>CM052799.1:108142395-108247461 GCA_028533885.1 Nasua narica | reverse complement strand
CTGATTTCAAACTTTACTACAAAGCTGTGATCACCAAGACAGCATGGTACTGGCACAAAAACAGACACAGACCAGTGGAACAGAATAGAGAGCCCAGAGATGGACCCACAACTCTATGGTCAAATCATCTTTGACAAAACAGGCAAAAATATCCAGTGGAAAAAAGACAGTCTCTTCAATAAATGGTGCTGGAAAAATTGGACAGCTATATGTAGAAGAATGAAACTTGACCATGTTCTTACACCATACATGAAGATAAACTCGAAATGGATAAAAGACCTCAACGTGAGGCAGGAATCTATCTGATGAGAATTATTGTAGCAGTTTTTTCCCCTTCACAATGCCTCCAAAGACAATGACTTTCAACCCTTTCAGTTGTTTCTTCTGGTATTTAACTCCATGATAATACTTATTAATTATTCTTAATTAAAAATAAGAATTAAATATCAACTATAGCCTTCTCACTCTAGAGGACTGTTGCTTTTTTATACCATTGATAAACTAAAGTTTGCTTGAGCAATTGGTTCTTCTGAGGGTCTTTTTGGATGTCAACAGATGACATTGAGACCTATGATTTCTGATATTGCTCTGGTTTCAAATGAATTCCCCCATTTTATTGCCACTTGCTTTCCAGAGGAGTTATATGCGGTCAACACTTGCAAAGAAAAAGATATAATTTTTGAAGAAAAACTTATTGAAAAGATGACTTGGTGATAAATCGTATCTTAAGAGGGATAAGACACTCTGAAATAACTGTTTGAAACTAAACATTAGTCAAGTTTACTCAAAATGTTTCTGGGTGAAATTTAGGTTGAATATGTAGAGAAATAACAGGTGGACAGAAGTGGTAATTGAAGAACTACTTGAGAACTTTTACAAAATAATACCGATGAAGAGCTCTAGTGATAAAAAGCATTGTTAATACTACCAGGTTTTTTTTTTTTAAGATTTTACTTATTTATTTATTTGTCAGAGAGAGAGAACACACAAGCAGGGGGAGCAGCAGAGGGAGAGGGAGAAGCAGACTTCCCACTGAGCAGGGAGCCCGATGAGGGGTGAGCCCGATGAGCCCATCCCAGGACCCTGGGATTATGATCTGAGCCAAAGGCAGAGGCTTAACCGACTGAGCCACACAGGTGCCCCAGTACTGCCAGTTTTAAGTCTAATTTCCCATTTGAACAATTTTTTTTAATACATTTTCCCCAGCACTTTTCTATTCCTCCTAATCATTGACTTCCTACCTGGTAAAAATTAATAAAGGTAAAAACCTCTGTAATTTAAGAGTTTTGAACATGGCACTTTAACTTTTTTGCATATTTCAGTATACCTATAGCAACACTGAATACAAAGTTCAGTATTATGATGGTGTACCAGAACCACTGTGAGTTCTCTCCTTGGTGAGTCACAGAGAGTGCACTAGGTGAGTTGTGGTGCAAAGAAAACTTTATTTGTAGCAAATAAGGAGATCATGAGGAATGCCTATCAGAGCCATGACTCCCCAAGAGAGGGTGAATGGTTAAAATGGGTTAAAATGGGGTTTTAATTAACCTTAACCTTAATTAGCCTTTAACCCTTTAGTTAACCTTAACCTTAATTAACCTTTAAGCCTTAATTAAAGGGTTTAAATGAATGCTTAGATAGGGAAGCCTTACCATTGTATGTAGATGTGGGCATAAGATCACTCATGCAACTTAAGAAAACATGCCCATACATATATTGTATATGATGTAAATGAGGCCGGTGCTCCTCCTTGGTTAGAGATTTTAGTATTATAATGTGGTAAAGGTAATTTAGATCATTCCAGAGGTCACTCTGTGGCCCATCTGAGCAAGCACAGGTCAGGGGTTTAGTTCAAAAGGTCTGGGTGGTCTGCACCACAGGGAGAGGTCTTGTGAGGACAGTAGCCATCACCTGAGGTGTGGTTTCAGGTTTCATTTGCCTAGTGAAGAGGTAAGCTAGAAAGAATTGCTTTAGAAAAAATATAAGATAAACGTTAATGAGCACAAGCCGGTGGGCAGCAAAGGTCAGATCTCGGATTCTAGCTGGTGTTGACAGTGTGTGCATTGCAACGTCATCTCTGTTGTTATTAAACATAAATGTATATTTATGATCATATTTAAAATCTGATGCCAAGGATGCCTGGGTGGCTCAGTCAGTTAAGCATCTGCCTTCAGCTCAGGTCATGACCTCAGGTTCCTGGGATCAAGTCTGGCATGGGGCTCCCTGCTCAGTGGGAGTCTGCTTTTCCTTTCTACTGCTCCCCCTGCTTGTGTGCACTCTCTCTCTCTCTCTCTCTCTCTGACAAATAAATAAATAATTTAAAAAAATAAAATAAAATCCGATGCCAACCAAGAACAAATAGGGTTGGCTTCAGGTAGAGTTAACATGGGGCAAAATTTCATGTGTAAGTTGTTCTGTGCATATCCAAAGGAGAGAGCTAATAGCACTGTTTCCTCTTTCATGTAGGCCTTTATCAGCAAGAAGAACACAGGAAACTGTGTGGAGGTTGGTTTTCAAAACATCTTCCCAGAGCCCTTAACTAAACCACAAAATTTCACTCTTTCTTTCTAACCATAGCTGTGTTGTAATGGCGACATTCATTATTCATTATTACTGACACACGGGGACCATGACAAATTCAGCAAAACCTTTTTTTAAACCTTAATTTGTAGTCTCTGGTTGGGGGACCTTGGACAAGTGGAGTCGTTATTTTTTCAGCATAGTTACCTTGGTGGCTGGATGTGAAGAAGAAAATTTGCCTTGCAGGTCGTTATGCAGATTAGAGAAAATGTTTTACAACCGTGTCTAGCTCTCAATAAATAGTAGTTGTTGGTAATCCAGTCAGTACCAAAACAGAGCAAAATAAAATTAAGTGTACAGGCACACACAAATGAGGAGGGGCTAACTCATTTGCAATGAAGAATTCGAGAAACGTGTTACAGACCTGGAAGAACTGGGTTAGCGTCTCACAAGTGGAGCATTTGTAATGAACAGGCGCAAGGGAAGATTTCAGTCTTGCTCAAGCCAGAGAGGAGGCTAGCATGTCACACTTTATCTGCACCTTTTGTTAGGATGTGCTGGGAACTTTGCGAGTCAGATTTTGTACAGTGTGACAGAAAAGGAGATATCCAGCTTAAAACTTTCCTTTTTTGTTTGGTCCTTTAATACAATCAGTGGCCTTTAAATATTACCATAAAAACATGTGGATGGCTCATTGGAAGAAGATAAAGCAAATTATAGGAATATAATTTTTTTAATTTTAGTCACATAGGACACAGGAGAAACTTTTGCAAAGGGATTTTTTTATTTTTTCAAATCAAGAACTTTTTGGAATTAAGGTCCTCTACTAGAACCAACTTGTCAGATATTTTATGACTCACAAGATTGAATTTTCTCCCAACAGGGGAAGAATTTTTACTTGTCTTAAAAACTCAGGGAGGGCAAACAAGTCTGTTATTGGTTTGTTCAAGGAGGTGGTAGTTCAGATTCAAACCGATTATGTGTGTAATTGGGATGCCGGCCGTGTGTCGGCATGTAGTTGATGTAGTTGATCTGCGGCCGTGTGCACGTCGGGAGCTAAAACATGACCGGGCATGTCTGGAGGACAGGTGGCACTGGTTCACCAGAAATCTGTATGAGGACTGAAGCAGCTCTCAAGAGGTGAAAGTCATGTGAAAGAAAGGGGAGTCAGACACATGGGGCAGGTCCAATGGCAAGGACCCAGTCACCGATAGGCAATTTTGATTATAGCGTGGTGGAGTTTAGACTCCAACTCCCCTCCAAGCCTTCCTCCAATTTCCTAGGATTTGCATAGGTTTAGGAGACTATCCATCTTCTTCTTCTTCTTTTTTTTAATCATAGATTTATTTGTTGTAACAGCTTTTTAAATTATTTGAGTACAGACGGCCCTTTTTGTTTACCTATGTATCCTAGTTTAACACCAAAGAGTAAGGGGGGGATGTCCTCAAACCCCATCCACCCACCTCCATTTCTATATGAACCTTAGACTATCTTTCCTGAGGGGAAGATTCCAGGGAACTAAGATTCGTTTGGCCTCTTAAGAGTCCTGGACCGTGGTGGGGTACCTGTGAGGGTCATATTGGTAATCATAAAGAACTGAGTCAGCTGTGAACCTCAGTTGCTCTTGGACATGAAGCACTTTCATCTATCTACACAGAGGATAGATAGGCCCAGGAGGGAAGAAAGGAAGAAAATGGCTGACGTTCATTCATTTAACAATTATTTCTTGACTTATTGACTAAATTCCTAGACTATTTGGATGCTGTGGGGTGGAACAAATTTGCAAAAGCCTAGAGGTCCTTTAATAGACAGTGGAAAGCCACTGTCTGTGACATATGGAATATACTTCTTAATGTCAACTCCATGAGGTGGATTTTGTCTGTTTTCATTACTACTGTCTCCCAAGAGCCTACACTGGGAACCAGTGCATAACAGGAGCTAATAAATATTTGACAAATTTGTTGAGTGACTATAATCCCATTTACCATCCTGGGCAGGTTGTCCCGTAAAACGTGGTGTAATTGTTAATTTTATGTGTCAACTTGGCCAAGCCGTGGAGTGGCTGTGTTTGTGTTTCTGGTTGAGATTAATACTTGAGTCCGTAGACTGAGTAAAGCAGGTTGCCCTCCTCAATGTGGGTGGGCCTCATCCAACCCACTGGAGCCAACAAAAAAAGGCTGAACAGGAGAGAATTTACTTTCTGCCTGTTGGCCCTCAAGCTGGGACCTTGGTCTTCTGCCCTTGGACTTGGACTTAGACTGAACTATACCGTTGGCTCTCCTGGGATGTCAGCTTGCCAACTGCAGATTGGGGATTCTCAGCCTCCATAACAGCATGAGCCAATTCATTATAATAAATCTCTTTATACGTAAAGAGACTGGTTTGTTTCTCTGGAGAAGCCAGACTGATACAGATTGATTATATGTAGATTATGCACCATTGAGAAGCCTCATTTCCTATTGCAGAATTCTCCGAAGTCAAAAAGAATCCAAAAAATTATAGTGTAATTTCATGGAAATAAACAACTTTAAAAGAGATTCATAGGTTTCGATGATTATGAGCTATGCTTTGAGATACAGTGATTGCACTAGCTTACAAGCTTCAAGTTGTATTTAGCATCACCCTGTTTCAAGAAGTAATTATGGACTGGACAGAAATCATATCCACCCTGATAATACATTAGTGTCTCTGAAGCCTGGGAGCCACTACTTTCTGCAAAGTGTCTTTTCTTCCATGACATTGATGAGATCAAAAGGGAGAGGTACTTATATCTTCAGTAGTGATGAAGTCCCTGGGTCACAACTGAGATGTAAAGAAGTGACTCACCGAGACAATGACATGAGTTGTTCCTAACTTTGCTCCTCTTGCCAAAAAAAAACCCCAAACCAAACCAAACCAAACCAAAAAAAAAAAAAAAACCCAAAAAAAAACCAAAACAAAAAACCCAACCGTGCAAGAAAAAGCTGTCACTGAGAGGATCCTCGAATACAGAGGTGAGGCTGAAGCGCCCCCTGTACCACAGAGACCAAAACAGTCTGCATGCGAAGGGTAAGAGAAGTGGCCACGTGTTGACCCCATTGTTCCTCCCCCAGGCAGCACTGTGAAGACGTCTCCCCTAAGCCTGTGGTGCCTCCAGTTGGAAAAGAAAACCCACCAGGGAAAACCAGCAACCCCCACCCCTACTCACCGTAGGTTTCTTTTTAGGAGCACCAACTCTGATCTTGCACCACGAAGACTGTAGGGGAATCTGTATGGCTCGGCCACTGGGAATCTGTGATGAAGAACGGGGAGGGGCTTGGAACCACCAGAAAATGGATCGCGGCCAACCAGGTTTACTGCTGCAGTATCTAAGTCATAATCCTGACTAGTAGTTTTGCTCATCTGCAGAACCAAGTTAGGGGAGTACTCTGACCAGGGAACACAGTGAGTTCTGGATTCTCCTTTGGTGTCTTATTTTTCTTCTTAGGACATATCACTCTCTAACATTATGTTTACTTAGTTTATTGTCTAAATGTCTAAAATAGAAGTTCCATGGGGCATAGTAGTTATTGTCTCTCTTGTTTCTAACTACAACCACAGCACCTAAAATAGTTCCTAGCACACAGAAGGAACTCAAATACTTTTGGGGAATAAACAAGTAATTGAATGAACACTATGAAGATCTGTCTAGGGGTGAAATATGTTGAAATTGCTTGTCACAAAGCCAATAGCATTAAAAAGCTTTTATAAATCTCCTGAATATGAAACTTATTTGCTAGCTGTTATTCTATAGAAACTTGAGTGTGTCGTGGGTGTTAATTTGTAAATTCTATAGCTCTTCATTTCTCTAAGGCACATTTCTGTTCTGTGCCTCTATCTGGCCAAAATGGTAGGAAAGCCAGTATCTTTCATCACTGGGCTTCCCTCTCCATTGCCAAGGTTGTGTAAAGGTCCTTGGAATCTAATGAAATCCAGAAAATTTGGCAAAGGCCGTTTGGTTTCTTTCCACTGGGATGATTACTGATATACTTGCCTGTTGCTTTGGAGGCAATCTGTTCTGTGACATCTCTGCCAAAGTTTGAAAGCAGAGACTTTACCAAGTTTAGAACCTTGGTGTCTTAGATGTAGGCTTCCCCGTTCATGCTGGCATCATGCCCTCTGTAGTTTTGCTAATATCCACAGTTGCTGCAAGGGAGTGAGACATGAGCTCTTAATTCTCACAAAACCTCCAAATATCTTCCCCTTGGAAACCAGGAAACTAATTTCTCCCAAGGGCTGCTACCACAGTTTTCTCTCCCTTTAAAAGAGTCCTGTGTGATTTCTGTTTAAAAGCCTTAAGAAGGTAATGTTGGTTTCTCTCAGGCAGGGTGGGAAAAAGATGCCAAAAGAGTCACATTTTCTGTTAAAAAATATTTTGTAATAAATGATTTTCCTAGTTTTGCTGAAGGAAATGTCTAAAGTGAGGTTAGGAGTTTTGCTAAAGGCTAGTTGAAAATTACACCAGCATATACTTCCTGAAATAAAAGAGAACATCAAGGTTGGAATAATGACAACAGCTAAACAAATCTGATTCATGTAAAGTTTCTTTGAGAAAACACATAACAAGAGGCAATAATGCAGATTACAGATTTAAGATATATATTTCGCTTAATCTTTCTCTCTAAATAGATAGCATGCTAAGTATCAAAGTGAGCTCTGCATTCTGTGCCAGTGTGCAAACTCTCAGTTACCAGCTCCCAGCAATAGAATACAAGAAAGGGATGTCTGGGTGGCTCAGTCGGTTAAATGTCTACCTTTGGCTCAGGTCATGATCCCAGGGTCCCTGCTCAGCAGGGTGTCTGCTTCTCCCTCTGCTACTCTCTCTCTCTCTATCAAATAAATAAAGTCTTAAAAAAATACAAAGAAAGTGCAGAAAGTTGGAGTATTTAGAAACCATTATAGCAGTTGGCATACCATGGTATCCAAGCTCATGATCAAAGAACTCATCTTGTTTACTTTATCTTTTTATTTATTTTAAAGATTTTATTTAATTGTCAGAGAGAGAGAGAGATTGTGTGTGAATGAGAGCACACAAGCAAGGGGAGAGGGAGAGGGAGAGGGAGGCAGAGGGAGGGAGAGGGAGAAACAGGTTTCCTGCTGAGCAAGGAGCCTGATACAATTTAGGGACTCCATCTCAGGACCTGGGGATCGTGATCTGAGCCAAAGGCAGACGCTTAACCAACTGAGCCACCCAGGTATCCCAGAACTCACATTGTTTAATAGGATGTAGATCAGTTCAAATGCTGAACACATGTGGTTCTTTGCTTGTGGTTTAATTGTATACTGCTTATGTGTAATATTCTAAAATTAGTTTGTGAACTATAACCCAAAAGTGTATAAAAACTTGAGAACATATAAACATTATTCATAATTTATTTTTAGTTATTTAGGTTTTAATTCTGAACAAAAAATTCTGAATTTTTAAATTTACATTTGAATTTACAAAATAACATTGTTAGCTATGTTTGATGAGTAAAATTTATATTCTTTATATTTAATCTTAATTTACAGATGGTTCTTTTTCTGAGTGTAGTTCACTGGATTTTTTTGTCAAGAGAAAGATTTTTTTTCTGAATGTGATGACAAAATATAAGTTACTGCTAAGAAAAGAAGACCATAAGAACCCATACTAGTTTTAATTGGAAAAATATGCTTCATGTATTTGGAGTTTAGTTTTGTGGCCACTGTTAATGGAGAAGTGCTAAAAGCTCAAGGTGTTACTTGTGAAATCTACTGGCTAATGAAGTAACAAAATTATAAAAATTTAAGCGGATTTGAACGTATAGCATAAAGAAATATGTTTGAATCTAAAAAAATTCTTTGAAAGAAAAAAGACTGAAATGAGAACCTGACGGAAGTATATGTTCACTATTTCCCACATAAACATTATATTTCACATATAAATGTCCGTGCTTTATGGGTTACCTATAATGTAACACTAGGCTTAGGCAACTAACCATATGGAAGATTTTTGTTCAGAAATATTGGGTAACTCTGCCACAAAGACGGTAGCTGAAGTACTTTCCGATGACACCACAACTTGACATAGTCAGGAATGAGAGAATGGTATGGAAAACCAAGTCAAAACAGATAAAGCTAACATAGTATTTTCCACTTGTTTTCCAAAGTATTTTCCACTAATAATAGATATTGCTAAGTGGGGATTTCTTTTACATATATGTCATTTGAACATGATGGTGATTATTCTGTCAGCAAATGCGATTCAAAAGTTTAATTTATGAATAAATTCAGATGACCTAGTTGTAATGACAGGAAAATAATCCGCAGCAGTTGCCCAGATTAAGGACTTTCTGCCGGAATGGCTCTTACTGCTTCCAACCTTAATAAACTCTTGTCTCAAGGGGAAGAAAGGTCAGCTGAACTAAGCAGGAGGCTAAGTAGTGAAAATTGCGAATTACTTAAAAACAAATGTTAGATTCAAGAGCATTTCCTTTATTATGTGATAATAAGGAAGCTAATCACAAAGAACAACTCTCTGTGGTGACAGATGGTTATTGAGGGGGAAGGTTCTGTCAAGATGCCTGAGTTATGGAACAAACTTTTAATGTTTCTGCAATGTAAGAAACCAGTTTGGGCTCACATTTTTAAAGATCTTTTGTAAGATGCCAGGCTTGTTTCTTTGTGTTCCAACTGAGTTGGTTTTTATAAAAACCAACATTTTTTGTGATATTTAATTTTTCCATGCAAGAAAGGAATGCAGCTGTTTTCCAATGGAAGATGAGATCAAAGGCTAAAATGGACACAAGAAGCTTGGAGGAATTGAGCTTCTATAGACTATTATGGCATGTCTCATAACTGAACAATTTTCTGTGACTTAGGTGATAATCTTGAAGCAATCAACTAAATGAAATTTCCATAGGTTATTTTTAGAAGTGGAAAATGAGGAATGGGGCATGTTTGTTTTAGGATATGGATATTCTATCATTATTAATAATTACTGTCATTCTATTCACCTTGACTGGTTTTTTTCTGTCTTACATGGCTCCCTTCTGTTTAATTTCTAGAAATATTAGATAGCATAATTTTTTAAAATGTGTCCTTTAGTATTTTTCTTTGCTAAAGGCATTCCTCCTTTGGCATTCTTCTGTTTTTGGTAAATCCAAATTTTATTTTCAGTTCTGCCATATGTGCCTAATCCTTGATGGTGGTGGTGGTGGTGGTAGTGGTGATTTTGATGATCCTGTCACAGACAACTACTAATTTAAAAATCTAAAGCATGTCTCTCTTGTTCTCCTGGAATAGCAAGTTATAATTCCACTGTGCCATTTGACTCTCCCTCACCAAAAGTGACAAATTTAGTCTTGAGATATCTTGACAGAATACCATAAGAGCTTTTAAAATAGGATTTTAGGGATGCCAGTGTGGCTCAGACGTTAAGCTTCTGCCTTTGGCTCAGGTCATGATCCCAGGATCCTGGGGGTCGAGCCCCACATCCGGCTCCCTACTTGGAGGGAAGCCTGCTTCTCCCTCTCCTGCTTCCCCTGCTTGTGTTTCACTCTTGCTGTCTCTCTCTTTGTCAAATAAATAAATAAAAATCTTTAAAAAAAATAATAAAATGGGATTTTAGTGGGGGAAGATGTTCTACCAAAAACTAGTTAGATACTGCATTGCCCCAAGTTACCACTTCTTACTTTTCTTAGCCTCCAACCTGAGACCTGCAGTTAAAAAACAAAGTCTGATTCATTTACTCATTTAATAAATCCTTAGGAACTTACAAAGGTCTATATGCCAGCATACATCGTTCTCTCTAATCCTCACTCTCTTGAAAAAATGAACAGTCACCCTGTTCTGATGATTAGTGCAGGTTTTTGGTGCCAGGTCCTAGCTCAATAGTCTGTATTAGAGCAGAAGCTGGTAGTTACAGGTGCTAAAACCATAATTCTAAATTTTTGTTCCATCCTGTAGATTAGAGAATGGGGTCTGACTCCCACATTTCATTTTGAGTCAACCCTTGTCTCCTGTCTCTCTGTTGTCACCTGTCACCCTAATGTGAAATGCGTCTTTCCATATACTGCACTTTTGTGGGTTTGAAAGACTTCTACTGTTGAGACTCCAGTAGGGAATGGCAGTGTCTGAACTTTATAAATACATGGGTGAGGAGTATGAATGTCTGGTCAAGGCCCCCAATGAAAGTAATCTTGCCTTCTGGGCAGCATGTGACTAGTTTCCTACTAGGCTATTGCCAAGTCCACTCTGATTGATGAAATCATACGCTGGGATCCTGGAGACTGTGTGTAAACAGAGCACAGTTGACTCATCCTGGAAGCTGTGAGATTGTAGGTGATGTAGTGAACCCACTGGTGTGGCCCTCACAAGGCCTGCGATTGAGCCAGCAACACTCAGTAGCTGAGGAATCTCTGGGAGGTCACTCTAACCTCTCTGAATTTCAGTTTCCTGAACCGTGTAATGGGAATAATATTACCTCATAGACAAGTTATGAAGATCACAGACAATAATATGAGAAATGTCTTACACTGCATATACAAGTACATTGCTTCATAGTAATAAGCATTCTACATTCCATTCATGGGTTTCTTTTGCAGTTTATCCCTAAGGCTGCTGCATCAATCAGTACCTCTCAATGAGAAATAGCCCTTCATGAACTTTGCATAATTTTCTAGATTTTTCTTGACATTTTTAAAGTCTTTTTGAATCTCTTTTTTTTTTTAGTTCCCCAGGGAGAATCATTTCAAATTTAATTTCCAGTGCATCTGCCTTTCCTCTGCTCGGAATTTGCTCTTGCTGTGAGGCTAGTTGCTTATGCACACAGCTCCAGGCTGCCCAGTTCAGATTTTGCTCAGGTCTCCTATCATGGCCTTGATCCTTACTTGACCTCTGGAACCCCCTTGGGAATCTGCTCTATCCTCCATCTCCCCACCCTGGATCTAATTTACCTCTTTCTCTCCAGTTGGTTAGAACTCTTCCCTTTCTTCCATCAGGGAAGAAGGATAAGATCTCCTAGTGGGGGAGCAGAGGTTTCTACTGGAGCACCCTCACAGACGTCCTGCAGTCACACCTCCCAGCGACGCCCTCCTCACTTCCCATTTAACGTGCTTTTTCCTGGCACAGACTGCACTGCTATCATGCCGGGGTCTTTCTTCTTTTACAAGGATTCTTTTTTCAGGGCTCCCCCCTGCCCCCCGCCTCGTCTGAGACTCTCTTCAGGTTAGCGCTCTTGTCCCTCAGTACCAAGGAGATGCAGGTTGTCTTCTAGGAGCCTCTGTGGCCCTATGCAAATCAGTGGGTGTGCCAATAAATTCCTATGTCAAAGTACCAGAAGCTCATCACCTAAGATCCCTGTTCACAATAAATAATTTAAGTGAAAATAACAGACTTGTTTGGAAAATAAACATTACATATAACTAAATAGGCAGTTTTTCTCTTTTTTTTCAAAGATTTTATTTATTTTATTTTAACAGAGAGAGAACACAAGCAGGCAGAGAGGCAGGCAGAGGCAGAGAGAGAGGAGCAGGCTCCCCGCTGAGCGAGGAGCCTGACGCGGGACTCGATTCCAGGATGCTGGGACCATGACCCGAGCCAAAGGCAGCCGCTCAACCAACTGAGCCACCCAGGCGTCCCTATAACTAAATAGGCAGTTATCAGAACATGTAACTCCTCAAAAAAAACAAACAAAAACAAAACAAAACCCAAACCCTCTTTAATACTAATATTAATACAAATCCTGGCAGATTGACCTTGTTATTATTATAACAAGGTCATTATTATTGACCATGTTATTATTATAAAATGTCATGCTTTGTCTCTAGCAGCTTTTGTCCTAATGTCTGTTTTTTTCTTATATAGTCACATCCACTCTCTTTTGGTTACTGCTTTCATATTATGTCTTTTTCTATGCTTTTATTTTCCATCTATTTGTGTCTTTGTATCTAAAATGTGTTTCACCTAGACACAGGTAGTTGGATCCTTAAAAAATTATCGGCCTTTTGACTGAAGTGTTTAATTCATTTATAATTAATGTATTTACTGATAAGATAGAATAGTAAGATCTGTCTAGTCAACATCTCCTGTTCATCCCATTGAAAAAAAAGCTGCTATCATCCCTATCTTTATATTATTTTTTTATCCCTATCTTTATATGCAGACCCAGCCAATGACAAAATAAAGTACTTTAACCCCCTAATAGTATAACCTTAGTCATTTCTGTTTTTCCGTTTTAAACATTTGTATTTTTTAATATGATTATCTTCCTTTTTTTAATTAACATATAATGTATTATTTACCCCAGGGGTACATGTCTGTAAATCATCAGGCTTACACATTTCACAGCACTCACCATAGCACATCCCCTCCCCAATGTCCGTAACCCAGCCACCCTATCCCTACCCTCCTACCCCCCAGCTACCCTCATTTTGTCTCATGAGATAAAGAGTCTCTTATGGTATGTCTCCCTCCTGATCCCATCTTGTTTCATAAACACTTGTATTTTTTATACAATTAGGCTGTCTAGTTGACATTTAACTCTCATGTACCCTTTACCAGATAAATGTTTTCTCAATAATTTCCTCTGAATCTTCACTTGACAGCCTCTTCCTTATTTAAATCAAAGTATCTTAAAAGGAAGCCTTCTATCCATTTAGATAGAAATGCACCTGCCATTTATATAACATATCCTAAAAAGAGTGAGAATCAAACATTGCTATTAAATATTAGCTAAATATTATTGTCTGCTTCAGACTTTGAGCCTGCAATTTACTATCTCATTCTTAAAATACATTAGCAAGTATTAGCAATGTGATAAAGATATCCCAGTGCTAAACTGGGATTTTTTTTCTTGATTAACCGAAAGAAATAAAACAAAAAGGAGAAAGCTTCTACCCCTGTGATTCGGTGTTATTTAAAGCAATCACTTGAAATTCCTTGTACACAGTCCACATTTTGCAAAATGCTTTCCTAGTAAGAGCTGGTCACATTTTACACGTTTAGACAATGCTTTCAACATAGAAAGTATTTGAGGCTTAATCTCATTGAACTTAGCTGATGAACTGAGGGGGTAGAGCTGCATTTAGAGGGGCTTCTAAATTGATATTGGTGCCTAAACATTTCAACAGAGACAAGATCAGAAGACCCTTATATCAAAAAGAGCACTGGGTTCTTTTAGTTGCTCTATATTACTTCAAGGCAAAATAGAAACATTTTTTGTGTGACTGCACCAACTCTTCTTTTGTTACTATAATCACTCACTGAACAAAGTCACCCTTTTATTTCCCACAGTGATGGATTCACAGAATGTTAGTGTCAGTTCAGTGAAGACCTTGAAACTCAAAGCCACATTTTTCACAGGAGCAAGTTGAACCCAGATAGGTGATGTTCACCCTCCAGGGATCTTCTAGCTAGTTCATGGCAAAACCATGCACTAGAGCTTGGTCCCATGCCTTTCCTCTGCACCAGCAATTTCTTCCCCTGTTGCACATTAGAACACTGGAAGAGGTTAGCAAAAATAGTGACATCTGAACCTCATCCAGATCAATTAAATCAGAATCTCTGGGGGGTGGAGAGGCTAGGACATTGATAGTTTTGAAAATCTTCCAGACAATTCCAATGTGAAGCCAGGGCTGAGAATCTCATTTTAGGCCAGTTTCTTGTGGAGTATAAGTATTTGCAAATATTAGTTGACGAATTAAAAAAATTTTTTTTCATGATTCATTTTCCTTTTGTTCCCTAAGAATAGATGATGAAGCATCTATAGCTTTAGGGTGGTTCAGGTAAAAACCCAGGACAAAAAAGTCAGTGTTCCGCTTTGATTTTCAATATAAGCTTCAAAAAGTATACAGCAGAAAGAATAATTTTAAAAGCAAGGACTAGGCACTTGAGAGAGAGAACGTTTTTCTAGATTCCAAAATCTTTAAATATCAGAAGTCAGATAGTGATGGACTTAGGCCTGGTGTATAAGAAGTGAACCACAGAAGAGGAAAGATCAAGGATATGTTTAAAAAGTCATTTCCAGCTATACAGAAATGAGGGTAAAAACAACAGTGATGACCATTTTCAGCGGGGAAGGGTAGAGAGGTGAAGATGGGAGAAGGTGCTGGTGGAGGGCTCAGAGACAACTGGAAGCAAATAAGAGATGCACATCTTAAGCTGATTACCTGGTGTACTAGTCAGTGTTCTCCAGAGAAATAGAACCAATAGGATGTGTATGTGTATTTGTGTGTGTGTGTGTGTGTATGTATTTATTTATTATTAAGAAATTGACTCACACAATTATGGAGGCTGGCAAGTCCAAAATCTGCAGAGAGAGCCAAAGATCCAGTGTTACAGTTTCAATCTGAAAGCTGTCTGCTGGCAGAATTTTAGTAGATGACTGGGTGGGGGGGGAGCGTGGAGGCGGGGAAGAACTCTTTGTCCCATTTAGGCCTTCAACTGAATGAATGAGGTTTCCCTCATTATGGAAAACAATCTGCTTTACTCAAAGTCTGCTGATTTAAATGTTAATTTCATCCAAAACAAAAACCTTCACAGAAAACTCCAGAATAATGTTTGATCAACTATCTGGGCATCAAGGCCATAAAATTAACCATCACGCCTGATATAGACCCAATTTTGCATATATCATACCGACCTCCTTCTATCTCCTTTCTGCTCTGTCCCATTCAAAACTCAAGAGAAACAAGAGAAAACTCAAGAGAAGCCTTATAGATTTAAGGGTCCAAATGCAAAAGGAATTCAGGAGACCATTCAGTAGACTGGAGGGCCGGGATAAGGATCTTCATATCCTAAAGCCTTACTTACTCCTAGAATTACATTATCGTAAAAGGATGGGGTAGAAGTTATGTATTTGAGAGCGTGGGGTCTAAAAATGCTAACACGGGGTCTTGAATGTTGTGGCTGCTAAATAAATGTGAGCTGCCCTAGAAATTTATAGAGTATCAGATTCATATCCAGTGACTAGCTTGCTGTTAACCACTCTTAAATCAGAACTAGATCGCAGGTGCTCTTTTGTATAGATGGAGGAGCTGAGGAGTGTGAAGTGTGTGTGTTAAGTGTTAAGAGCAGGGGTAGGGATGCGCATAAACCTTCCCCGCAAAGTTTAAAGTATGGGAACAACAATGCGTGATAAAACTCATTTGCTTTTTATAAACTTATTTCCTTTCATCAGCAGGCCATTTTCTATGTTTATCCATAATAATTTACTGAGGGAAAAAGACACAAAGCTTTTTTAAAATGTGTTTTAGACAGATAATGGTTTTAAAAGCAGGAAAAATATATCTAGTCATTGAACAGGTATGGGCTTGCAAAAGGGAAATAAATGAACCTTTTAAAACATAATTTTTCATCAAAATGAGCTTTACTTTTAAAAAATGATGGCAATACACCCTGTGGATACTTAATATAAATTCATTTGAAAGGCATCTTAGATCTTGTTACTCGGTGATCAATAGCTTTGTCTTTATTTTTATTTTAGAAAGCCAAAGAGAGAGAGGCCATAATTCTTCTGTATAATATAGACCAATATTCAGTTATTTACTTGAATTTCACAGCTCTCTGTGAGGATAAATATACATTCACATTTGTTCCTTACTTTTTAAAATATTTGTTCCTTTTTTTAATCCTTTTTACTTCAAAGATGCTATGTAATTAGTTTTCTTTGTGTTGTAATAGGCAGAAGGAATATCATTAAACAACTCTGACCATATTGGGAATAGACTGAGAATCTGTATGAGCGGGATCTATAGAATTTAATGAAAATATTGGTTTGATTGTTTATAGTAGACTTTTATTTAGGTGAAATTCAGCATAATGTTTGATATGAAATCTATCAGTGTATTTGTAGGTACGTATATGAACACATACTCTAATATTGAGAATAAAGTGAGACTGGCATGCTTTTTAAATGGTGCTTTGGCCATAGGACCCAAGAATACCAGAACCCTCCCTCAGAAAAATACCTCCTATAATTTTCTGGAAGGAGATTAGTGAAAGAAAAATGACTAGTTAAACAAAATAACATTTTATTACAAATTAGTTCACTGCCCCCAAAGCCACTGACAAAGTCTAGTCTACTGGGATCTAGTAGAACCTAAACCCAAACTAGATGTATGTATAGGCACCATCCTACTGAGCCCAGATTTGACATTTAGAAATGACTACTACTATAAAGCAAAAAGCTACACCTGCTAGCTCAGGAAAACATGGAAACAAGCATTGGTCTAGCACTAAGTTGGCCTGTACCACTTGTCATGCATATCTCCCAAACCTGGGTGAGGTCTCTTGCTGAGTGAGAGAGTGGGGGAGGCAAAGTGTGTGTGTGTGTGTGTGTGTGTGTGTGTAGAGGAGAGGGAGAGGATGGAGAATTGGAGAGGTGGGGGAAGCAAAGGGGAGCAGAATGGGAAGAGGTGGAGAGAGAAAGCTGATGCCTTTACCACTTTCCAAGTGTGGAAGGAAGAGAATTAGGAAGAAAACCAAAGCTTCCTGGAAAGCTCCACCCATAGAAAACTCATCATAATCCATAATCTAGATCGAAGCAATTCAGCCCTCCCTCTTTGGGTGGAGGGACAGTGAGAGAAGCCTCTGGCCTGTGGTCTGACTGGTCAGGGGAGGGAGTGAGGGAACAGGTAGGAAAAAAGTCCAGAGCAATCCCAAAGCTAATTTCCACTTTATAGGGAAGCTCATGTCTCAGTGAGATTTTTGGTTTCCATAGTTTATTTTCTCAGGCGTATAACATTATTTCTTTAGACTCATGAGACACAATTTAAAAAGTATTTTCCAGCAGTAGAGATTTAACCTCAAGGAGATTAGATACTCAGATTTCACTTGTTCTCTCAATACTCATTGATGTTGAGTTTTTGAGGGATATAAAGAGGAATTAAGATGACTCCTGCCCTTGAAGAAACTTGTATTTTAGACCCTGTCAAAAATAACTAGAATATAAACTCAAAAGTGAAAAGTACCCTAAAATGCTTATGGTTCAAGGATACTGAGAGTTTGGAGAAAATATTTTTTTTTAGAACAGTAAATTTCACTCTGAATTTTATAAAGTAATATAATAAGTTTTGGAGTGACCTTTTAGAAACTTCAAACAGAACTCAGAATACTTATTCTTTTGAAGAGGAAAAAATTCAAATAAGCAAATACGCACCTGCATCATTTCAGTATTGATGCATCTGCTCCCAAGCTCTAAGACTAATTAGAAATTTGTTTCATATCTGCAATTAGCCTTTAAAAAGATGGGCATCCATTAACACAGTTTGGTACTATAATGACAAGCAATTAGTGATAAATTGTTCTATCCTGGAAAGAAATAATAATTGAGAGTAGATGATTTCTAAAGGAATTAAAACATATTTTTTTAACTTGCTAACTTAATTTTTAAAATTTGGTACAAAGAATTCAGTTTAGGAATCTTCCTCTTTGGGTGTGTGTAGAACTTGAAGAAAATAAAGTCCTTTTTCCTACTTTGGCTCTTTCTAGTTACCTCTTCTCTACCCTTCCTCCTTCCTTCATCTTCCTCATCCCACACATCCTACTTATTCACTGTAAATAAAAACAGAAAAGCAGGGTGGGGTGTGGGGTAACTGGGTGATGGGCATTAAGGAGGGTAGATGACGTGATGAACATTGGTGTTATACACACCTCATGGATCGTTGAACATTATATCAAAAACTAATGAGGTACTATATTTTGACTAATTGAATTTAAATTAAAAAAAAAAGAAAAAATGAGGGTACTTTCAAGAACCTGGAAGTTGAGAAAAATTCCCTACAAGATGGAATTAATGATGCTTATTTGAGAGATTTAAACAATTGATTGGAAGCTGCAGAAGGCAGATATCATCAATTCAGTATAAGGCAGAATTTCTTACAGATTAGGATGGACTAAACAGAATTTTCTCAAATGTTTATAATTCTTCAATTTTACCAAATGTGACTGGAAAATCCTTTACTGGATGTTGTGGAGTTGATATGAACATTCACCCGGGGCTGGTGAGGAGGTGGGCTAGTTGATGTGCAAGTTTTCTTCATGCACTGAATGAGTTTCTCTCACTGATATTATTTTCTTTTTTTAAAAAAAGATTTTATTTATTTATTTATTTAACAGAAAGAGAGCACAAGCAGGCAGAGAGGCAGGCAGAGGCAGAGAGAGGAGCAGGCTCCCCGTGGAGCAAGGAGCCCGATGCGGGACTCCATCCCAAGACACTGGGATCATGACCTGAGCCAAAGGCAGCCGCTCAACCAACTGAGCCACCCAGGCGTCCCTCACTGAAGTTATTTTCTTAACAGAGGAGCTACCTGCATTGTGCCCTCTGTCAGAAAGTTGTCCTGGCTCCACAGTTTAATCCCTGCCACTGTTTTGAACTGAGCCATACAGATAATCATGAGCCTGCATACACATGCCATTTAGGAAAAGAATGAAATTGAGACATAATATTAGATGTGAGTTGCTAAGTGGCATTAGGCCATTCCTTTTTTTGTTGCCTCTAGTGTATTGGAGGAGAACTGACTCTTTCAGTAGGTTGGATGTATCAAGAAATTTTAGAATGGGAGCTTCTTGTGGTTCTGTTCAGTTAAATGGAATATGGCTAGAAGTTAGCCATCTTTTGTGCCTATGCATAAAATTCCCACAAATATAGCTCTGATAATAATCCTTGTATATTTCTCAACATAGTGTTTACCAAGACAGTATTTTTGCCAGTTTGCTAAGAACATGGGAGAAAGTAACTCAGATCTCCAGGTATTATAAAAGGTATAAGGAAGCATTACACAGATCAAATAAGCAGATTTATTTGAAATAATAGCAATACCATTGTTGGACGAAGCTGTTGTCACTACAGTGAGTGAGAAACTCAATTTTAGGTTTAATGTTATTCAGTTCTTTGACCTCCCTCTAACCAATTCCACTCTGGCATAGGTAGGCCTCACCAACTGAAGTTAACTCCCGGTAGCCACACTGCCCATAAAATATGTATAGCTTTTATGACCAGAACATGATATTGCAAACTTACGCAGGCTATCTCTTGGGAATAAAGTGATATATATCTTGATACTCTTACTTGCCAGTGACTCTAGCCATTCTTCCTCATAGCTACCCAGCACCTAGGACCTCTTAACTTCCACATATGAAACCCATGACTTTCTTTGTTAGAATGTTTTTGCTGTAATAAACACCTCAACTCAAATCAGCTTAATAAAACAATTTGTTGGCTATCATCCTCAATGTGTCACGCCCTCATCTTTTTTTGTATCTATCTCACTACTACTGCCCTCATTGAAGTTTTTAATACATTTCACCTAAACTACTGTAGTTGTATCCTACGTGGTCATTCTGCCACCCCATTCATGATTTCCTCTAATAGACTTCATTCATTCAGCATTTTGAGTAACTACTATGTATTTTTTGGGGGGAAGCACATCGTGGAATAAATTTCAGTCCTTAAATTTAAGGAGATTTATTTGTTGGAAAAGCCTAGGTTATGGTACAGCATCAAGTTGAATCACAGAGGTTGATAACGTAGGTTTACTTTCTCTTGCTATACATCCTATAAGATGACTGTTGCTCTCTCTGCCCCATATCATATTCACCACAGGACCGAGGCTAATGGAGCAGTTTTTATCTGGAAATCTGTCTGCTGGTATGGCACAAAAAAGAAAAAAAAAAAAGAAAAAAAGTGTCACAAAACACAAACTGTTTCTCAAAATTTCTGCCTGCAAGTGACCTAAATCATACTTAAATTTCATTGGCCAAATCAAGTTGCTTGACACATCTGAATTCAAGGAGTAGGGAAATATACACCTCATCTAGGCCTAGAAGACAATGGATATTGTTTGAGAGTAAAGCAATCAATCACATGATCTTAACATTTAGAGCAGGAGTCAGCAAACTAGAGCCTGCCACACATTTTTGTAAATAAAGCTTTATTCGGACACAGCCACACCCACTCATTACATATGATCAAAGGCTGCTTTTGCACCATAATGGCAGAGTTGAGTGGTTATGACAGAGACAATATGACCAACAAAGCCTAAAATATTTATTCTCTAGTTCTTTACAGAAGATGTTTTCCTACCTTGATTTAGAGAAGCAGAAGGATACATGCATAAACATCTAAAATGCAAGGTATCCACTTTCTTATTTCACGATTACAGCCCTTTTGGGGGAAGCAGGCAAGGTATACATTTAAATAAAAATCAAGTAGAGGCATTATTAAGAAAATGTGCCCTAAGACCAAGATTTTTTTTAAGTACTTTGCAACTGCAGAGGAAACATCTGATTGAAAGGATGAGGGAAGATTTGTTTTGGAGGAAATAGTATTTGGAATAAACATTGAAAGGAGGAAGGATTTTCTTAGGGGTACCCTCCAAGGAAAAGTATTGCAGAAGGAAGTAAAGACCCGAAGGAGAAAGGTTTAGGGTATTTTAAAGGATTGGAGAATACTTGATTATGGTTAAATGCTGGTATTTATGATGGCCTATGAGAGATGGTACTGTCCCTAGAAACATAAAATGTCATCTTGAATTTTTAAATTAGAACTATGTTTTTAGAAGATATGGCAAGGGTGTTGAAAAGTGTTCAGGCTTTGAGTCTTGCCTTTGCCATATAATAGTTGTGCAACCTACCTGTGTCACCTTAACCAAACTATTTAACCTCTCTGAGCCTCAGATATCACTACTAATGAAATGAGAACAGTTGGACCCTCACAGTTTTTTGAAGGTATAAATAATGAATACGCAGTGTCAGTCCTGTGCCTGATACACAGTCGGTGTTCAAAAATTATAGCTGTCCTTGTTATTCTTTCAAGCCATTGTCAATCAGCTTTGACTTTTGCAGCCTGCCCATTCCTGACATACGCTTTCTGATCTTTGTGCCCCTTTTCTCTCTCTTTCTTTTTTTCTCTCTCTCTCTTTATATACATATAGACATATACATATATACATATACACTAGAGAGAGAGAGACAAAGGGAGAGAATCTATTGCAGATCATTACTGAGCCCACAGCCTGGTGCAGGACTGGACACCCTAACCCATGAGATCATGACCTGAGCTGAAATCAAGAGTCAAACACTTAACTGACTGAGCCACCAGGTGCCCCTTTGTGCCCCTTTTCATGTCATGCTTTCTGACTGATACAACCCACTACTGTCTGCTATCTATGGAAATCTGTTATTATTTAACATCCATCTCAAATTATCTTCTCTCTCTAAAGTCCTCAAAGGGGCTTCCCATAATTTAAAATTAAATCTTTTCCTCCCACTTCCTCCCATGATATTTATAATATATTTTGTTGTATTTTAGATCTTATGTGTGTGTTGTCTTCTTTAGTCATTCATGAGTATTGAGAGAAGGAACTATATCTTGGTCTTGTTAACTCTTTGTTATATAATTTTGTAAGCAGTTTTCACTCATAGCAGGATGATCTGGAAAATATTTTATTTCATGCTAGGAAGCATCTAATTGATGAACCATCTTGGGAAAGTTTTAGTTCTGCAACAAAGTTAATCTTTATAAATAAGGAAAAATATAAGGTCAGAAGTTGATCTAATTGTTGATCTTTCTCTAAATTTTGAAAGCAATTAAATTGAATTGTATTCTTTTTAATTTATAGTGAAGGCAGCTTTAAAATCACATTTATGAAATTCTCTGAACATAAGGAAGCTTTACCATTATTGTTTATTTTCTAAACGTTTAATGATTTGCCTGGGACCTTCCTAAATTTCTGTTGTATCAAAGTCACTAGTGATTGACAGAATGTTCAAAATGGAGAATCCAGTGCATGTGGCTTAAAATCATACAGTTGTCTCCCTTCCTTTTATTTTTTAAAGATTTTATTTATTTATTTATTTAACAGAGAGAAAGAGATCACAAGTAGGCAGAGAGGCAAGCAGAGGGAGAAGGGGAAGCAGGCTACCTGCTGAGCAGAGACCCCGATGCGGGACTTGATCCAGGACCCTGAGATCATGACCTGAGCCAAAGGCAGAGGCTTTAACCCACTGAGCCCCCCAGGCGCCCCTCCCTTCCTTTTCATAAGTTCAGATATTTGAAGCAGTACTCTCAAATAATATATATTATATATATAATGTATATATATATACACACAATAAATATATATATACATATCATCTATACATATTACATATATGGTAAACAACAATATTTAGTTATGTATCTCCTGTATTTATGAGCTTTCAGAGACAATAGTGATTGCTTTCTTTCTATACGAATTGCATTATGATATAATACACATTTTTGAAAAAATACTGGTTTCTGGTGGTGAAGAATCTTCAGGTAGCTTCAGGATTCCATCCAGCATTTTTAAGTTTGGCAAACGGGAGAACACTCTAAAGCAAAAGTTAAAAAAAAAAAAAAGTAACTGTACTGAACAAAAGCATTGTCTTTCACTTACTCTCTTTATAAAGGAGTGGACTTTGCCTATTATTACAAGAAAGATGAGTGGCTATCATTTTATTCTTTTTTTTTAATCTTTACAATAGGATTATAATAAAGTGCTCTTTATGTTTATTGAGCTGATCACCGTGCTGTAGCTTGCCCTCTCCGGGAGATACTATATAGTTCTGCAGATCATAAGTATAGATCAGAGAAGTGGTGCTGCATACAGTCTGTTTTTATAAGAGAATTTCAGTCTAGTTTTTACAGAGTTCTATAAAGGAAAAAAATTGAAGGAATTTAGCCAAATGACTATGAAAGAAAGAATGAGATAATATGCACACATTAGAAAGTTAAAAGTTTTTTAAAAAGGAAGAAGTAAAGAAAACACATGTTGTTTAACGATAGATAAGGAAGAATTCTGGCTGTAAGGCTTAAGAGAAAGGGTGGGAAATATTCTTGTGCTGAGTTACTTTCTCTTGACAGAGAGCATTTCTGAAGACCGTATTTCAAATTTACGTAGTCACTTCCAGGTTCAGGAAGGGTCCTGCTCATCAACCCAGTTAAACAGTAGTCAAATGCCTAGCAGTATTACAGTGCAGTGTTTTCTTTCAAGTGGACAGTTTTTCTAGATGTCAGAGTTCTGTGGACTGAGACCAGAGGAGATGCATGCTACTGGGATTTGCCCAGGATGAAAAATACTGAAACCTGTCAGTAGACATGCCATGTCAACTTATGGTGGTGTTCACCTCCTTGGTTGCTCGCACTGGCCACGTAATTTTCTTAGCACTAAATACTTCCTGAATATTATTTTAGTTAATCCTCACACCAGTTCCATCAGGTTTTTATCCCCCATTTTAAGTCACTTATCCAAGATCATAAAGTCTGTGGGGGACAGTGCAAAGATTAAAATCTAAGTCTTCTGGCCCTATGTACAGAGTTGGCTGGCAGGAAACCCTAGCTACTACTACTTTTCAAAAAGTCAAACTATGGTGAACTCAGATCACATTGACTTCTGAAGAAGAGAAAGTTTGCCTGTGGGTGTCCCAGGACATGGGGCTGCCTTCTACCTACTGGGACTTACACTATGAGCTTTTATCAGTAAGTTTTTTCTCTTTTGAACTGTGCTTTCTTCTTATTGGAGGATCTGAAACAAAGGAGGAAGGGAAAGACGGTCACAATTCTAGGTGACAATGACCAAGAAAATCTTACACTTAAATAATTCTGATTATCATGTAAAGGGACACTGAAGGTCTGGCTCAAATCCTGGACACAGAGATACCCAGGGACAGAATGAATGCGGTTATAACCCTGAGAGTGTGGGTTTTGGCTAGGTGACTGAACCCAAATTTGGATGAACTTGGGACTTCAGTTTAGTTCCTCAGCAGAAGTGGACACTTAAATCCTTTCCTCATACTTTGAAATGGCCAGATCTTTCTGTTCAAAGTAACCCTGCACTACCCAAGTCAATATAACCTGGCTTTTTATAACTTGAATGCCAGTCTCTATCCAACAGAGTTAACGTTAGAAAATAGAAGAACCTCATTATATCCCTCATTTTCACATAACTCTATACCACATCATAAATTTTGAAGACAGATTTATAGTGAGACCTTGGGGCATATCAGATTTCAGACAGTTAATCTTAATTCTATTGTTGTAAGGCATCCTTTGAAGGGAGGCAAGTAACTGAATTGGGATCAAAATAAAATCCAAAGTATAAATTAACAAAACTAAAATGTAACACTAATAAATTGTCTTTATGACTAGAAATGTGCCTTTTCATGAATGATGTTGAAATGTCCAGCTAAACCTCCTCTGACTGTAGGACATATAATTTTAAACTTCAAAATGTTATTATAGTTAAATATTAGTTCAATTTTAAAGCAACTGTGCAGCTAGTTTTCACTTATGTAAAAGCAATTTGAGAATTTATTATCACAGAACACGAATTTTGCCTTCAGTCTATAGTCATGGGAGAGACAACGGCAGTAATAAAATTTATGTGGGAACAACAGAGATTAGAATTCTTATTTTGACAATTTTTTTGTTGTACATCAGGGTTTTAAGAGTCTGATATTATCTAGGCCTCGGAATGTGGTTGTTGTCATGGGAAAATGGCAGTTTGAGAAAGGAAAGTAGTGAGAACAGTGTCTTTTATTGAAGTTGAATGTAGATGAAAGATGTAATCATAGGCCAGGTATGAATCTAGAAATGATCTAATCCTTTGTATGACAGATTCAAACTGAGACGTGAATTGATTTGTTATCTGGGGACAAATACAATTTCTAAAACTCAGTGGCTTGTTTTTACCCTTTAAATTTCCACAAGTGGTGCTGGGGATTAGCTAGGGAGAGAGGGAATTTTCTGCACACTCCAAGGTATACATTGCATTATTACCATTAGGAATGTTCCAGTAGTGACAAAGGAATAAAATGGTTTATTCTTCACAGGTTTTCAAGGACTTTCAACCAGTGGGGTAGATTGAATTAGTCACTTCTTTGTATCCATTTAATGATGCCCTGTGGCCCAAAGGAGTGAAAATAAAATCAGAGAATACAGGTGCCTGGATGGCTTAGCTAGTTGAGAGTCCAGCTCTGGATTTTGGCTCAAATCATGATCTCAGGGTTGTGAGATCGGGTGTGGCATCAGGCTCTGTGCTGGGTATGGAGCCTGCTTGGGATTCTCTCTCTCCCTTTTTCTCTTCCCCTCCCCTGCTCACTCTTGCTCTCTTTCTCTCCCCCAAAAAACTCAAAACAAAACGAACAACAACAACAAAAAACCCAGAATAAACAATTTTATAAAAGTATCACATGGACATTGAGAGGAACCTGTACATGGAAATCTTTAGAAAGACATAATATCTATTAAACATTTTGAGAGAAAACACGTAAGTAAGTTTTGAAAGTCTGAAATGGAGCATCTTTGTATATGTAAAGTCACATTGTAAGAGAAGCCTAAAATTTTAAAGCAATCATAAATTAACTGAGAGAAGAGTGTATTATAGAATTAAAATAAAATCAGTTCAGAGTTCTTCAGGTGAGATCAGAAGCATGAAACGTTCAAAATATAGTAGATAAGATAAATATTTGCCAGGTGAATTTAAGCTCCAGGGGAACAGCTAGTCAAAGCATAACATTCAATGATGAACATAGACGACAAAGGTGTTTGGGGTCTTACCGTTTCCGGTAATTTTGGTGAAACTCACAAGGGTTCCTCTTGAGTGTAAGGGATGCTAGTGGAGTGCACCATAAACTGGAGAGCCCGGCCAGAGACTCAATGTGGTTTTCAGCCAAGGATAAATGCTGTATCTGAGGTATCTTTGGCAATTGTTTGAAAGATGTGAGATGGTTTTTGTTCATATTTAAAACTCTGCATCTGGGTAAAAAATATAGACACCTGGTCATTTGTCTCCTGAAGAGGATGGTTAACTACTAAATCTTGCATAGGACTAGCATGCCTCATCTAGACCATGACCCCTCAAAAGAGTGACAGTGATGTCTTCTACAACTGCGGTTTATAAGAGAAACATTTATATCAAAATATGAAGAGAAAACAAGCTGAATATATGAGACTGTAAGCTTGCTGAATACAGAAGTCTGTTTTCTTTTCCAGTGTATACACTCAGTATTTGGCATAGTAGTTTGTCCATGGTGGATTTGCAATATGTCTCAAATGAGGGAGTGAATGGCTGCAATGAATGAGTGAATCTCAAAGATCTAGTTGTTCACACAGACACATAACGACTTAGGAAGAGTATTACCTCCAAGTAGTGAGATCTGTTATTTTTTTCTATTTTTCCATACTTAAATTCTATATTGAAAAAATAGCATTTTAAATTAGAAAAAAAAAAAAGCCTGTTATATATAAAAGAAAGCTGAAAGATATCCTTAGGAGAAGAAATGTGTGTTGGGCACCTAGGTTGAATACATTTTTCTGATATATCATGCTTCTCAATATTTTTGCCTTAAAGCTATAATTGTATAAGGTCATGCAAATAGAGGAAGTAATTCAAATCTATCACTGATACATTGCCTTAAGGAGAAATTCCTTTATATATAAGCTGGAATTAACTACAATGAGAGAAACACAGGGAACTCGTTTATGGCCTTGTGCTCCAAGAAGACACGTAGGTAAGTAATTATTGCTAATGGTAAAGATGGTGCTAAACAGAGAGGGAGCTTCCACACAACCGTATTAGAAAAATGCAGTTTGAACTCCTCATCCCGATTGAATTGTAATTTTTTCACATCTTTTCATTTCCTTGTTTCCTTCCACTCTCTCTTTATATGGACATTTTACACAATCCTAATCATACATTTGATAACTTTGGGTTTTTACTCTTTTTCAGGTTACACATAATCCTTTAGGAGCACTTTAGTGCTATGATGATTTCTAATTGAAACCCCAACCTAACTACGATTTCTAATTGAAAACCCAGCCTAAGCAGTTCCTGTCTGTCTGCCCCTCTTTCTGTCCTCTTGTGAAATCTGTTTGTTTCTTGACTGCTAGTCATTCTCTCATTTTCGATGTATATACATCTTGGGCTCTGAGATTCACCCTATCACACATCCCCAGTCTGCAGAATGTTAGGGGTGAAAAACAGCAATCCAAGTGTGATGTTTTCCCTGGGGCAGAAGGAAGGAGGCAGTGAATTAATACATCAGCTTTTTTCTCCTTTGACACCCTGATTTGGCAGCTGTAAAATTTGTATTGTAATTACATAATTTGATATTATATATTCCATTTCTAAACAAAGAAAAGCCAAAGGAATATATCCAGAGAACACTAAGTCTGAGGCAAGTCTTTTTTTAATGATTATGGTTTCTTTCTCTTTTTTATGTAAGATAGCAAAGACTTGGAGGTTTATTGATCTGGATCAGGTCAAGTTCAAGTACTTCAAGTACATGGTCTTGTAGTTCAGTATTTCTAAAGTATACCATGTGATTTTTAAACATGTTTTTGTTGCATGTGTATTTAAATATGTATTAAAATATAACTAATGTTATCACTATTATATCCCTAGAAAAGAGTCTAGCAAAACAAAAACAAAAACCTGAATAAATCAATATCAACTGCCCGTGATTTTTATTTATAGTAGTGATATTAATTTTCTTTTGAGAATTTTTATTTTGGTATTTAAAAATTTGTTATTTAGAAAGAACATAAGTAGGGGCCCCTGGCTGGCTCAATTACTAAAGCATGCGACTCTTAATCTCGGGGTTCTGAGTTTAAGCCCCACATTGGGTGTAGAGATTACTTAAAAAGAATGTAAGTAAAATCAAATGCTATGCAACTCTATCTAAAGGTTCGGAGGGGCTTTGGAAGTGACTGAAGATACCCAGGCACATTGCATATTCTAACACTTCCCCCATCTCCTGACTGTTTCTCTCTCCCATGTGGCTGTGATGGTCTTTTTGTCACCCATGCTCAGAGATGTACCTTAACCAGCTCTAGGATTTACCCTTCCTTCTTGTGGCTGCTTGACTTCCTTCATCTCCTACTTCTGGTCACTCCACTTACCATTGTACCAGGTGAAGCAGACAGCAGCTCTCTACAAAAGGAGTTCTCAAGCAATCCTGAGCAAAAAGGCAGATTATCTTTAATGTAAGGAGTTTGAGATCTTTGGAAGACCTAAGAGTCTATGATTTTTTAAAAAACTTTTAGTTTGTTGCTATTCCGATTGGCTACTCTTACCCTTCCATTAGAATGTGACCTTGAAATCAAGACTCTGGTCAACTACCTGCAGTCTTTCCTCATAGGTGCTCAACAAATATGACTAAAAATGTCTGTGTTACAACAGTTGTACTTATATAATGTAATTGCATTTTCCAGTGTATAATACATAGGATATGGCAAGCTTTTCTGCCAGTATGATTCTCTGATTACAAATTACTCCTCTAAAATGATGATAATATTAATTTGGAAAGGAATAGATTTTTTTTTCCCTGTGAAGGGTGACATTTTGATGTATAAATTTTCCTTTTTGCCTTGCTCGAGTATCATTTACCACTATTACCTTTAAGACCTGACTATATGGCCGCAGTAGGTACAAACAATCATCACATATGTCCAAATAGCAAATATTTGACTTTAACTTAGTAGCTAGACATGCTAGAGAGCAGTTACCTTGGCAATCTTATGGCACTTAAGTCCACCAGTGAATTATCCACTAACCAGAGGGTTTCAACTCGAATCAGTCTTCTAAGAATCCTGTTAAAATTTGCAACTTGATAAGGGTCCCCCAAATCCTGAAATGAAAGGTTCAAATTCTGAAGGGAAAAATAAAAAGAAAAAGCAAGTTCTTTGTCAACTTTTAAAAATAGTTAGTAATTAAAAATGTGTTGTAGATGTTATTTAAACCAGTAGTTTTCCACTGTTTTTGGTGTGCACTCTAAAACACTCACACATCCAAACACTCACAACTATGTGGCGGAGATTCATTCTCAAGGTAGGGGAGGCAAAGATCCTGACCTGATTCTGATTAGCATTACATACAAGGTTGGAAGTGGGGAAGGCAGGATCCTGAAACTGATTCTTAAATTTTCTAGGGGTAAAGAATGGAAAGGATAAAATTCTGCTTTGGAATTACTGATTTAAATGATTAGTTATCCTTAGCCTCCTTGGAAACACGCAGAAATCACATTTAAACAGATTTCGCTCCCCCCACCCCAGTGCTAACTTGTCTTCTGTGTATTATGACAATTATTCTTGCCCCCACTTTTATTCTTAAAGTAAAAATGACACCTAAAAATAATAATAAAAAGATTTCAAAGTAAGATACTATCATTCAAAAGATGGAAGCTATTGTTTTGTTTTAAAGTAGCTATAGATACATGTGTAAAAATGACTTTACCATATTTCACATGGTACTTTATTTTTGCTTTAAACACCAGTTTTGATATAAAGAAAATTAAAGTCACTTTTAGTGGTAGTAGTGACCCTATAAACTCTATTCCCAAGAGTCAACTTATTCTATTTCCACAATTTTGCCATCAATTTCTGTGAATAAAATTAACAAATAAAATGGCAATCCCCTTTTTTAAAAAATTTGAATCAAGATAATTTACTGTTTTAAAGAAATATAATAGCTCTATCTTTATAAAGATCATTAAGTTAATAAGATTTTTAGACACTAAACATAAACTTTGATACTTTAAGCTCCATTTTCCAAAAGTATAAAAGGTCTTAATTTTGAAATAAAACTTATGAAATGATAAAAAATTGTATCTATCTCTATATTGAATGTCACCTCTTCAGAGAGGCTTTTTTTGGACCACTACGTTCCAATTAAGTTTCCTATGGTAGTTAGAATTTATTTAGTGATTCTCTAACAGTACAGTTATCTCAAGGCCAATTAAATTTTCTATGATAATTTATTAGGAAGGCTCCACTGGCCTTTACAATATATCCATAGTTTAAGTGGCAGCTATAAAGAATGAATGCATGTATACACTGAAATGATTACCCCTGAAGATAGTTCTGGGAGTGGAGGTCAAAGTTTCAGGTATATTGCTTAATTTTTTTAAACAAATAAATAGGTGTATGGTTTAGTTTTTAAATGTAGACTGTATCCACCCATTATATATGAAAATTTTAACTTAATTTTAAAAAGAAAAGAAAGTACCATGCAGGGGAAACAATATTCTTTTTATATCTTCCACTACCCAAAGGTGTATAATCTTTGGCAAATCATTTCTTTCTGGACTTCCCTTTCCTTTTTGAAAGGAAGGGATTTAGAATAGACCCTCTCCGAAGCTCCAAATTCCATAATTCTACATCTAAAGTCAATCTGTGAAGCAAAAGAGGCATCAAGAGGCCCCAGGGAGCAGGTTTTAAACTCAGTCTTATTTCTGGAAGACTTCCTAAATTCTTCATGTACAATTTGATCATTCCAAAACCCAAAAATATTGGGGCACATGGGTGGCTCAGTCCTTAAGTGTCTGTCTTTGGCTGAGGTCATGACCCCAGGCTCCTGGGATCGAGCCCCGCATCGGGCTCCCTGCTCAACAGGAAGCCTTCTCCCTCTCCCACTCCCCCTGGTTGTGTGCCCTCTCTCACTGTGTCTGTCAAATAAATAAAAATTTCAAAACAAAACAAAATGTTGGCATCCCACTCCATTGGGAAGAAGTTGATTTACTCTTTTATAGCCACCAACACATCCTTCCCGGCCACACCCTCAGTTCTCTGCCTGCCGTGACTTGAGCCAGCCGGGATTAGAGGCTCAAGGAACTGCAGCCCCATAGCTTCATTGTGCTCTGGCTGATGTAGGGCAGGGGCTCTTTCAAAGCTAGTGACATGGTCAGCTGGGTCATTTTCAACACCAAACAAATCGCGGCTCCTATTCTTCACTGGTAAAAAGTTTTGTTTCTGAAGAGTTCTGTTCAGACCAGGCTGCCTGCTCCACCTGTTCAAAATTTTAGGCTGAATGCATTGTTCAAGGGATTCTAGATTGCATCATGAACTCTTTGATGAGAAATATTGTCCAACATTTGACACTTATTATCTAAAGGAATGATTGCGTTCTCAAGTATTTTAAACTTTTTCAAAGTTCAGCAGTATTAGGATAAGATACAGGTTAGAAAATAAGTAACATGTCATGATGAAGAAAGGGTGAACAAAGAGATGGAGAACCCCAAACACCACTAGTTTTAGAGAAAATGGTGAAAGAATGCTTAGAGTTTTGATATTGCCCTTAGAAGGGGGGACGGTGTCATAACTGAATCAATGAGGAATATAGACTTTTTTCCTTTCTTTTAAGCTCTCACCGTGCAGTCCTCCCAGTTTTCTTGTAGCCACGTTTCCCATTTGTTTTTTTCAAGGACTCTTCTCCTAGCAGGCCAGGTACACTTCTCCTGTCTGAAGAGCAACTCTTCTGTGGAGGGTCCTGGGTAAAAATTACAACGTGAGATCTTGAAAGTAGGTTTATGGTGGCAGGACTGACTTCTTTGCCTGATATTTGGCCAGTTGTTTTATACTTCCACTTGATGTCAGGATTGAGGAGAACATGAGCTGGCCCATGTTATGCCCCAATAGTGTGAACAATAACAAAATAAGTCAATTTTTAACCCTATGTAAATTATTTGGAGCACATGTAGGTAAGAAAAATCACCAATAGAGTGACTTTAGTCTTCATATAATTTTCTCTTTGGGGATGTAACTTGTGGCTTTCCCTCTCTTTAGTCTCTTAACTCAATTAGCCACTTAATCCCATCACTTTCCTCTTGAAAATCTATACCCATTCTTTTCAATGTCTGTACTCTCATCACTTCCTCCCTGAACTATAACTGCTTTCTCTTGGATTTCCTTGTTTGCAATTATCTCTCCTTCAGTATAAATGATACACATGGCCATACAGCTTTCCTAAAACACAGCTTTTGCTTAAAACATTTCAGAATTTCTCACTGCCTACCAATTAGAGGTGGAAAATCCTGGTTTGTCAAGCAAGGTTTTCCACAATCTTATCTCAATCTCCATTTCCAGACTCATTTCCCACTATTTCCCAATCCTGATGTGCTCCACACCGGGCTTGCACGGATTTCCATGGTTAGGGAAAGGATAGCCCGTTTCTAGTCCGAGGTTGGGTGCTAGGTGGTTCTTTGACTCCAGATGACTAATTTTAATTTTCTGAGCTTTAGTTTTCCATGTCTTCAAAAATACTGGAAGACTAGAATCAAGAAGCCAACATTAGCTGAATATGATGAGAGATTATGTTTGTTTGAAGTTCATAATGCTTTATAAAAATACTGATTTCCAATTTCACTAAATTGTATTTCTGTCTGAGAAAGTACAACTCTATTGTGTTACCTAGGCACACTTTGGTCTGTTGTGATGTTAAGTGGGCCCCTGACAACCCTCCTAATAAGCTCAGTGATTTCAATTCCCTCCCAATTCCAACATCCTGTGTTTCCATGGGGCCTTCCTGGTACCATTTGTGCACACTTCCCCTCTCCATTTTTCTGGAATGCGTGATTCTTAGTTCAGAGGTGAAAAGAAATAGTTATACTAAAGAAGTTACTAAAGGCATCGGGAACAAACTTTGTTTTTGTGACTGTTTTGTCTGGTCTCTGATGGGAGATAATGAGTCCATTTGTGAAGGATTTATGGAAGGCAATAAAAGAGTCCAATGTTCCATTATTTTGACACAAACATCAGTTCTTTCCTCAGACGCAGGTGGAAGCTGAAATGCAAACTGACCTTTCGGGCATTTCTCTCATAATGAACTATACTGTTGCCGCCCAGGAAATCACATAACCCTGAAGTTTCCTAACCAATTTACAAATAAAATATCTTTGCATTAAAAAATTTTCTTCTTCATTGCTTAGACTGATTGGAATTAAAAGTCATAGAACTGGAAAAACTGGACAATCATCTAATTGGGTAGATCTCGGGTTCTATTGTCTTTAATATCTCTACCCCCAATTTGGTAGCTTGCTTTGTGAAGTAGATACCCCTAGAGTTATTAAACTCTGCCCTATATTGTTTGTTTGAGTTCTATCGATCTTTTGCTCTTTCAATTATTTTTTTTTAAAGCAGCTTTCAAAGATTTCTTTGAAGTTGAAAGCCAAAGGTCATTTCCACTGTGAAGAGTTATATTAAATTGGATTCTTTCTTTTTTAAACTCAGATATGGTTGATAATTGAAGATATATCTTAGCAGTTGAGAACTATAGTCTGGAATATCTGACAGCCCTGGAATGTTGGCTTTCACCTGCTATCTCTGAATTTGTTCTTTGTCCCCTCACTGGATTTGTAACTCAGCAGCAGTGACTAAATTAACTTGCTGAGGGATTTTCAAATAGAAAGCATCTATGGTTTAAAAGAATTCTGCTAACTCTTGGCTCTTTTACTTCATTTAATTGGGAGGAGTTAAGTCAGTCTTGATCTGGCCATCAAAGTCTTGGAAAATTGCTGTTTATCACACACCAGATAACCTTTCTTCTCTTAAGTACTCTTCCCAGATGTCTAACCGGGGCAACTGAGATGAACTGAAGTAGTTTTGATGGATGTTTCAGGATCCTAGAAGGAGGGTAATTATTATTAGAATGCTTTTGAGAAGCACTTGTTCTCCATCTCACACATGCACACACAAAACTTAAACAAAATGAAAGGCAGTGAACAAGGGACATCTATTTTCTTCATGATTAGAGCTGATGGGATTTTCCAATGTTTTCCATCCCCTAGATCATGCTCTATTCCTTTTACAACTAGTCACTTGCGAGAGATTGGGTGTTGTTAATAGTCTATGGAAGGAAAATTTGCCTTATCTCTGCAGAGCAATGATGTCCTTTGCATGACTGGTCACCGTGGTCCTTATGTGGGATTGGTTTTGTTGACTGATGACCCCAGCACATGAACTGGCACTTAAATCTAGGAAGAAAGGAGGCTACTGGACTCTCTTTACACATACTCGTTTTCAGTTTACTCCTACATTTTATTCCTATCATCTCCCAATGTCTTCCATTTGGCAGTTCTCTCTAAACTTCAACTCTCCACTCATGCTCAGAATACAATTTCTTTTTGCCTCATTGAAGCACAGTCCTCAACCTCTACCACCACCACACACGCATAGGCACACGTGCACACACACACAGATGCCAACACCCTTATTGTATCAATCTTTTCACTTTCTATTCAAATTTCTTCCCTCCAAACTTCCTAAATTAGTGTTTCTCATACTCTGGCCCTCAGATCATCTGCAACAGAATTTCCTGAAAATTTTACAATTATCAAATTCCTGGGCCCCATTCATACTAATTATGTCAGATTCTTGGGACAGTCCTGGAAAACTGAATTTTCCATAAGCCTCTGGGTAATCTGTCCCAACACTAAAGTTTAAGAACCAGCTGAACCCTGCCCACTTTTGTCCCTGGAATAGCCATCTCTTCCTTTTTGCCTGTGGACTTCTTACTTATGTGGCACACATGGCCTCTACTTCTTTTGGTCTCCTTTCTTTTCCCCATAATTTCTGGCCATTTGAAAATTCTTCTCTCTCAGGTCCCCACAGGACAACTTGAGTTTACCTCTAGTAGTACTATCTACTAATATTTTAAAAATAGGAGTCAGTACGTAGCTGCAAACAGACCAGACGGAGTTAAAACATAAGAACATATTTTACTCGATGTTTCAGAAAATGATGCTTTTTTAATCTTCCTTTGTCAATTGACTTCGAGTGAAAGAAGTAAAGCATTGTGTGGTAAAGTAATGCCATTGAGAGAGGGAAATGAGCAGGCAAATATATCTAAAGCAACTTTTTCTAAATCATGATTACAATTGTACAATGTACAATATAACTGCAAGTCTGCAAATACAGATGGATGATACCCAAGATATTTGATGTTTTATAAAGACTAAATACTCACTGCAGCCAGAATTATGTCTAATATTATTTCATCAGCTTATGGGATATGCAAGAGACATGAGAAATGCATGGCACCTGTTCTTATATAATGTAGAATCTATTGAAAGCTACTTATAAAAATCAAACATTATGTATATTAGGGGCTACAGATAACAATTCTTCATACTGTCACACTAGTACACTTACAAAATCTGATAGAATGAAAAGGAATAATAAAACACTGATTTATTCTACTGAATTTAAAATGCTTAGTGAAAATATACAATGAAACTGTCTGGTTTATTTAGATTCCCATTTGGTTTTTTAAGAACCAATGGTAGAATCAAATCAGGTTAAAATTATTCATTGAAGTGACAGTGTCATTCATGATCATGAAATATTGTAAAAAAATGAAAATTCGAACAAAAATCATTGGTTAAACATATTTAATAATATCCATATGATGGAGAGATATGCAAACTTTAAAAACTGCATTTTGGGTAATGTTTAATAACATGGAAGAAATGCTCACAATAACAAGATAAGTGGAAAAACTCAAAAAAATCATTTGTACAATTTTGTAAAGAAGTATGTGTATAGGGCGCCTGGGTGGCTCAGTTGGTTGAGCAACTGCCTTTGGCTCAGGTCATGATCCCGGAGTCCCGGGATCGAGTCCCATATCGGACTCCCGGCTCTGCGGGAAGTCTGCTTCTCCCTCTGACCTTCTCCCCTCTCATTCTCAGTCTCTCGCTCTCTAATAAATAAATAAAAATTAAAAAAAAAAAAAAGAAGTATGTGTATATACTTTTCAAAAAAAACTAAATGGAAACAAAAATCACAGTGGTTATTTCTGGATGGTTGAATTATAGGTTCTTTTTTACCTTTCTATTTTTCCAGGATTTAATACTGAATATTTATAATTTATATAATCAGATATGTGAACATGCTTTAAAGTGGCTTCACTAACTATATTAGTAATTCTATGGTCTTGAAAAAGGAAATTTTTCTATCTCCAAGCAATATCTTTTTTCCCCCAAGTAATGTTTTTAACCCACAAATAAAATCTACTCAGAGAACATATACAGAGATACACACATTTGTTCTTTACCTTCTCTTACTCTTGGGCAACGCAGTTGACTTCCTTGAATGTCATGTTGTTCTACCTCGTGCCAAGTAAGGTACTTAAAAGAGTCTGATGGAAGCTTTAAAATAAGAGAAAAGAGAAACAGCATCTGGCAATATGTGATTCATTTACTTTTATGTGTAAAAGTAATACAGGTCATTGCCAAACATTCAGCCAAATTAAACTCCAAGTACCTAACGGTGTCCTCATAGAAGTCACTTTAGTTCATTCTAAATTATATTTGATGATAAATGACAACAGAAATAGATACGTGTACACATTCATGAATCCACTTTACCTCTGATAAATCCTTTAATATTTATTGAATGGTTATTAGGAACTATAGATAACATTTCTTCCTACTGTTACACTAGTACATTTATAAAATCTGATAGGATGTAAAGGAATAGTACAACATTGGTTTAGTCTACCAAATTTAAAATGCTTAATAAAGTTATAAAATGAAACTATCTGGTTTATGTAGATTGAGAAAGCTCATTCCATTTTCCATTTTGTAATAGTTCTAATTGTTGAAGTTTCTTTATTATATGGGCCCCTAAGCTGTTTTAACTTTCTCCAGTTGTGAAAGTTCTGCCTTTTAAGGCTACACAGAAGCCACATGTGACTACAATGTTATTTGTAGCAGTTGTCATCTTCTTCCTAAGTCATACAATTCTTACTCACGGATCCTGGTTTACAGATTATTAACTATCCAACAAGAACATATGATTCTTCTTGGGAAGAGCTCCAATTTATTGACACTAGTATGAATGAAATATTTCAGATCTGGTCATCTTCCTTATTCCGGACAGTACATTACTGACCACAATATGTGCCAAGACCATATTTCGGGCAATTTTATATTGTTTACTATGATTGAGGTTGTAGTCAATCAAAATTTCCTATATCTTATATAGCTTATGATAGTTTCAAGGTTAACACAAACAAAAGGTATATTAGTCAGAAAAGAGCATTATGTTAAATATACCACAGATTCAATCTTCAGTTAGCCAGTGTTGTACACATAAACAGACCCAGAATATTCGATATAAAGAAATGTCATTAGAGTATTTGGAACAACTGCTTTCATCTCACAGAGCAGCATTTCACATAGCTTATGTTTTGCTTGAGCTGTAAATTTGTGTGACTAATACTAACATAAAAAACATTTCCACCACTGAATAAGCTTATGAGGCTTTGGATTAAACTAAGTTAAGCGTTTTTCTTTGCTACAGGACTCCACAGAGCCTTTCTATGCTAATATACATTGTGAGTCTGTACTTCCAAAGTGTTCCCCTGGATTTTTAAATCATAGAAACCTTTGCTCTTGGTGTAGCACATGGGTCGCAAGCATTTTGTGAAGCAGAATTTGGAACATGCTGACCCAAAATAAATTGAAAAGAGGTGGCTTTTCAATAATCATTTATTTTTGATTTTTGATCTTCATTGCTTAATCACTAAATGACCATGGTGGTTCCAGTAAATATGTCAATGTCTCCATTTAAAAATAGAAGGAATAGCAAAAGCTCTTTACCTTGTTAATAGCAACATGAAAAAGCTAATTAATGCTTGAGCAATTCTTTGAGAAAACCCGAGGATTTGCTAACATGCTTTCAAGGAGTTTACTCATTCTTTAGAAATAGTCTTTAAAAAACCAAGAAGCACAAATTTTAGGTTATTGAGAAATGTGGTCCCTGGACTATTCTTGATCATCCAGTTCACATGTTTATGGAAGTTTTTTTCCAAACTTCCAATGTGCTTTTGGATTTTTTTTTTCTTGCTTCTATTATAGAACATAAATTTTTTAGAAGTTAAATTCCCTAGAGTTGCTACACCCCATTGCCTTTTTGTTCTATTTCGTGAGGATCTTACTGGGGAAAAAAAAGAACCTAAGCTAAAGCTGTGTTTGAGAAGAAAGTTTCCATTTTTCAACCATCATCTAATTTTATACAAAACCCTGTTTGGTTTTTAAAAGATGTATGTGGTTGTTTTCAAAATCTCTGACCTTGTAGAAAAATGAGCCATTGCATTTCTGTTTATATTTCTGCAAGGTTGTCAATGTGCTGCAGTTGAGTGACTGTTGTTTCCTCCTAAAGGAATAGTGAATATTGTGTCTTTTTGTTTTTCCTTTTTTAATTCTGATGGACCAAGTGATTAATCATTGGTTCAATAAATATTTTTGAAGTAGGTGTGTTTCATTTCATTTCATTTCATTTCATTTCATCCATTTGTTCAAAAATATATACTGTACCCTGCTGTGTATCAGACACTGGGGATATAAAGTTAAAGTATGGCATCTGTGCTTGAAGACTCATTTTCTATAATTTGGGAGGCAGATATTTGAGTAACTCATCTGGATCCAATGGGATAGGTGAATCAATGGTAAATAAAGGAAAGGAGGGAAAAGCACATGTCGTTCCACTGAGATGGGTTACAGAAAAGTCTTGGAAGTGGGAGTTTGGAAGGAAAAAATTTTATCTCGTGGACAAAGGACATTCCAGAAAGAAAGGAGATAAATCTTAGACTGAAGACAGAATTTGAACTCAGCAGGGGGAAAGGAAGGCATGCCATTTCTGTTTTGGGGTTATTACCTTTTCTATTCCTCTCTACTACTGTCTTCCTTCCTCCATTCCAGCACCTTCTTTCTGTCTCCTCTCTGAGTTGGTACTGAGAGTATCAAACTTTCATTCCTCCCCAATTACAAGGGTAGATTTAAGAAGTTATACACTTAATAAAAAAATGTTCGATATAACATAAAATACATTTTATAAACTTAGTCTTAGGTAAAGAGCTAATTAAACATATTTACCAGGGATGATATTCCAGAATCCGAACATGGATGAAATGTTCTGTTCCTTGACAGAGCTGATCGAGTGTGTGACTCACTTGGATCAGAGCAGTACGATGAACTAGATGGGCAAATCTGACTGCTTGTGTTTCGACCTGAGGAGCTGAGTGAAAGGAAATGCTCAAAGCATTTGTGTATCTCTTTTAAAATCTTTAACTGTAAATACTTTCATGTATAACAGCAATAGCAACACACCATAAGCACCAACTTTTCCATTTAGAGGATAAATGATGTCCTAGAAATTTACCTAGATCTCAGAAGGACTTTGAAATCTTGTCTCAATCCTAAGCACATTTTTATGGCTAATAGTCATTTACGTGAAATTCTCCCCAAAGGAACGAGGGTCTATGTGGACTGCATGTTTTAGAGAGGTAAATCTAATGGTACACACAAATGCATACGCATGCTTCTAAGATATGAATGAGGAGGTCAACCCTCCTGGGAAGACATCATTCTTAATGGAGCTCCAGCAGCTAATCTGGCACAGGAAAACATCCTTAAACTCTTGATTGGTTTCCTTGTTAATCTGGCCCTTGCCTTTTCCCTGAAGTTTCCCCCAAACCTCTTATATTTCTACAAATTGGTGGCAGAACAAATTAAAAAGTCAGTTTCTTTAATCAGTTTTACCCACGCCGGAAGACTATTCAAGCATTTCGCTTAGCAACACCCCAGTGTTCTCTGTATCCCCATTTTTATGCCACTGAGATATAAAACATCTTTTCTACTCTCCTGGTAATTCTCTGGTTTATTATTCATTGTTTTTCTTACACTTTTCCATATCTCTTCAGTAATAGTTACACGTTTCTATTATTGTAATTGGTGCTGTATATTATTTTAAGCCAATTTTAAAATAATTTCTAAATATTGCATTTTCATGTTAAGTAAAACTAGACATCATATCTCTATTTCTGGCCTCTTTTTTACTCTTGGTAGATCATTTTTCAGGCTCCAAGAATCTTAAGAGATGACCTTTTATATTTTATGTCACAATTATTGCGCCTCTGTAGCAATTTTGCTTCTAAGAAGCCACACGCTTCTTGTACATGAGATTGCCTTCATAAAGTACAACATAGAAATATCTTTTATTTTTCATGTATTAAGTGAGCTGATACAGAAGAGCATAGCCACTACATCATATTCCCAAAATAGCACTACCGTGTCATTAAAAAAATAAAACTGTTTCCTGTTATCAAAGAGGAAGATAGTCCTCCATCCACAACTAAAGAACAAATCAAGAATTTGGTCTTAATTATGAGAAAAATCATAAAATGTGTATCTCTCATATCTCTCCCACTTGAGCAATTCATTAGTAGTTTGGATATCATTTCCTGAAATTCCCAATGTGTGTCATGGCACTGAAACAAATTAACAAACATTAGAAGAATAACAGCAAATTATGTGAAATTTATTATTCCCCGAGGCAGGTATATTCCATGATCGAGAACTGGAGTTTTGGCCAACAATCGGGAAGAAAAAATTGGGAGAAAATGGAATAATATATCGGGATAAACAGAGGATGAAAGTTTAGCTGACTTTTTGGTTCATTTGTCTTCATTAAAATATGCTAGCTATTTTCTGCCAAAATGAAGTCAGGAAAGTAGATAATGGATGTGGCTGACTCTTTCATCAGTGACTGTTGTCTCATTACTCTAAACTCTACTGATGGTTACACAGTGGTAGTAAAATAATGTAGATGTCTCCTTCTCTCTTGTTTTTTTTAACCTGAAGTATGAGAAATGGTCATAGTTTGCTTATACAGTCTTTCTAAAGATAGCACGGGGAAACACAATAAACTCACATAATTAAAGGATCTGACAAGGGAGATCCAGTTAGTTGGGTTTTTACATACTTTTCTCGTGCAGTGCTATGGGCTAAGTACAACCATTTTAAATGAAATCCAGTTTAAAAATAACTGAAAATTATCTCATCATCTTAGTTCATACTAGATGCTTTGGGGATTTAAACTAGAAGACCTCTTTATGCCATTATCCTGATTACTACTAGATATTTATTAATAAGAGAAGGTAATTAAAACTTGTAACACAAATAAATAGACTGCTAACATCCCCAGTATCTCTCTTCCCTTCCTTTCCCTTCCCTTCCCTTCCCTTCCCTTTCCTTTCCTTTTTTCTTCCCCAGAATGAACTGAGTATGGTCAAGAGTTTCATCCATGGGCAGGTTATTTGAGAAGATGCTAACCAATAGATGACTAGCCTGATTGTCTTTCAGTGAGAAATCTTTCCTTAGGTTTCACTGTGTAGCTGCTATCCCTCACATTCTCATTTTGCTCCTGGGCACTGTACCAGAGTGCCATGTCTGAAGGGCAATGTGATGGAATCTTGCGGTAGAAACCATAGGACATTCTCTAAATCTTCTTTGTTCTATTACTTCTGTCTTCAATCTCTCTCTCTCTTTTTAAGATTTTATTTATTTATTTGACAGAGTGAGAGAGAGAGAGCAAAAACACAAGCAGGGTGAGCTGCAGAGAGAGAGGGAGAAGCAGGTTCCCTACGGAACAAGAAGCCTGATGTGGGTCTCAATCCCAGGACCTTGAGCTGAAGGCAGATGCTTAACCAACTGAACCACCCAGGTGCCCCTCTGTCTTCAATTTCAAATAAAATATTTCTTTGGTCTGCTTTTTGGGCAGAAATCTAAGCAAAATAAGATAATTTTTGAGTCTTTAGTTTAAAAAAAATGGGGCATCTTTCAGATTATGTAACTAACTCAGACTTCCACTTCATCCACAACTGTCTTAATGTGCACATCACTGAAATCACAACTGCAAGAGCTCCAAGTGCTAGGAATCCAAGGGACAGACGCTGTTGGGACCTCAGGCAAGGCACTTAGCATCTCTAATGGACAGTTCCTTATCTTTAATATTCAGTAGATGATAGAGATTCTGACTGATAGGGTTTTTTGTTTGTTTGTTTTGTAACATTATTACTGTGATGATGACTATCATTATTACAAATATATTGATTTTGTAGTTCACATTTATTAAGCATTTGCTAAGGGACACCTGGGCAGCTCAGTTTGTTGAGCATCCGACTCTTGGTATTGGCTCAGGTCGTGATCTCAGGGTTGTGAGATGGAGCCCTGTGCCAGGCTCCGTGCTTAGCGGGAGTCTGCTTGGGATTCTCTCTCTCTCTCCCTTTGCCTCCCCCCCCATTCTGTCTCTCTTTCTCTCTCAAATAAATAAATAAAATCTTAAAAAAAAAAAAGCACTTGCTAAAAGCTGGGCACTGTACCAAGGGCTTTACATGAATTAACTCGTTTATGCACCACAGCCACCAAATGAAGTGGTAATTATTTTGATGAACATTGTTATTTTGTTTATATTATTATAACATAGTAAACATTCTTATTTTATAGATGAAGAAGGTGAGGCACAGAGAGATGGTATAACTTGCCCAAGGCACATGAATAAATGACCAAGGGCTCTTAACCACTTGAATTCAAATTAGATTCATATAAGCTATTGTGATTCCTTAAATAACTGTAAAGCTTTGTCATTATTAGAGTACAGTTGTTATGAAGGAAAATCATTAATACTGATTTTCTTATTCCAATTGCTCCACTTAACTACATATAAATAACTGTACTAGTTAATAGAACCTGTAAATCTGAGCAGCTATTATTTACTGAAAACAAAAGTTAAGCCTCGCATAGTAGAACCTATGAGAACAGCATTCCAGATACCATCAAGCTGTTTTTAAAACCCTCTCCCATCTCCCCTCCACAAAAGAAAATAAAACCAGACACATGCAGTTTAGCTGGTATATTGGTTTACTCATTTTTAATCTTTCTGCCTGCAGTGAACAAACAGTTATCATAAATTACAAATCTAAACCCTTATGAAAGAGAAATTAATTTTATTAATGCTCCAATATAAAGCTGCCACGGAGAAGATGCCCTGGCCAAAACTGTACAGCATTTGTCAGCAATGATTTATAGTGTCTTTAAAATAGGTGGCATTATCTGAATTGGCCGTCTCTTCTTGGTTTTAAAAAGTGTAGAATGGCCAGCGAGAAGGAATCAGGTAAGCTGAGACTGCTGGATAAAAAGTAACAATAATGTAACTTATCAATTCATGAGCACCTTTCCTCAGAAGACTGCACCATCCTTTGCAGTCACGAATTCATACGCCTCATAAATTGTCGGCCACAATGGGTGCTATCTGTTTAATTAAAGTGTCAAGTTGGTGATTATGTAATTTTGTAAGGCAAGTGAAGGAGGAAGTGGCAGATGGTCTCATTTCTGAGGAGAAGCTGAGCTCCTGCGTAGCAAGACTGTTGGGCACCCATCATACAAAAGACCAGGGGACTCCTTCCGGATACCTAGAGATGTCAGAATTGTATTTGTATGACTCCATTTCTAAGCATTCCATTTATATTTATTGCTGTGTTGTATTTAGGAAGGAAGGAAAGAAGCTCAGTATTATTTTCCACTTAGCCAAGGTCACTTCTCCCAAATCTTCAAATTCCCTCCTTTTCCCCTAAAAGTATTAAGCCAGGTTCTCAAATCTTGTGAGATCTTGCTAAAACCAGACACTTCAGAAGTAAATGCTCGCAGAAAATTGCCATGGATTCTAGAGTGTTAATTTTTAAGGAAAGGAGGTATTACTTTAGCCTTTCTTATTTCTTTGACCATTCTTAATTTTTATTTTTAAATTTTTTTAAATCCAGAATCCTTGTGCTCTCTCTGCCTGTATTTTATCCATTTGTAATATGGGAATGATTGTACATCTCTACATAGTAGAGATGCTAAGGAGATAATAGAAATACTCTGGGGGCACCTGCGTGGCTCAGTCAGTTAAGCATCTGCCTTCGGCTCAGGTCATGACCTCCAGGTTCTGGATTGGGCCCCACAGAGGCCTCCCAGCTCAGCGGGGAGTCTGCTTCTCCCTCTCCCTCTGCTTCTCTCCCTGCTTGTGCTCTCTCTGTCAAATAAATAAATAAATAAATAAATAAATAAATAAATAAAATAAAATAAAATAAAATCTTAAAAAAGAACAAGGAAATACTCTGATGGGGTTACCATAAATTAGGAGGAAATCTGATATGTCTTCATTTCTGAAGTGGCAATAGGTATACCAGGTTTTTAAATTTCTGATGGCTCAAAATGAAGTTCCTGAAACTAAACCCATTAATTGAGTAAATAATAACATAAGAACAAAATGTAGAGACGTAATACTTTTCCCTTCTTTTCCTCTAGGTTCTTTGGCTGGTCTTATAGTTAAGTCAAAATAAGAACAAATGTAATTTCGTATGTGTGGGAGCCCATGAAAATATTATACTCAAAGAAATGACCAAATTAGGCAGCTTTATACCTCTTAGACTAAGAAATAATAAATTTTTGAAGAATTGACAAGTCAAAGAAGTTTGGGCTTGGAGTAGTAAATATTTGTTTATACAGCTTTCTTGGCCCTGAATTCCCTGCCTCTGATAATAACAATGCCTTCTACCCTCCTGATACAGGGAGGATAGCTTCATATGGAAGATTTCTTTCCTGCTTTCAGGAAGACAAAGGAGGATCAGAGTGTCCTTCTTACACCTGCTGTTTGTTAACTAATCATTATGCCAAAGTAGCATATTTTGGATGGCATATTCTTCTTCCCTTCAGTGTTGTTCCAAAAAACCATGTGTTTTACAGATATTCCAAAAGTACTTCAGTACCCACAACCTGGAATTTTAACAGATATGTCTTAAATTATTTAGATTGTTGATTCTAAAACCATATAACAATATATTTTTTAAAAAGCACAGTTAGAATTGTCATTTATCTTCTTCTGTCTGAATGAGTCAGATAATTTTATGTGAACTTAAAATCTTTAAATTTTGCAGTTTTATACGGGATGCATTTTCATCCTGTTCTTCAGTTCTGTGATCATTTTTATAAACACAAATAGGCTCCCAAATTAAGGTACAACAAAAGTAAAAGAACAAACATCTATCAAACATCTGCAGAGGGAAAGCTTGTAAACGTCAATAACCAGTAGCGGGTTCACTGACATTTATAGAAGCATAGATATATTTAAATGCCAGAAGCAATGAAGAGAAAGAGATTGAGATACCTTGATGTTCCTTCTACAAGATGATATTTAGAAATTTGGAAACTTTATTATAACCACATATATAGCTGCTATGTAGAAGGTTTTCAATGCTTGAAGAATGTTTTACTACATTATATGCTATTATAATAAAAATTCAACCACATACAACACTACAAGAGAGAATAGAAACACTACAGGATAATAAGTGATTGAGGTAAATATTGTGAACAGAGATAAAACTATAAAATCCCAAATGAAGCCATCTGTATATGAGGAAGATAGTATGAATAAGACTTTTGTTTCATGATGTGCAGAAATGTGATTGAACAAATACTAGCACTGGGAAATGTTTTTTTTTCTTTGCTTTCTTTTTTCCCTCTCTCCCAAACTACCTATCTCCTTTCCTTCCTCCCTCCCTCCCTCACTCCTTCCCTCCCTCCCTTCCTTCTTTCCTTCTTTCCTTCCTTCCTTCCTTCCTTCTTCCTTCAAAATTTAAAGATTAAAGTTTAAATTGTAGCTTGAACATCACTTTTTACACTGTGTCTAAAATAATTTTATAGATATTTACTCATTTAAAAATAATATTGATCATAAATACCATTTTATACAGAGTTCACAAGTAAATCTCCTCTGGTATTGTGCAGCAAGCAGTGTTAGCAAGTGGGGAAAAATAAAGTGTTTAAGTCTTCACAGAATTTCTTACCGATTTAAAAACTATTATTTCACATGTCCATTTCTCCAAATTATGACAGTTTTTAACATTAAAGTCAACAACATCGAGGCATTGTTTGAGATATACACAGCTTGCTAACAAAAACAGAACTTTAGTAAGGGAAACACTTCAGTCTCTAAACCCCACATGTAAGCCTGATTCTTCTCTTAGCTGTAGGCAGTAAATGGAAGCTATCAATAAGTTCCACATACTCATATGAAACCACAATGTATATAACCCTGAAAACTGAAGGTGCAAATGCCATTTTTTGAAAGATGAGAGCCAAGTCACACACCAACATAAAGACAAAAAAGAATTCAAGACAATTGCAAACCCTCTAATTGTAGATTGTCTAATAATTGGTATGTTTTGAGAAACATTTATGAAACAGCTATGCAATTTAAAAGTGAGGAAACAAGGACTGGGTTTTGGCCTCTTAACCTGATTTGTGGCTTTATTGAGCTAGTAAAAAATCCTTTTTCTGTGGTAGTAACTTTATTTAAATTTGATTAGTTAATAGATATAAACTAATATTAACTAATAACTAATAGATGTTACATAATAGCCTTTTACTTTTGATCTTCTTGCCTTTCTCCTGCAGTTCATGCATGGTTTCCCAAATAGCCCTGTGTATTTAAAGACATAGCATCCGCTAAAACACTTAGGACCACCTCTCTCTCTGTCACAGTGATCAACTGAATTGCGCATTTGTAAATAGTTGCATGGTGTTAGGAGAGAGGGTGTCAGTAGGGTTTGCCTCTCTCTGTCAAAGTGATCATCATCAGTAATACAGGTTGCAGGATTTCATATTTTTAAATGAAATGTAATCCAGTAACCCTATCTATGTTTGTTTTCTCTCAAGTAACGTCTAAAGTTCCTTTTAACATTGCGGTTTTCTTACCTTTCGGACATGTCTTGCTGGTACATAAAGTTCCTCTGGCCTTCATAAAGCTATTTTTCCAAAGACGTTTTTCATCATGTTCTCAGGAGGGGATATGAGAGCTGTCCACCAAGAATCTGTTGCCTCTTTTGGGGGTCTTCCATGTATTCACTGTGACCAAGGAAACAAGCTGTTACCTAGCAACCTGGCCTTTCAGAAGATATTGTTACCAATCTCTTAGAGCTCCTCAAAGGAATTCTTGTGCTACTGGAGCAGCATAACAGTGGGCATTGTTTCCAGGGAGTTGTCTACGCTGTGGTATAACTGAACCTTGACTACAGGAACATAAATGATAGCAGAGGGAACAAACCTCTATAGATCTCTGAAAACTTTGCTGTCTTCAGTTCCATTATTTCTTGAATTGTTTGCATCCGGCTTGGGTTTAGCCGAAGTGGTACTTGTGCAATAGATCTCTCACTATTTTTTTTTTCGCTTCTCTTCTGTAGTTTCAGAACTATCAGAAGAAGCAAAGGGAAATTACCTAACTCCTGCTTGAACCTTGCTGAGATAAAACACCTTTGAATCAAAGACACAGAATTGTGCACAAGAGAGAATAATAGATTAATAATAGATTTTTTATTTCAAAGCAAATGTTTGCAACTTTTTACAGAAAAAAGAAGAGAATATTACATTATATGGTGTAGTCTTTGATTGGTCCAACCAGTTTGTTTAGAGTGCCTACTATGAGTGTAGTAGGGAACATTGTGAATTTTTAACTTCGTGAATTGATAAAAGTTCTCTAAATCTTTCCCCAGAATACAAAAATGTTAGCTGTGTTTTTGAAGACCAAGAGTTTGTTGTTTGCCAAAAGCACAGTAAACACTTCCATAGTCTTTCCTGCTTGAGAGAACAAGATATTTTGGAAACGATGTTATTCAAAACCTTGTTTCAAAAGAAGATATTTGGCATGTCTTGGAAAAAGCACCATGTTTACCTTTTCATTCCCTTTTTTCATGTGGTGGTAATCCATCCATAGACTGAAAACGTTTCAGTAATCTTATGAATGTGTTTCATATCAAAAGAGTGAAAACATATTCTCCTCCGCATTAAATTTCTGTTAGAACTTCAGTTTTACATTCCAAATGCTTTAGGCTCAAACCTAGCATAGGAAACTTCCAACTTAAAAAAATATAATTTAACACATTTGATAAAGATCCAGAAATTGATTTGTTTTTATCCAATTTAATATGGTTTTTAAGGAACTATCAAATATCTTAAATATTATATCTCATTTTTTTTTTCCATGAGAGGGGTAGAGATGCCAAATGTCAGGCATCTCTTTTACCCTTGACTTTTCTAAGCATCCTTGGAATTTCCCCAAGTCAACATTGTAGACCAATTATTATCCAAAAATTAATTAATCAAAATAAGTAAATCACAACTGGTCTTAATTTATCTTTTTAGCTTTATAGCCCATAGTAACTGCTCTGTTCTTCCACTGCCTCAGGCAAAAGCTATGTAATATGCCACTGGTTCCTTTCTGACTTGGTCAGAATCCCTGGATCCTTTCTCTCCCCCAGTCTCCCAGGTGATTCTCATATGGTCTACTCTCTCTTCTACCTCATGATCTTTGACCCACTGTTATTCTCACCAGAACAATCAGAAAAAAATTTCCACTGGGCACCATCATCCATTCATCCACCAATTCATACTTACCTGCCCATTTGCTCTGCTTTCCCCCACGTTAACAGTTAGGACTTAACAGTGCTTCCTTCAGTCTCCCTTCATGGACTAGATTCTATCCCTACATCTTTCCACAGGCCATTGATGCAGACATTCTTCTACATCACTAATCTATCCTCTCTACTGAATAATTCTTACAAAGATATAAACATGCTTTAATTTTCCCTATTTGAAACAGAAACAAAACAAAGAACATTCTTTGGCCCATTCTCCCTTCAGCTTCCATCCCTTTGCTTTACATCCATCACAGCATGTAGGAAAAGTGTTGAAAGTGCTATGTTTGCTGCATTCAGTTCTCCTCCTGTTCTCTCTTGAGCTCATTCAAGTAATCTTTTCACTCCACTATTGCACCGAAACTACATTTGGCAAGGTCACTAATGACTTCAAGTAGCTAAATTCAATGGCCAGCTCCTAGTCCTCATTCCCTTGATCCTTCCACTGCATCTGAAACACTAAATTTCTCTCTCTTCTCTGAAGCTCTCTCTTCATTTGGCTTCTAGGACTACACACTCCACCGGTTTTCTTTCTACTTGATCATCTCCTTTGCTATTCCCTAATCCTCCGCCAAACAATCTCTTGACATCAGAGTGCCCAGAGCTCAGTCCTTAGACTACTTTCTCTCTTAACTCCTTCCATTAATGATCTTATCCAGTCTCATGGCTTTAAAAACCATCTATATGCTAATGACTCCAAAATTTATAACTCTATCATAGATCCCTCTCTCTGTCCTGAATCCCAGGCTCATATATTCACCTGCCTACTTGAAGTTCCTCTTGGATATTTTATAGTCATCTCAATCCTAGCATTCCAAAAATAAATTTCTGTCTCCTACTTTAATCAGCCCTGTTCATATCCTCCATTTATTCAAGCCCAAATCATGGAATCATCCTCAACTACTCTGTTTTCCTCCAATTTCACATCCAATCCCAGATGAAATCCTACGAGCTCTACTTCAAAATGTATCTAGAATCTGACCACCTTTCACCAATTTCACAACTACTAGCCCCATATTTCTTGACAGTATCATTGCAACGGACCCTCTACAGGTCTTGTACTTCAGGCCATGCCTCCCTACATTCTGCTTCAGGCTATGCATCCCTACATTCTATTCTCAAACACAGCCCTTAGAGTCACTCTGTTAATGTACAAGTTGTTCTGCCAATCAGAATACTTCACAAAGAAGGGATTACTATCCTTACAATGTGTTACATGGCACTGATGTGTTTGACTTTAAAAAAGAAAAAAAGTAATATTTCAATATTGAAAGTAGTTTTGATATGTCCCCCCAAACAATCAAGGTTTACACTGACTAAAGTTCTTTGACAACTCGAGTTGTTTATGTCAGTTAAGGACAGCTTAGCAGTTGGTTCATGCTGTTAGAAAACTAACAGCACCACAGTTTCCCTATTCACTACTTGATTTTTCTCATGTCAAACACAGTGACTAGAATGTCATAGGCATGAAATAAGTGTTGTTAAATCAGCGAGGGAAAGTACGGGGTCTAAAGCCATCCTGCTGACATGGAAGATGGAGAGTTTACAGCTGAGAGGCGGTCTCATTAAGCTGGACTATTTCACAGTATAACTATAAGGAGATGTTTGTGTGTTTATATACACTTTGCTTCTGGAAAACAGAAGAGCCTTCTTTCAGTAGAAAATCACTTTCATTTCCAACACATTGACCTGGCAGCTTTAAAAAAAGAAGTGATATTTTCCAACAATAATAGTAAGAATAGCTGATGGGGAAACCAGGCAAAATCTGAAAAAAAAAAATTCCATGGCATGTTTGTAACGGAGATATATGGGTCCTGCCTCAAACTCCATTGTTTGGGGAAAAAATAATCATATAGAAGCTTTCAGATTTTTTTTTCCTGTAGGATTAAATTGAAGATAAATTAAGGTTTTGTCCTTTCTTTTTCCTGTGGGGTGAGCATTTATGTGCTTGGTCTAACAGACTTTTGAGTACCTGGCCCAGGCCTGATATTATTAATAGATACTCAACAGCAGAATGAAACCAATGAATTAGAAGTGCTTTGAGAGATTGGAAGTGAGAACTTGTTCTCCCTTGGAGAAATCAAAGAAAATTAGGCAAACCAAAGACTTTAGCAGCACGCGCTAAAAAGCAGAAAAAGAGAGCTCTAATCTTAAACTGGAAGAAATTGTTCTTAGGCAATACAACTGATAGAAAATATGAGATGGATCGAGTTCCTGTTACTTTAGATTTTTTTTTAAGGAATCCTTATTATGGAATCTCATAACATAATTATGTAAACATATACATATATATTTGCATGTTTATGTATATGTATGTATAAAATTCAAATTTTTTAATGTAAAATTTAACTTATTTGAGTAGCTCCTATTACAAAGTCATATTGTAAAATAGTAGTTTCCAATTTGAGTATGTTATAAATATGCAAGCAAATTTCAAATTAATTAACTGACATTGAATTGACAATTTTTTTATTATTCAAATAAAGTAAGAACAACAAGAATACTACTTTCATCATTATTTCTAAAATGAAAAGATATATTAGGTAAGCAATTAGGAAAAACAGTATTTTGAAATAAAAATATTCCTTTAAATTAACAAAATATCTCCTAATAAAACTCCATGTTTTAGGTTGCTTTTTTTTTTCTTTCCTCATTTGCCCTTGGCTAAGCTGACACTAACTTGTGGACCAGTCTCTAGGTCTTTGGGAGTCAGTCTCTGAAATCCATTTTAGAGAAGGAAACAAGCTGCTCAAGTGTGCACAACAGAGTAGAAATATCCTATTTATTTAGCAGATTTATCATCCTGAAACTCACAGTGGGCCATAGGGCATGCCATACTAATATAACTCATGTGTTATGGTATGATAACATCATGTGTACACAAGGGATTTATATGAAGTATGAAGAAGGGTTTCTTGCTTTCAGATAAATAATGGGAGGAGTTAACAGCTCAACTCTGGAGAAAAATACGAGTACAGCATGGGTCTGATAAAAGGTGCAAGAGATCAAGCTAAAAGGTACCTGGGGTTGTCCCAAATCTGATGTTACAGTGCTGCTGATTCTTGGAATATTAAATTTTTTCTCATATTGATGTTATCTTTTTAGCTTAACACAAGTTAACTCATGAGTTCTAAAGATTTTTCTTTCTGCAGTGTAAATGGAAGCTAGCCAAATGCCGATGAAAATTCACATTTTGAATTTTCATTTGTAAAAAATATATATATGCCAAGGGTTCTGCTTCATTTTGCCAGAGCCTGTTAAAATTATCAGTGTTTCTTAGTCATATTAACTTACTTCTTTAAGCAAAAGGAGATTAATAAATGTCCAACATTTAATGACCGCACTGTATATACTTCTTCTGCTGTACTCTAGTTTTTATCTCCAAAAAATATACTAATGTTGGCATATATCACATCAACTTTCAAAAACAGCTTAATCCTAGAAAGTTTTAATGTTTTTGTTACTTGCCTGTTTGAAGTCAATTAATTATCAATGAAATCATTAAGTGCTTATTGACAATCCTTAACAATAAGAATCCAATTCTGACCTTATTGTGTTGGATACCTTTTAGACTGCTACCTTGCTTTATGTTTTAATGTGAGATATCTAGTCTGGTTCTAGAAATAACTCTAAAAGCATCAAGGAATTTCACCGAACCTGAATCATTTTAATTAACCGAAACTACTATGTAGCTTGGCAACTCAGAAGTGATTAAAAAGAATTATTATGACAAATACCAAATAAAAATCAAATGATATATGTGTCTTAAGTCATCTATTCTTGCTTTCATTAAGGAATAGGATTCACTGTTCATTCCATTTTCCAATGGCAAAATTTGATAACATAAATTCAGTGAACAAGGCAAAAATGCTGAATGGTCATTGTTTGTTAAATCATAGGCTAAATCAATTTTTATGAAGAGCTTTCATTTAAACTTAAACTATTTTTCAGATTGGTTAAAAACCCTATCATAGTTCATTAAAAGGCTCTTACCATATATGCTAGGCACTATGCTAGGCGACAGAAATACAAAGTAAACAAGTCAGACTTCTTTAAGGAAGAAACTTATATTGTGAAGGTAAAAAAGAAGTAGTAGGAAATAGCAAGAAAAATGCTGCAATAAAAGTAACTGTGGAATACTGTGGAATCACTTAGTAGGGACACTTTATGCATTAGGGTGAGAAGTATTAGAGAAGGCTTTCTGGAAGAATTGGCATCTAGGCTGACACTTGAAGTTTAAAGCAAGAGTTAGGTAGGCAAAGAAAAGGAGAGGAATACTTTTGGAGAAGGGACAGCATGAGCAGAAGCCTGGAGGAGAGAGAGCCTTGTGGTTTGGACATCACTGGTAGTTTAATGTGGCTAAGGTTTAAATGGAAAAAAAAAAGATTAACAAGTGAAATGATTAAACTGAAGGCTCTATAGGAAATGAGCAGAACCATCAAGCAGAAAATCAGTAAACACATAGCTGAACTTAACAACACCATCAATCAGCTGGATGTAATGGATATCTATAAACTACTTCATCCAACAATAGAATGACATTCTTCTAGAGCACACATGGAGCATTTACCAAAGATAGACCACGTTTTGGACCATGAAACACACCTTAACATATTTAAAAGAATAGAAATCATACAATGTCTGCTCTCAGACCACGGTAATATTAAATTAGAAATCAATAACAGAAAGATAGCTGAAAAATTCCAAAGTTCTTGGAGATTAAACAACACACTTTTAAATTATACATGGATCAAAGGAGAAATATCAAGAGAAATTTTAAAATGTTTTGAACTAAAGAAAAAGAAAACACAACTTACTGAAATTTGTAGGATACAGCAAATGCAGTGCTAATGGGGAAATTTATAGCATTGATTGCATATATTAAAAAAGAAGAAAGCTCTAAAATCAATCTCCTAAGCTTCCACCTTAAGGACGTAGAAAAAGAAGAGAAAAATAATTTGAAGTAAGTAGAAGAAAAGAAAAAATAAAAATTAGAGTAGAAATCACTAATATTGAAAACAGGAAATTTAAAAAGTCAATAAAGACAAAAACTTGGTCTTTGAAAAGAGCAACAAAATAAAAAAATCTCTATCCAAGCTAATTGAGAAAAAAAGAAAGAGGCAACAAATCGCTAATATCTGAAATTAAAGAAGGAACATCACTACAGATCCCATGGACATTAAAAGGATAATTAAAATAATAGGTACTATGAACAATTCCATGCCCTCAAATTTGATAAACTAGATGAAATGGACCAATTCTTTGAAAAACACAATTTGCCAAAAGTCGAACAAGAACAAATGAACCCAAAAAAAGAAAGTGAAAAAAAAAAAAAAAGAATAAATAGACCATTTGCCTAGGCCAAAATCTATTATTAAAGAAATTTAATCAATAATTAATAATCTTCCAAGACAGAAAGTCCCAGATCCAGGTGACTTCTGGTGAATTCTACCAAACATTTTAGGAAAAACTTATGCTAATTCTCTACAACTTCTTTCAGAATCTAGAAGCAGGGGGAATGCTTCCTAATTTATTCTCTGAAGCCAGCATTACTCTAATGCCACATTAGACAAATAATTTATAAGAAAAGAAAACTGTGGGCCAATATCTCTCAAACACATAGATCCAAAAAATCTCAACAAAATACAGTTGACCCTTACAGAATGCAGGAGCTGGGGTGCTGACCACCCCACACGCCTCGCAGAGTTGAATATCCATGTATAACTTTTGACTCCCCAGAAACCATTAATAGCTTACAATCAACCAAAAATCTTACTGATAATATAAATAATTGATTAACACATATCCTGTATACCATATTATATACTGTATTCTTACAATAAAGTAAGCTAGAGAAAAAATCATAAAAAAGAAAACATTTACAATAATGTACCATATTTACTGAGAAAATCCACGTATAAGTAGACCCATGTAATTCAAACCCATGTTGTTCAGGGGTCAACTATATTAGCAAATCTAATCCAATAATGAAATGTATAGAATGAATTATATACCACAACTAAGTAGAATTTATCCTAGGTAGGCAAAGCCAGTTCAATATTCAAAAATCAATTAAAGTAATCCATCACATCTACAAGTTAAAGGATAAAAATCACATAGTCAAATCAATAGATACAGAAAAAGCATTTGACAAAATCCAACACCATTCATGATCTAAAAAGTGCTCAGTAAACTAAAAAAAAAAGATAGTGAAGTATTTTTTCTGGCTATAATTTAAATTTTAAAAATCATTTTAAATAGTATTATACTTTTATGGCAAGTTGCATATTATTGTTTTCAATTTAAGACATTATATCTTCAGATTTTTCAGTAAAATAAATATATAGGCAATGATTGATTTTTTTAGTCAGGTTTATTGAGGCATAATTTATACACAATAACTTCATATTGTTTGGCTGTTTGAATTTGAAATGAATCTGAAAAACACATACAGTCATGTAATCACTACTATACTCAAGGGGAAAGTAGTTCTATTATTCCCCAAATTCCCCTTGTGTACCATTTTAGTTGAGCCCTTCCCCCACCTCCATTGCTGGCAACTATTAATTTGTCTTCTGTCTCTAGTTTTCCATTTTACAGAATGCCATGAAAATATAAACATACAGTATGTAGCCTTTTGAATCTGAATTTTTTCTTTTGTTTAAATGCATTTGGGGTTTACTGATAGTGCTGCATGTAGTAGCACTTGTTCTTTTCATTTCCAAGTAAGAAATGAAGTTCTTTTCCAAGTTCTTTTCATTTGCCATATGCAAATGGCCATTTAAGTCATTACATAGACCCAGGGGTGGGATTATTCACTTCTTAGGTCAAAGTGGGCTTTTAAGTTCATCTTATTTCATTGCCATGATTTTTGAAAATTGTCTTAATCATTTTTTGCAATCCTTCCCAAAGTTAAAATTTATGAATAAGATTATGTGTGTATACAATAAAAGTCCACATTCAATTTAAAGTTAGAGGGAAATGGTTTTTTAGACAAATAATTTGGATCAAGGAGGGTTGTGGGAGAGTGGTCAGGTTGTAGTCAGGGAGGAAGGTGAAAGGGAATGGATGAGACTGAAAAAGGTCAGACTGAAGTTATCTAGGAGAATCCACTCCATTATTTCCACTCCATTATCAAGGTCTCTAGGGGAAGCCTGGTAAGTATTGTGGGAAATGAGAATCATGACAGCATTCAAAGGATAATTAAAAAGAGAAAAAGACAAAATCATGATTCTCATACAGATTTTAAAAGGACCATATGTTGGGTGCCTGGGTGGCTCAGTTGGTTGAGCAACTGCCTTTGGCTCAGGTCATGATCCTTGAGTCCCGGGATCGAGTCCTAGGATCCAGTCCCACATCAGGCTTCCGGATCCACGGAAAAGAAGCTAGTTGTTGAGGCATAACCTTCTCTCTAACCTTCTCTCTCTCATGCTCTCTCTCACTTTCTCTGTCTCTCAAATCAATAAACAAAATCTTAAAAAAAAAAAAGGATCATGTGTCAAGTATTTTTAACTCATCAATGATGAAATTAGTGAGATGCTATAATCGGATCAAAGAGAAATCTAAAAAAATGATATATTTATAAATTGGGGATATATTTATAAATTGGGGATATTAACATAAACATGCAAATAGAGGCACAACTAGCTTCTTCCACAAGTGATTAAGGGAAGTCGATTGAATCTCTAAGGAACAGAATTCACATGCCATTTTATAGACAAAAATGATTCTGCTTTGTATGAGTTATTTACAATTTACAGAGTTGCAAAATACTTCACATTTTAGAATCGGGTAATACAGAAAGGTATGCTCTACGTGGGCCAGGCAAACTGCTCACTGGCCAAAACTGGTCCACAGTTATTTTTTAAAGGGCCTGTAGCTAAATGGCTTTTATATTTTTAAAGGGTTGTTAAAAAAAAAAAAAAAACAGCAACAAAGCAGAATAAACAGCAGAGATGCATGTGGCCATTGTAGGAGAAGTTTGCTGTTCTCATTTCTTGACCCTTCCTCTATGTAGAGGTCAACAAAAGATGCCAGTGGGCCAATCAGGTGGCTGCCTGAATTTTATAAGGTTTTCCTGAAACAAAGCCACGTGCATTTTTTTGCGTGCCGTCTGTTTTATGCTACAATGGCAGAATTAAGTAGTTGCGATAGAGGAAAAACAAAAATATTGACTACATGTCCCTTGATAGGTAAAGTTTGACTATACCTCTCTACACAACATGTAGTTCTTCAGTGAAACACAGATTTACTCCTCTTGTGAAGATCTTTATTTTTTCCTGTTTCCATGTTTTCCCTCTGGTTCTTTTGCTGGATTTATCTCACTTTTTCCTTCCTGTCATCCATGATTCGTTCCCATATGTTGCCCCTTTTTAAGTCTTTCTTTCTTCTTTAAATAGCCATGTTGTGAAACTAATCTACAATATTTAAAAATTTATCGAAGGAATTTTTAGGTTCCTTCTTGAATCTTTAGGAAAACTGTATCTTGTTTAGTCTCACCACCTCCAATGCCTAAGGGTCTAAGTTCACTGGAAATTACTTTTCACTGTGTTGTAAATATGTGCCTGTGGTTCAGGGGACAGTTAGTCACTATCCCTTCAGGGCTAAAGAAGGAATATTTGTTCACATTTGGGTCAGTGAGAACTGAGAGAGTGACTTAGTATAATCTTCTTTGAATAGCTTTTTACCCCCACTCATATGGAGATAAAACAGAGGGTGAAGTTGGGAATCATTTCTCAATGTGTAACATCAGCACTTTTAATTAAACATAAATGTATGAATGTAATCTGATATATAATGTATCATAAATGTAAAGTGTCAGCATTCTTAAAACAGCTGATTCCCAAGCACTGAAGAGATTTATAAGGAAATGTTTTTTGACACTCTTCACTCTGCTGATTCTCTCTTGCCACCCTAATTTCTTCCTACTCGTTTTATCCCTGTATATGTCTTCAGAGTCATTTTTCTCAGGATATTCTCTTTTATTCTCTTCTCTTTCTATAGTCTCTGCCTGAGCTCTCTCATCTACTCCTTTTATTATAACTACCAGCTGATGATTCCCAGTCTGTATCTCTAACTGTGAAATGTAACTAAAGCTATACATGCATAATTCATATTAAATAGCTATCTAGAAGTCAGTGTTGTTGGGTAAAACCCAGCATGGCATCTTGCAGTCCACTCCATTTAATTTTATTTCTACATTCTTCCTTATCAAGCATAAACTTGAGAAACAACCCACACTCCTTTACCTCCAGTTTCAACTAATCTTACATTTTCTTTGTTGCAGAGTATACTGATATTTGCAACACACATTGAAATGTATAAAAAATAGATGAATGAATTGACAGATGAATACAGGGATATGTATATGATAAAGCAAGTATAATAAAATGTTAGTTATAGAATTAGGTGTTGGAGATATGGGAATTCACTGTAAAAAATTGGATTTTTTGTATATTTCTTTTTTTTCATTAAAAATCTTAGAAAAGAAATTCCTTCAATTTGCCCTCAAAATATCTTTAGTGACTGCCATTGCTTTGGCCTAGGCCATCATCATCTCTCATCTAAACTGCTGTAGTAGTCTCTTTGGTATTCTTGACATGAGGTTTGTCCCTGTTGGATACCTCAAAAGAAATTTTCCCTTAGGGCACCTGGGTGGCTCAGTTGGTTAAGCGTCTGCCTTCAGCTCAGGTCATGATTCTGAAGTCCCGGGATGGAGCCCAGCATAGAACTCCCTGCTCAGTGGAGAGTGTGTTTCTCCCTCTTACCCTCCTCCCTCTCTCTTATATAATTAATTAATTAATTAATTAATCTTTAAATAAATAAATAAAATTGGAAGGAAGGAAGGAAGAGAGAAAGAAAGAAAGAAAGAAAGAAAGAAAGAAAGAAAGAAAGAAAGAAAAATTTCCTAAAATATTGCTACCAAAGTGTGATTCACAGACCAGTAAGAAGCCAGCATATCACCTGGAAACTTGGAAATGCAAGCCCTTGCCAGACATACTGAATCAGAATTCAAAAAAGATCCCCAGCTAATTTGTATGAACTTTTACCTATAAGAAGCACAGCTCTATATGATATCTTTCTATCCTATATATTATGCCTGAAACCCTTTTGCAGCTCTCCGTTGCTTATTGGCTTACGTCTAAGATCTTTTAGCATAGTACCCAAAGGTCTCTGTGGCTTGGCTAATGTCTATCTCGAAAGCCTCATCTCCTCCTGCTACCCTATTCCTCTTCCATCCCCAGTGACATACCTATCATGCTTGCCTATTTTGAACATTTTGAATTTTTCCAAGGTACATGTGCCTTGTCTCATTCTGTTTCACCGTTCTGTCACACTCCCCAGCTTCGCCTAATGCTTCGCCTAAGTCTATCCTTATGCCTTTCCAGATGAGTTAGTCCACATTACTCCTTTCATATTCTGTGTCCATCTTTGTTATAGTCCTGTGTTGTAACTTTTTTTGAGATAAGAATATATTGGTTAGTTTTCCCACTAGGTGAGCAGCCTCAGAAAGCAGGATATATCTTATTCATGATTGTATTTCCAAGTCTTAGCATAGTGCTTGTTACAGATATCAAATTTCGTAAGTGTTTATTGGACTTAACCCAAAAAGAAGTGACTATTGCTGAAAGTGTATAATTCAGTAAGGACTGGTGGTTCCGAAAGGCATTGCTATAAGATGAGCAAACAAGTACAATGAGTATTCCTATAACTATATTCATTTAACTTTATCTAAAAAACTTACCCACCTTGAATTCTTAAATCTACTTTCCAGCTCTCTGAATGTATTTATAATAAATCAGCTACTTCATTAAGTGTGTGTATTCTGAATTACAAATATAAAAGACAAGAAAATTTACTGAGCACATATATTTAGTGAGCATCTATTAGAACAGGGCTAGTATTATTGAGATGTAACATTGCCTTTGTTGCATTTGAAGAGATCGAGGTGCTTGTTTTCTAAAAGTTCTAACAATTATCTTTTGTCACTTTTCACGTGTGATAGATGAAAGTACAATGTCATATTTATCAACAAGGGTAATGAAATGTCATTTAGATGTTCATCGGCAATCAGTCATCTGTTAACAAGGCATAATTGAATTTTGATTTTTGCCTGTGAGAGTATTACAATTAAAGAGAATTAAATATTTTGTTTATGTACCTTTTTAGTAGGGTAAATCGGAGGTGAAAGAAACAGAACAAAAAGATAAAAAATTCTTGCAGTTTAAATCTTAATCTCATTCATGACCCAATAAAAACTGTTTTTAGCCATATTAGTTAAATAACAAGATAGGTATTTTATTTTTTAATTATATTTTTTCTTTTATTTAAATTCAATTAATTAAAATATAGTGTATTATTAGTTTCAGAGGTAGAGTTCTGTGATTCATCAGTTGTATATAATACCCAGTGGTCTTTACATCATGTGCCCTCCTTAATGCCTATCACCCAGTTACCCTATCTGCCTACCTCCTTCTCCTCCAGCAACCCTCAGTTTGTTTCCTATGATTAAGAGTCTCTTATGGTTTGTCTCCTTCTCTGATTTCATCTTGTTTATTTTTCCCTCCCTTCCCCTATGATCCTCTGTCTTGTTTCTTAAATTCCACAAGTGAGTGAGATCATATGATAATAGTCTTTCTCTGATTGACTTATTTCACTTAGCATAGTACCCTCTAGTTCCATCCATGCCGATGGCAAGATTTCATTTTTTTAATGGCTGAGTAATACTCCATTGTATATATATACCACATCTTCTTTATCCATTCAACAGTTGATGGACGTCTGGGCTATATCCAGAGTTTGGCTATTGTGGATGTTGCTGCTATAAACATTGGGGTGCAGGTGCCTCTTCAGATCACTACATTTGTATCTTTGGTGAAAACACCTAGTAGTGCAATTGCTGGGTTGTAGCTAGCTCTATTTTCAACTTCTTGAGGAACCTCCATACTGTTTTTCAGAGTGGCTGTACCAGCTCGCATTCCCACCAACATTGTTAGAGCATTCCCCTTGCTCTGCATCTGTGCCAACATGTCATTTCCTGACTTGTTAATTTTAGCCATTCTCACTGGTGTGAGGTGGTATATCACTGTGGTTTTGATTTGTATTTCCCTGATGCCAAGAGATGTGGAACATTTTTCATGTGTTTGTTGGCATGTGTATGTCTTGTTTGGAGAAATTTCTGTTCATATCTTCTGCCCATTTCTTGACTGGATTATTTGCTTTTTGGGCGTTGAGTCTGATAAGCTCTTTAGAGATTTTTGGATACTAGCCCTTTATCTGATAAGACATTTGCAAAATTCTTCTCCCATTCCTTAGGTTGCCTTTTAGTTTCGTTGACTGTTTCCTTTGCTGTGCAGAAGCTTTTTATCTTGATGAAGTCTCAACAGTTCCTTTTTGCTTTTGTTTCTTTTGCCTTTGGGGACCTGTCTAGTAAGAAGTTGCTATGACCAAGGTTACAGAGGTTGCTGCCTCTGTTATCCTATAGGATTTTGATAGAAACCTGTCTCACCTTTAGGTTAATCCATTTGGAGTCTATTTTTATGTATGATGTAAAGAAATGGTCCAGTTTCATTCTTCTCCATGTGGTTGTCCAATTTTCCCAACACCATTTATTGAAGAGACTGTCTTTTTCCATTAGATATTCTTTCCTGCTTTGTCAAAGATTAGTTGACCATTGAGTTGAGGGTCCATTTCTGGATTCTCTATTCTGCCGTTGATTTATGTGTCTGTTTTTGTGGCAGTACCATACTGTCTTGATGATTACAGCTTTGTAATAGAGCTTGAAGTCTGGAATTGTGATGCCACGAACTCTGGTATTCTTTTTCGACATTCCTCTGGCTATTTGGGGTCTTTTCTGGTTCCATACAAGTTTTAGGATTTTTTGTTCCAGCTCTGTGAAGAATATTGATGGTATTTTGATACAGATTGCTTTGAATGTGTAGATTTTTCTGGGTAGCATTAAAATGTCTAACAATGCATAGACATTTTAATAATATTTACTCTTCCAATCCATGAGCATGGAACATTTTTCCATTTATTTGTGTCTTCCTCAATTTCTTTCTTAAGTGTTCTGTAATTTTTAGAGCACAGATCTTTTACCTTTTTGGTGAGGTTTACTCCTAAGTATCTTTTGGTTTTGGGTGCAATTATAAATGGAATCGACTCCTTAATTTCTCTTACTTCTGTCTCATTGTTATGTATAGAAATGCAACTGATTTCTGTGCATTGATTTTATATCCTGCCACTTTAGTGAATTCCTGTATGAGTTCTAGCAGTTTTGGGGTGGAGTCTTTTGGGTTTTCCACATAAAGTATCATGTCATCTGTGAAAACTGAGATTTTGACTTTTTCTTTGCCAATTTGAATGACTTTTATTTCTTTTTGTTGTCTAATTGCTGAGGATGGAGCTTCTAGTACAATGTTGAACAACAGTGGTGAGAGGAGAGTAGACATCTCTTCCATGTTCCCAATGCTAGTGGAAAAGCTCTCAGTTTTTCCCCATTGAGAATGATATTCACTGTGGACTTTAAATATAGCTTTTATGATACTGAAGTATGTTCCTTCTATCCCTACACTGTGAAGTGTTTTAATCAAGAGAGGATGCTGTACTTTGTCAAATGCTTTTTCTGCATCAATTGAAAGGATCATATGGTTCTTATCATTTATTTTATCAATATGATGTATCACATTGATTGATTTGTGAATGTTGAACTACTCTTGCAGCCCAGGAATAAATCCCACTTGGTTGTGATGAATAATCCTTTTAATGTACTGTTTGATTCTATTGGCAAGTATCTTGGTGAGAATTTGGCATCCACATTCATCAGGCATGTTGGTCTGTAATTCTCCTATTTGATAAAGTCTTCCTCTGGTTTTGGGATCAAGGTACTACTTGCCTCATAGAAAGAGTTTGGAAGTTTTCCTTACACTTCTCTTTTTTGAAACAGTATCAGAAGAATAGGTATTATTTGTTTTTTAAATGTTTGGTATAATTCCCTTGGGAAGCCATCTGACCCTGGGCTCTTGTTTATTGGGAGATTTTTGACTACTGCTTTAATTTCCTTGCTGGCTGTTAGTCTTTCAGGTTTTCTCTTTCTTCCTGGTTCAGTTTTGGTAGTTTACATCTCTAGGAATGCAGCCATTTCTTCCAGATTGCCTAATTTGTTGGCATATAGTTGTTCATAATATGTTCTTATAATTGTTTGTATTTCTTCAGTATTGGTTGTGATCTCTCCTCTTCCATTAATTTTTATTTATTTGGGTTCTTTCTCTTTTTTTTGATAAGTCTGGTCAAGGGTTTATCAATCTTATTAATTCTTTCAGAGAACCAGCTCCTAGTTTTGTCGACGTCTTCTACTGTCTTTTGGTTTCTATTTCATTGACTTCTTCTGTAATCTTTATTAATTCTTTTCTCCTGGTGGGTTTAGGCTGTATTTACTGTTCTTTCTCCAGGTCCATTAGGTTTAAGGTTAGATTGTGTATTTGAGACCTTTTTGTTTCTTGAGAAAGGCTTGTATTGTTATATACTTTCCTTTTCAAAATCTCTTCAGGTTTTGAACCTTAATGTGTTTTCATTTTCATTTGTTCCCATGAATTTAATTAGTCTTTAATTTCCTGGTTGATCCATTCACTCTTTAATAGGATACTCTTTAACCTCCATGTATTTGAGTTCTTCTAACTTTCCTCCTGTGATTGAGTTTTAGTTTCAAAGCATTGTGATCTGAAAACATGTGGGGAATTATCCCAGTCTTTTGGTACTAGTTGGCACCTGATTTGTGACTCAGGATGTGATCTATTCTGGAGAATGTTCCATGTGCACTAAAGAAGAATGTGTATTCTGTTGCTTTAGGATGGAATGCTCTGAATATATCTGTGAGGTCCATCTGGTCCAGTGTGTCTGTGAAAGCCCTTGTTTCCTTGTTGATCTTCTGCTTAGATGATCTGTCCATTTCAGTGAGGGGGGTTGTTAAAGTCCCCTACTATTACTGTATTATTGTCAATGTGTTTCTTTAATTTTGTTATTTAAACAAATAAATATATATGTTTAAATATATGTTAAATAATATATTTAATAATATTTATATATTTATATATATTTATATATATATATAATATATTTAATAATATAATATAATTAGCTGTTCCCATGTTAGGGGGATAAATTTTTACAATTGTTAGATCTTCTTGTCAGAAAGATCCTTTAATCATGATGTAGTATCCTTCCTCATCTCCTATTATAGTCTGGTTTAAATCTAGTTTGTCTGATCTAAGGATTGCTACCCCAGCTTTCTTTTTATGTCCATTAGCATGATAAATGGTTTTCCACCCACTCATTTTCAATCAGGAGGTGTCTTTGGATCTAAAATGAGTCTCTTGAAGATAGCATATTAATAGGTCTTGCTTTTTTTATCCAACTTGCTACTGTCTTTTGATTGGGGCAGTTAGTCCATTTACATTCAGAGTAACTATTGAAAGATACAAATTTAGTGCCATTGCATATCCTATAAAATCCCTGTTTCTGTAGATTGTCTCTGTTCCTTTTCGATCCATGTTATCTTTAGGCTCTCTCTTTACTTAAAGGATCCCCCTTAATATTTCTTGTAGGGCTGGTTTAGTGATCACAAATTATTTTAGTTTCTGTTTGTCTTAGAAGCTTTTTATCCCTCCTATTTTGAATGACAACCTTGCTGGATAAAGTATTCTTGGCTGCATATTTTTCTCATTTAGCATGTTGAATGTATCATTCCAATCCTTTCTGGCTTGCCAGGTTTCTGTGGATAGGTCTGCTGCCATTCTAATGTTTCTACCTTTATGGTTTATGGACTTCTTGTCCTGAGCTGCTTTCAGGATTTTCTCTTTGTCTCTGAGACTTTCAAGCTTCACTATTATATGTTGAGGTGTTGACCTATTTTTATTGATTTTGAGGGGGAGTTCTCTGTGCCCCCTGGACTTTAATGTCTGTTTCCTTCCCCTGATTGGGGAAGTTCTGTGTTAGAATTTGCTCCAGTACACCTTCTAACCTTCTCTTTTTTTCCTCTTCTTCTGGGATCTCAATTATTCTAATATTATTTCACTTTATGGTATCACTTGTCTCTCAAATTCTCCCCTCAGGATCCAGTAATCGTTTATCTCTCTTTTTCTCAGCTTCTTTATTCTCCATCATTTTGTCTTCTATGTCACTAATTCTCTATTCTGCCTCATTTATTCTAGCAGTCAGAGCCTCCATTTTTTATTGCGTCTCATTAATAGCCTTTTTTATTTCAACTTGATTAGATTTTAGTTCTTTAATTTCTCCAGAAAAGGATTCTCTAGTGTCTTCTATGCTTTTTTTCAGGCCCAGCAAGTATCTTTATTTTTTTTAAGATTGATTTATTTGAGAGAGAGAGATCAAAAGTAGGCAGAGAGGCAGGCAGAGAGAGAGGAGGAAGCAGGCTCCCCATTGAGCAGAGAGCTGGATGTGGGGCTCGATTCCAGGACCCTGAGATCATGACCTGAGCCGAAGGCAGAGGCTTTAACCCACTGAGTCACCCAGGCGCCCCCCAGCTAGTATCTTTATAATCATTAATTCTGAACTCTAGTTTGACATCTTACTTATAGCCATACTGATTAGGTCCCTGGCTGTCAATACTTCCTCTTGTTCTCTTATTTGAGGTGAATTTTTCCATCTTGTCATTCTGTCCAGAGAACAAAATACTAAAATGGCAATGATTCCAGAGAAATATACACTAATCAGATCAGAAGAAACCCAAAACCAAAAAAATAAACTAATTAAATAATTAATTAAGTCAAAATTAATAATTAAAAAGAGAGACTATAATCTGACAGGTTAACAGAACAGAGCCATACACTGGAGCCTGTGTGTATTTTGGTCTGTTTGTTAGAAAACTAGGTCCCCAAATTGTAAAAGAATAAAAACTTATTTATGTACAAAAATAAAATTAAATACAATGAAAGGATAGAATGTAATTGTAAAAATTAAAAGACAAAAAGCAAAAAAACAAATAAAATATAAACAGAAATGAGAAGTGAACAGAATAGAGCAATACCCTATATCCTAGGTGTCTTTTGGTCTGTTTGTTAGGAGAAACTATATCCCAAAATTATAAAGAAAGTTAAAAAAAATACACACACACACATACATACATACACACACAAAATTAAATACAATCAAAGGATAGAATGTAACTGTAAAGATGAAAATTTAAAAAGTTTTTTTTTTTTAATAAAGAGAATATATTCGGACAGGTGAAAAGAACAGAGCAATACACTAGATTCTGGTTGTATTTTGGTCTGTTTTTTAGAAGAAACTGCATCCCAAAATTGTAAAGAAAGAAAAATGTATATCTATACAAAAATGAGATTAAATTCAATAAAAGAATAGACTGTCACTGTAAAAATGAAAATTAAAAAGACTTTTAAAAAAAGAATTGATAAAATCAGAAATTGGTTGAAACAGAAAAAGAAAAAAATTAAAATTGGAAGACTAAAGAATCATGAGGGAAAACCATGAATTCTATATACTACTTTCCCCCAGCACTGGAGTTTTACAGTTCTGTGTGATCAGTAAATTTGGTCTTAGCTGGATATTCTTGCTGATCTTCTCAGGGAGGGGCCTGTTGTACTGATTCTCAGGTGTCTTTGCCCCAGGTGAAACTGTACCGCCCTTGCCAGGGGGCCAGGCTAAATGTAAGTGACTCTGGATTGCTCTTTGTGGCTTTTGTTCCCTGAAGGTTTTCCACACAGCTTTAGAGGATGACAATAAAAGTGGCAGCCTCTTGATCTCCAGTCCCAGAGCTGGAAGCTCCTGCCTTCCCCTTTTCAGTGCGCCCTCAGGGAATAGCAGTCACTCACTCCTGTCTCCCTGGTCTCCATCTGTACTCTGTACTCACCTAGCCTGTGACCAAGCATTTCTATCTCAGGCACATGAACCCACTTCAAGTCTCCACACCCATCAAACTGCTCCTCCCCAGGGGGAGGAAAGGGGAGGTCTCACCCCAGTTCTGTCACTTGCTGGGTCCCTGCTTGGAGAGCAGTAGCCCAATTGTGCAGCAGTTTGTGGTTTATGGCAACACTGAGCTGAGAGTGCACTCCTGGGCTTGCTGATTGCAGCCAGCTTCCCCACTCAGATGCTTGGGAACTCTGCTGAACGCAGGCAGTCCTGGTCTTCCTGTGACCCCAGGGATCCTGAGACCACACTGTCTCACCTACAGTTCCTCCCCACTTTGCTACCTGAGTGATTTTCAGGAAGAGGCATCCCTCATCAGAGAAGACTTCTAAAAGTTCTGATTTTGTGCTCTGCTGCTATATCACTTTCCAGTAGCTGGCTTACAGAGTCTCCTTCCCTGCCATGGTTTATCTTCCTATGTATTGCCTTGGATTCACTTCTCTGTACCTCTTATATTGCAGAAAGTAGTCACTTTCCTATTTGTAGAATTGCAGCCATTCTTTTCTTACATCTCTGGTTGAGTTCACAGGTGTTCAGAATGGCTTGATATCTATCTAGTTGAATTCTTGGGACCAAACAAAACTAAGGTCTCCTACTTCTCTGCTGTCTTGGAAAGTTCCCAAGATAATTTATTTTAAAATCAAAATATGTGTATGTTGGCAGAATTTATCTAACTTTATTTTTTTTTAAGATTTTATTTAAATCTTAAAATCTTAAAGAAAGAGACAGCAGAGGGAGGGGTAGAGGGAGAGAGAGACTCTTGAGCAGACTCCACACCAAGAGTGGAGCTCCCTGCAAGGCTCTGTCTTATAACCTGGAGTTCATGACCCAAGCTGAAATCAACAGTTGGATGCTTAACGAACTGAGCGATCCAGCCCCTACTCCCAGAATTTATCTAACTTTAAAATAATGTTTTAGGGGTGCCTGGGTGGCTCAGTGGGTTGAGCCTCTGCCTTCAGCTCGGGTCATGATCTCAGGGTCCTGGGATTGAGCCCCGCATTGGCCTTTCTGCTCAGCAGGGAGCCTGCTTTCCCCCTGCCCCTTTGCCTGCCTCTCTGCCTACTTCTGACCTTTCCCTCTCTGTCAAATAAATAAATAAAGTCTTTTAAAAAATAAAATAAAATAATATTTTAGTTTGAATCACATAGAACTAAATTATTTTTTTAAATAGAACTAATAGACTAAAAAACTGAGAAATGGTGATTCTTCCTTCTATTCTTGTTCTTTTCTCTCTTCCTTCCACAATATTTATTGAGCAGTTATATTGTACAAAATATGGCGCTATGCTAGTTTCCAGGGATATGAAGATAAAGCATCCCTTTACTCATTCCACAGATATTTAGCATCTTCTGTTTTATGCCTTGGAGATACGGCAGTTAATGGACAAACCTCCTGTGCTTATAGAGTTTATATTCTGGTGGTGAGTCAGACAACAAGTAATGAAACGGGTAAGGAGTACAACTACAGTCAGGTGCTCTGAGAAACATAAAGCAGAGTAATGGTGCAGAGTATACAAGCTTGGGGAACATGTAAAAGATGCTATTTTAGGTAGAGTATCCAGGGAAGTCCTCTCTGAGAAGACAATATTTGAATAGAGAATGGAAAGATCTGAAGAAGTGAGCAATTTAAAGGGTCAGTAGGGGGAAAGGTATTCTAGGCAGGGGAAATACCAACTATAGAGACTAAGATAAGACTGAGCTTGGGAAGTTTTCAGAAAAGAAAAGGCAAAACTGGTTGGAATGCAGAGTACTAGGTTGAATATGGTAGAACAAAATAGGTCAGGAGGATAAGCATCTCAGATAATTTGATATGTTTGGATTTTATCAAAAATGTGCTGGGAAGCTATTATGGAGATTTAGACGGGGAAAATTTGTGAAATGATTCTCATTCCAACTGCTGTGTGGAGAAAGAACCATAGAGAAACAGATGGAAGAAAAGAGTTGGGTTCTGAGGCCATTACAGGAAATAAGTGGTGGTGTCTTCCAATTTCTTCCCATGTAGGTAGAGAGGAGTGGTTGAGTTGGAGATGTATTGTAAAGGTGAAGCTGACAGGGTTGGTATTTGCTTTAGTTTTAGAGGAATTGAAGAAGAATCAACAAAGCAGACTCCTGTGTTTACGTGATGAAGTGAATAGTGAGGGAAGACAGCCAGAGTAGACAGAAGTTTGTGAGGGAAAGTGAGATTAGATGTAAGATATCCCTTATACCCCGAAGTAGAAATCTCAGGCAATCAGTGTCTTATGTATGACTGGAACTCAGAGGACAAGTTAGGGCTGGAAGTACAAATTTGGGAGTAATCTGCACATAGATGACACTGAAAGCCCAGGGACTGGATGATGTCATCTAAAGAAGAAAGGAATAAGAGAAGGCTTTGGGGTAACTCAAGTCATACACCATCTAGAACCAATGAAGAAGATTGAGAACACACAGCCAGTGATGTAGCAGGAAACCCAGAAAGTGGATCAGGCTTCACGAGCATGTCACCTGTGTAGCCATACAAGGCCTTGTACCCAGAAGGGCCCATACTTGCTGGCTCAGCTGCCACCAATTCTTCATACTTTTATCTTTGAACTTATGTAAAGTGAAGTCTGAGGAGACAATGGAGTGTGCAAGCTGTGGAGAGAAGATAGTGTAATATGTATGTTCATCATTTCTTAACACCCCATTCACATTTATGATGTCGCATGAGCACAGAAGTCAAGTGGATCCACAGCGCTTGGGTGTTCAGTAAGACCCAAGTACAAGTAAGCATATTTGACGGACAGCAGAGCTAGTCGTGGTGTCGATGCCAACAGACTCAAGATGCCATGGTTTCTTTCAAACCAGAATATGCTTTTAGAGCAGAACAAAAGGCAGTAGTGTCTAAGAATCATGAATAATCAAAGAACCCTATCATATCCTTTTTTACTTATGTTCTTTCCCTATATTAACCAACCACTTACCCTGAAAACAATGACACGGAAGGAAAGAGAAAAGTAGAGCAACCCATAGACACTTTTCCTTTCAATCCTTCCTTACCTGTCTCTAAGCCAGAGGTAGAGAATATTGATAGACTATGTGAAGATCAAGAAGCAAAATTAAAACAGTTGTATTAGTTTTGTGCAACATTTCCACTGTTCTGGGAAGAATTAAATATATACACATATATGAACTTGTGTGCAATTAATATGACTTAAATACTCATATATTTTCATTTAAATCTGGCATTGTAGAATATTAAGATGAAGGGTAAAATTCATGCAGATCATTCTAATTTTAAAATTTTTCTTTACTCATGAACAACATTGAATGCAAATAAAAAACTCCATGACAAGTTGAGAGACAAACAGTGAAGGAAAGGAAAAGCTTTATAATTTAGTACCTTACAGACATTTTTTTTAACAAGGGAACCCTCAATTTCATCTTGCTTTGGACCCACAAATTATGTAGCTGGCTGTCAGAAGAATATGATGTCCTGGGAGCCAAATGAAGAAGTGCTTCCAGAAGAAGGGAGGGATCTGTCAATTGTGTCTAATGCTATTGAGAATTGAATAAGGTAAGGACAGAAAAATTGATCATTGCCTTTGGCATTGAGACTATTTAATTAAAGTGAATTCTGTCAGTTCATATGGTGAAGTATATGTACATAATGGTTTAATAATATGAAAAATAAGCACAGAGGTTTATACATTCATTCTTATCTGTGATGTTTCCATTTAAATATAATAGTTTTATTTATTCTAATTGTATTTCAAAAATAAACTAGCATTTGCTCAATGCTAAAATGAAATCGCCCAGAACTGAAATAATTTTAGAAATATAATTAAATTACATACTTTTCATATCTTCTCTTGAAGATTTTTGTATCTTTTTTTAATGTTTTTATTTTCCCCCTTTATTTTGAAGATGCCTATGTTTAAAGGGAATGAACTATTATTACATCAAATTTGGCACTAAAAAATAGTTTTTTTGTTTTTTAAAGATTTTATTTATTCATTTAACAGAGAGAGAACACAAGCAGGCAGAGAGGCAGGCAGAGGCAGAGAGAGGAGCAGGCTCCCCGCAGAGCAAGGAGCCCGATGCGGGACTCGATCCCAAGACGCTGGGATCATGACCTGAGCCAAAGGCAGTTGCTCAACCAACTGAGCCACCCAGGCGTCCCTAAAAAATAGTTTTTTAAATAAATACCTACATCTCCTACTTTGTTAGAATCATAAAAAGTAGACTGAATACAATACCAGAACTTTGCCATCTCAATATTATTTCCATAAAAGTAAATTTTCTAGTTCATTATATAATAGCTTAAGTCAGCCACTAGATGGCGGATGTTACCACAGGCAACAAATTCCTTTCATGAGCGGAAACTGGTTGTTAAGATTATTCAGAATTAAGGCTTGCAAAAAAATAAAATTCTATTGATCCAACCTCTCCATCCGCCCTGTTCTTTTTTTAAAAAAAATATTTTATTTATTTATTTGAGAGAAAGAGAGAGGGAGGGAGAACATGAGATGGGAGAGGTCAGAGGGAGAAGCGGGCTCCCCGCTCAGCAGGGGGAGATGTGGGACTCCATCCCAGGACTCCAGGATCATGACCTGAGCCAAAGGCAGTTGCTCAACCATCTGAGCCACCCAGGCGCCCCATCCAGCCTGTTCTTAAAGAATTCATTATGGGGACCTGATTTGTATGACAGTTTTCCTTACATAGAGATGTAAGGAGTAAAGCTTTTCCCTATATAGTTATCCCCCACTTTCTGAAAGTTCATGTATGCTGCTTTGCTTTTATGAAAACACCTCCACTAGTACCTGTTTTTGCTAACTAAAAGAAACCCCAAGATTTTCACTTTTAAGGGGGAAAAAAGCATGTTATCATACTCTTCATTTTACATCATTTCAGCTTATGGAAGTTTTCTTAGGAATGCTCTACTTTTGGATAACGGGGGAAATGTGTACAAGGTGGATGATTCTAAAAGCAATTTTGGAATTTTATCAACTCCATAAAATATAAAGTAGAATCACAAAATTGGGTAACAAATTGTATTTAGATGACTATGAAGATAAATGGCAATGCACTAGAATGTTTTCAAGAAAAGCCAAATGGACAACTTCATTGGTCTTATATCTTGTGTCTTACAAAGAAGGACATGATGTAAAGTTCACAAAACAAAGCTAATATATTAGTGCTATGTTAGACTAATTGTATAACATTAAAAAAACTTTGATATAGTGTTTGTTCACTTGATCACTATGTTAGTTATTTATTCTATATTTAGCAGCTCTAATCAAAAAATATAGTAAGAAGGAAGAAACTTGAACTGGTAGAATATTGTTATACCGAAGTGTTTAATGTCTTCCCCCAAATATAAAGATTGAATATCAGAATCTCCTAGCAATTATAATTCTAATTAAACAAATCCCTTTTGTGGAGTTACATATTACTTGTATTTTGACTGATGACTTGAAATATATTTAATTTTTGTAAATTTATGATTTCCCTGAGTTAACATATTGATCTTTCCTTATGCTAAAGAGATTTCTTTTCCATTTGATAATATTGTGAATATTTCATTTCATTAAGATAGTGGTGGATATCCTGCAATTTTTCACACCAGATACCTTTTTTTGTTGTTTTTTTGGATAAACATTAAAAGAGCAGGAATTAACATGATGCGAAATTTTGAATTTAAAAATAAAGAATCAAGGTGAGAGGTCAGAAAATAAACCAATTTCCCTGCTGGAAGTCTCTAAGACTTCTGAGACCCACCCCCAAACCCCCACCCCCCACCCCCCCCGTTCAATGACCTGTTCTCCCCTTGCTTTTCCTCCTCTCTCTGCCTGTCCCTTCTTTGTCTCTTCCCTGGGTTCCTCTTCTGCCTACGTCTCTAATTCTTTTGCTATCAGCTTTTTCTTATCACTCCTCACTTGTTCTATACACTCTTGAACTTTTAATCCATTCCCCCTATTTCAACCGCAATGAAAACATTGGTTCTCTCCAATTCCTAGGAGTCAGCATCATGTAGGGGTTATGTTTATGCTCTGGCTTTAGGCTACCTGGGTTGAAATGCTGGAATAGAAAACAAAGACAGTGAGCTTATTGAATTTATCAAGATCACCTAACCATTTAATGTTTAGGTGATCTTGATAAATTCAATAAGCTCACTGTCTTTGTTTTCTATTCTGGAATTTGAGGATGATAATCATCCTAATATCTTGTTGTTAGATTAAAATGAAGCAATTTGGGGGGGTGTCTGGGTGACTCAGTCAGTTGGGTGTCTGACTTTGATGCAGGTCATGATCTCAGGGTCCTGGGATGGGCCCCGCATGGAGCCCCACAGCAGGCTCCTCATCAGTGGGAAGTGGAGTCAGCTTCTCCATCTCCCTCTTTTCTCCCTGCTTGTGTGCTCGCTCACTCTCTCTCTCTCTCTGAAATAAATAAATAAATAAAATATTTTTATAAATATATAAAATTTATAAAAATATTTTATAAAAAATATAAATATATTTTTATAAATAAATAAAAAAATCTTTTTAAAAAATGAAGCAATTTGTGTAAAGCACTTAGCACAATATCTGGCAAAAATAGGACCTAATAAACATTTTATCTGGGCTTTGTCTTAGAAAATAGAGCCACTGGATGTCTCTACTCAGATATCTTACAGAAACTTTAAGATGATTTATCCAAATCTTACAAATCAATATTTTACCCATCCTCTAAATCAATTCTCTTTATTAAATTCCTTATCTAACTTAACAGCAATAATATTACCTTATTTTGTCTCTCTAATCTCTCACATTTATTTAGTACCTATATCCTGTTAACTCTACTTGTAAATATCACCTGGGTTTATTCACTCTGGTTAATTTCTTATTTGTTTATTTATTTGAGAGAGAGAGCGAGAGAGAGAGCATGTACACAGGGGAGAGGGAGAAGCAGGCTTCCCGCTGAGCTGGGAGCCTGACATGGAGCTTGATCCCAGGACCCCGGGATTATGAACTGAGCCAAAGACAGATAATTCTACTGATTTTTATATTTTTTAAAATTCTTTCATTCATTGAGGAAATACATTGTTAACTATAATGAGATCTAAAGACATGCTCATGAACAAGACAGATGGTACAGAGTAGGGAAGGCTGACATGAAACAGAAATTACAAGTAATTCCTTTTTTAGTTTGTCTCATCAATAATTCCTCACCTAGATTTTTACTAGTATCCTCCAATCTCTCCACATTCTGCAACAGCTGTCAAAATTTGCCAGAGGTTTCTCTTTAAAACACAAATCTAAATCTTAAAATATTATCCAAGAAAATCCAACAGCACAGTTTTTTAAAAATGGATATGACCCCATTACTTTTATTTAAAGATTGTAAGGATGGTCCAGTATTAGTAAATCCATTATTGTAATTCATTATATTAATGAACTGAGAAGAAAAATCACGTGATTGTCTCCATACATGCAGTAGATACACAAGAGAAAATGTAACACCCATTCATATTAAAAATACTCAGTAAGCTTTCATAGCATGTTATAGTGCATTTATCTTATCTAAAACCTGGAGAAATTATAATTCAATGTTTAAGTTTTAATATTTAATGTTATAGTGTTTTTCCTCTAAAGTCAAGAACAAAGGTACCTAGTATATCCATAGCACATAGCATTTAGTATTATGTTGCAGATACTAACAAATGCAATTAAACATGAGAAAGCAATTACTGGAATATGAATAGGAAATGAAGAGGGGAAACTGTATTTATTAAGAGATGATATCATTATAATCTAAAAATTCAAAAGAATCCATGGAAAAATATAGTAATAAGAGAATTTAATGAAGTAACAAATTATAAAATGAGGATATAAATATCAATAGTATTCATATGTATATATATATAGATACATTCATACTTATATGTATATATACATACACACATATGTATAAACAGAAACAAAATGTATAATTGGAGACCAGACCACATTTATTACAGAAAATAGAGAAAAGAAAATACTTTGACATAAACTTAACAAGAAATATTCAGTACTTATAGAAGCAAAACTGTACATTGCTTTTGAGAGAACTAGATCCTAATGAATAGAAAGACATACCAATTCTGTGAGAGAGAGAGGCCAACATCATAAAGTTGTCAGTTCTTCTTAACTAAAGGGCCAGAAGAAAAGTCATATCAGATTTTTTTAAAGTACTATACAGCCTCTGTAATTCAAACAGTTTGATATTAGTACATGAAGAGGCAGATGGACTAATGGAAAAAATAGAAAATCCAGAAATAGAGGCAATTGCATAGGGACATTTAGTATATGTGCTGCCAAAGCGAGCACGCATAGGGACATTTAGTATACAATATAGGTAGCATCTCAAATCGCTGGGTTAAAGACAAAGTTTTAAATATGCTGTTGTTGTGATTCTGGATAGCCATATGGAGAAAAATTAAATTGGATCCATTTCTTACACCATAAGCCAGGATAAATTCCCAAGAGATCAGATATTTAAATCAAGGGTAGGAAAAAGAAAGATGCATGTATTTGAAAAAGCACTTGTGAATTCCTAAATATGACTCCAAATCTAGAAGCAATGAGATAAAAGATTGATAAATTGTATTATATAAAAATTGAAATGTTTTTCACAATAAAAATATACTATAAGGAAAATTTTAAAAATACAAATGATGGCCCAAGAAAAAATTTATGTAAAGTATACCATAAAAGGTATACCAATGCATAATACAAAGGTCTTCCTAACACGTAAAGAGTTTCTAAAAATTAAGCTAAAAAGTGCCGTGAAACTGATCAGAAAATCCTCAGGAAAAGACATGCAGGGGCGCTGGGGTGGCTCAGTCAGTTCAGCATCTGCCTTCGGCTCAGGTGGGATTAAGCCCCACATCAGAGCCTGCTGCTCCCTCTGACCCTCCTCCCTCTCGTGCTCTCCCTCTTCCCAACTCTCTCAAATAAATAAAATCTTTAAAAAAAAAAAGAAAAAAAAAAGAAAAGCTCTCTTAACTGTATGAAAGGTTTCCCAACCTCATCACACCATAAAATGATCATTGTTGGCTGGGGGATTGGATACATGGGCGCTCATCACATACCTGCGTATAGAAATCTGATCGTGTCACTTGTCTGGATGAGCACCTCGGATGGCTTCCATAGCCTTTCAGATGTAGACCTAACTCCTTAGCAAGTCATTTAAGATGTTTTTTACACTCCAAGTTCTGCCTAATTGTGGAGCCTAGTCCCTCACTAGTACCTAGCCCTACAACACTAGCTTGTGATCACACCAACAGTCTGTTATTCCCCAAACCAGCCAGGTATTTGTTCACGTCCATGCCCCTGCAACATGCTGTTTTCTTTGTCCACAGCGCCCTTTTCTGTTCTCTGCTTGGCAAAATCCGGCCATTCTTAAAAATACACTGTAAGTTCAATTGAACTTTCCTTTGGAGCACTTTACTTGCTCCTTTGAGTTCTCACTATATTTTCTTTTCTTTCTTTCTTTTCTTTCTTTCTTTCTTTCTTTCTTTCTTTCTTTCTTTCTTTCTTTCTTTCTTTTAAGATTTTATTTATTTATTTGACAGAGAGGAGAGAGATCACAAGCAGGCAGAGAGGCAGGCAGAGAGAGAGGGGGAAGAAGGCATTCCGCTGAGCAGAGAGCCCGATGTGGGGCTCGATCCCAGGACCCCGAGATCATGACCTGAGTTAAAGGCAGAGGCTTTAACCCACTGAACCACCCAGGCGCTCCCCCACTATACTTTCTACAGGTGTCTACTGAAGCCCTTCTGAAGTGCTTGACTTTTCTGTGTGCCTCTGCTGTGAAGATGAGGCACTTTCTTGCCCCAGTCACCCTGTGCTCAGCACAATGTCTGGCCCCAAAAGGCATGCAATACATTGTTGAATAACATAATTATTTGCCAAAGAGACTTCAACATTTCCTACATAAGTCGTCTTTCAGGACAGATATCAAGAGGACTAGAAGCAGGACAATAGATGTCTTATAGATTTTGTTTACTTAGCACCCTAACTTTTGGCTATTAGGACTGTTTTAGTTAAGTGACAAAGATTCGATTTGAACTAGCTTTGCATATAGGCAATTTATTTGCTCCTAATATCAAATCTTAGAAAGTAAACTTGGCTTTAGAGACTGTGGATTTCTCTCTGTCTCTCTGTCTTTCTTGAGCACACACATACACACAGAGATGCATACACACGTGCACACGCAGATGCACACATTCATACTTCTGCCTAACTCTGATTGTTGCCTTCATCACCTTAAGCCTGTGATGTCCGTGAGGCAGGAATTAGTAGCAGTTGTCCCTGGGCTTATACTCACGTATCCTTGTAACTAGCAAAGAACAGAGCTATTTCCTGCCTTCAGTTAGAAAGTAGTCCAATTGGCCTGAGTCCCACATGTATCCCTAGAGTAATTTCCGTGACTAAAAAGGCAGAAGATGTGATCGACCCCAGGCTGGCACCGTGCCCTATCCTAGGGGTAGTAGAGTGTGATTGGCAGACCTCATCAGGACCGTATTTTGAATATGAGAGGAGCAGCTCCCCAGGATAAAGATCTTGTCTGGGCATTCAAAAACTCTATGTCATACATGTGAAGAAAAAACAAGACAAAATATTAGAAGGAATGTTGTGTAATTTTTATGGTTAAGACTTTCTTATTCTGGATAAATAAATAGTGTAACTCAAATGCATGATAAAAATATATCGGGGGCACCTGGGTGGCTCAGTCAGTCAAGCATCTGAAGACAGCTCAATTCACGATCTCAGGGTCCCAGGATCTAGCATCTGTGTTGGATGCACTCAGGGGGGAGTCTGCTTTACCCTCTCCTGTTCCTTCTGCTCCTCCCCCTGTTCATGTTCTCTCTCAAATAAATAAATAAATAAATAAATAAAATCTTCAAAACTATATATGATCAAAAGCAGCAGCCAATCAAGAATCTTATTTGGACACTTTCATCTTCTCTTTTTTCTCCTTTCTAATTATTTTTTAAAATAATGCTACATCTAAAGAGTCAAATTCTCTAACCTAAACTTTCTAAGTTTGGTACACGTTACTCTTTATCAACCATATTCTCTTTGTTCTCTTTTTCACGGAGCCTATTTCCCCCAAAATCAAGTATAGTATTAAAAAAAAAAAGGAAAGAAATTGAAGAGAAAAAAATTTTTCTTATTTATGAGTAAGTTACTGCTCAAGGATGTTTTCAGAGTAGAAACAAAATGGAGTGAGCAATTCCATGATATTCACTCTTTAACCGATTTTCCACCAGCACTTGGGATGTTGTTAGAACATCACAATGTTCAGTGCTAGAAAACTGGGCTGGCTGGGCACAATTACCGCCAAACTCTGGGACTAACTCTGGAAAGTGCAGTTAGGAAGCATCACAGTGAGATGTTATCATGCTGCATGGTAGCCTTAACAAACAGCTTTCTCTTGGTTGTCTTTGGTCCACATACATTTGAGTGCTTGTCTCTTGCAAAGAACTGTCCTAGGAACCATGGACGGCCTAGAGAGAGGCCTCAGGAATTTAGTCCTCCATAGAAAGAGAAGTGTGCAAAACTGCTGAGGAGGATTTTGAAATAAACATTTCTTAAGCAAATTAAATTCTTTAAAGGTATACTTATTTTGCTTATCTATATTTCCAGCTTTGTCTCTCACAACGAACATACAATTCAGGTATAATAAAATAAAATGAAATGGAAAGTTATTGCAAAATATAGGCGGGTACTCTTCACTTGGCATCAAATAGGTGCAAATCCCATTTGTGCCAGTCACCAGCTGTGTGAATTTGGGCAAGTTGATTAAACTCTCTAAACTTTGGTTTCTTGGCCAGAAAAATGGAACTAATAATTTTATCTATCCAGTCAGGTTGAGAGTATCAAATAAGATAAAATGTAATAAAGTCATTAACACTATGCCTGGAATATAGAAGATGCACAAAACAGATTATGTTCATTATTCTTGTTATTAATATGAAAGAAAATCTCATTTGAGGGTTGGGCAAACATAAAATCTAGGAACAAGAGGTACCTAACCCAGTTTATTCTTCAGTATTTGCCTAATTATGAGTTCTCTAAAATCTTCCAACTTAACACTGAATACTCTCAGAAGCTATATTCAGGTTTACTATCGGAGAGTCTCCAGGGTTTGGGCTTCTCTTGCCTCGTGTTTATTTCTACCAGGAAGAACTGGCTAGAACTTTAACCCAGTTTCATGAGAGCCTTAGAACTGAGTGAAACTCACCATCCTGCAAGCCCAACCTTGGGATTAGCACAGTCCAAGTTTTCCTCTGATTGAATCTCAAGAGGAGAGTAAGTGTGACTTTTCTCTTTCTCCTTGTTCCTACAACTCTGTATTTCAAAGGTATTTGGGACAGAAGTGGTGAATAGTGACAGCCTGTTAATTTGCCTCTTCTCTGTTCTTTCCTCCACCCCCTATTTTTGCCCCCCAATTCTGGATGGGCTCTTAGTGTTTCTTCCATATAATGAGGAAGTTAGTTGCAAACATCCTTCTACTCAGCTGTCCCCACAGTTTGCTTACTGCCAAACTGGGCTTTCTTTTGAGAGTTTCATTTCTTTCCCTTGACTAAAATCTATTGAAAACAACAACAAAAATACATTCAGTTTTATCTACCTCAGAGTTTCTCTGTTAAATCAAACTCTTGACTTAAGTTTTTCTTCTGATTCACTAATTTTAAAGTTTTAAAGATGGATGTTGCCTCCTTGGATATACATCCTCATATCCTTACATAAATGCAACTGAAAAAAATAACAGCACAATTTTCATTAATAGAATTCTTGGAAGACAGAGTTGCTGGTGTTCCAAATATGGTAGCTCCCACTACTGGTACTTCTATTAGTGAACATTTGGTGAACCCTTGCTATGTGTGAGGCAGGGTACAGGCGTCATTTATTAATAGCTTATGAGTTGTTATGATTTTCTTTCCCACTTTGTAGCTGAGGACACTATGGCTAAGAGTGGTGACTACTCGGACCAAGGCCACCCAGCTAGTGAGTGATGAAGTCTGGAACATACTAATTAAATTGTGAAGCTAAACAGATTTTATGATTTACTCACATCAGACAGGAATGAAACTGTTGAATTAAATATTTCCAATGTGTACTAAAGTCCCTCCATAAAACGTGAATTTGTCCCTACAACCTATTTGCATTAGATGAGCGACTTATTTATTAAAGTGTCTTATTAATGACCTACAGTTTGATATTCTTTAAGCATAATCTATGTTACCCACCATACCAAGTTTGTGATCTTCTCAGATCCCTATAGCATTTTAGCACTGAAAAGAATTTAAAATCTGTCTACTTCAGTGTTTTTCCAACAATGCCCTGAGTCCACCAGAGACTGTCTTTGAGGAAGGGGTGGAGTCATATGGCACACCTGGCATTGTCTGCATAATTGCTTGACCTTCCATGCAATAATAATGTAGAGATTATTTTCAACTATGATTGTTCCGTAATTGGTTGGTGAGGAACAGTTCAGCAATCTGTTGAAGCTCCCACCAAACTGATTGTCTGAATGCTTAAATTTTCAAACAATTTTAATGATAGCATAACTTTGGCTATATGACTTGCCAAAGAAAGGAAAATATGTCACTGCTGATAAGACTTCTGTCCAGGATATACAGATACCATGGATTTTCTCCGGTACTCCCAATTTCAAATATTCAGTTTTGGGGTTTTTTTGAGGTCTGTTGAAATATCTCCCAGATTCCAGTTTGTAGAAAAAATAATAACTGACCAAATTAAATCAACAAACATTATGAAATGAACTTGTCGCCAAAGGTGGTACAACACAAAAGATGGAGAATCACAAACCAGGGGCTATCTGGCTGCATAAAAAAAAAAAATCATGATTATTCAGAATGCCTAAGTAGTTAGCATATATGAGGTACAACTCGTTATGAATGTGGTACTTTTCCAGTCATAAAGTTTTGTAAAACCATGATAATAAAAAAGCGGTATAATTGAGGTTGCAAAGAAAACTGAGGAAGCACAAGTTGTATGATGGCATAATCATTATGTCCATTATGGGCGATTACTTTGTCAATGGTCAGAAGAAGTCTGCATTATATTGAAAGGGATGTAGTTAGAATTTCATGTATTATGCAACCAGGCAGAAACCAGTTTTCACTTATTTATGCAATGAGTATATATACATATGAATAGATAACATAACTCTTATAGGTAGTAGTTGGAGAATGAGTGGTAGAGACTGACTGCCTGGGTTCAAATCTTGGTTCTGCCACTTACCAGCATCTAAAATTGGACAACTCGCTTCACTTTTCTATTCCTCAATTCACTTATCTGTAAAATGGGAAAAATAATCAATCCTAGATCATATTGTTGATGTTTGAATTAAAGGACTTAAAATAGCACCTGGTACATTTAGTGGTACAAATACTGATTGAGTGCCTCTTCCAGGCACTGTTCTTCATTCTAAGGACATCAAGGTGAACAAAACAGAGTGGGCTCCTATCCCAGTCTAAAATTACATTCCAATGCAGGAGAGAGACAACCAGGAAACATATATCATAAATAAATCAGATAATTGAAGATTATGATCAAGTGCTAAGAAAACAAGGACAAAAAAATTTTAAATGATTGAACTCGCACCATAGCTTGAAAATGATACTTTTGTCTTACTGTAAGTAATATAAGCATACTTACAAGTATATGTGACTGACAGTTGCAGTCTTCACAAAAGAACTAGTGAAAAATTTTGCTGGATATATCCAGTTAATATATTGACCTTGTTCAACACAGGATGGGCCCCTCTTCCTTCATATATTCTCCAAATCCTATGACGCCTTCTCCGTATAGATACCCCATTTATTTTCAGGGCTATGACCTTCCTGCCATCTTTGTCCTCACCATGAGTTGCCACACGCTAACTGCTAAGAAGGCAGCAGAGGACTGCTATGGAAGCTTTGCCTCACTCCCTATCTGTTTTTGCATAACGTGCCCATGGATAAGAGCTTTTGCTAACCGTGTCTTTTCTCTGTGCCTGCCTGACTCTGTAGTTCTGACAGTGTCTCCCTGCTGGTCCTATTGCCTTTCTCTTGCCAGCTTCCTTTCAGTCTTTGCCCATTGTCTTCTATGCTGCTGTGATGGGTTCTTTAGCTTAGTTTGGAAGAATAGCTTTTTTATTGGGGTTTGAAACGAAAGTGATGTGGGAAGAAAAGGCAGAAGATAAATTTTAAATTTCCTTACTACTTATAGCCCATTGGCAAATCCTTGAAACAGGCAGAGTGACATTCCCCTGGGGACTCAACTACCTGGATGTTGACACTTTCCTAAGGACAAAAGGCAATCTTAGCCTGACCCCCAGGAACCTCTAAGTATACTGTAACATATACAAAGTCCTTTGAAAACTTCCTTTATCTCTACACCGCCCCCCCGACCACAAGATACATGTTGGCAATCATCCCCCAAGTATATGACCCACCAATATACATCTGAAGAGTTTCATTCAGTAAGGGACAGGTGGAGCTAGGTAGGGAGTGATAGGTAGGGAGCTACGTGATCAGGCTTACAGAAATCCCAGAGATGGAGAGGTATAAGGAAACCAGAGATAAGGGAACAAAGCTTACCCATCCTTCCCTTGGCATCCAAGGTGAGGTCTTTTAACGGCAATTGCATTATAACCAGACCTGGAAGCAAAAACAAGCCATTAAAGATGTTATCAGCAGTCCTTGCTCAAACCAAGACATCACAAGAATGGTAAGTCCACAAGCTCCCTGGTCAATTCTAAATAAAAGACTGTCAGTGCATTAGGGAAAGGAAAGGAAAAGTTAATTGGGGGAAATTGGAGGGGGAGGCGAACAGTTAGACTGTGGACTCTGAGAAACAAACTGAGGATTATGGAAGGGAGGGGGAGGGGGGATGGGTGAGTCTGGTGGTGGGTAATAAGGGGGGCCACATATTGCATGGAGCACTGGGTATGGTGCATAAACAATGAATCTTGGAACACTGAAAAAATAAAATAAAATTAAAATAAAATAAAATAAATAAAAAGACTGTCAGTGGAGATCCACACTGGCAACCCCTTCGGGACCCCTCTCACTCCTGAGAGCTTTTCCTATATCCTTGCTTAATATAACTCAATTGCTTTACTCGCTCTCCTTTGTCCATGAGATTCATTCCATGAGACAAGATCCTTGCTCTCCTACTTCAAAAGCAGATTTCCCTCATTGAACAAAAATGAGGATGCCATGACACTTCTCATGTAACATCATCAGTCTCTCCTTAGCTGAACACTTTTGTGCCTAGATGATGTAGAAAACAATAAAACATAGAGCAATTGCTAGTGCAAAGTGGGGGCAAAGGATCAAATCATAGTGTCATTTATTGGAAAAATAAGTGTTAGACCATTTACACTGGATTTTGGGTTGAAAATATTGACTCATGGAGTAGAAGTCTCTGATATCAAAATATTGTTAAGTATGTAGCACTCATAAAAAGAACTGTCTGCTAAAATAATTTCTAAGTATATGTATGGAATCTGTAGTGAATTGTGAAGACTGGGCTAGTGAAAATGGAAGACAATTTGCTAGCCCTATTTTCACATCAACAGTGCTGAAGTGTTAGCAGAGGACATTTGGAAATGTGCTCTCTGTGGGCATCCCCTCTCAAGGGGACAGTTGATCACAGCTTCCTCTTCAGTGTAAACAGGACCTTCAGAGAGGAGTGTTTCTTGAAGTTTTATATAGACCATTTTTATAAAGACCATTGTCTGTGAGACAGTAGCATGAGAGCTGTATCTCAAAAGGCAGTCCAAGTACCTAGCTGCCTATGCAGAAATCTTTGAATACTCAAGGTTTGTTTTCCACCAAATAAAATATTTTTCAATTACTTATAACAAAGTGACACAAGTCACATCTTCAAATTATGATAAAAATTTAGCTTGGATTTATTTTGCCACTCTCTGTTCTAAGCATGTTAGCTGTATTATTTTATTCTCGCAATCCCTATGAAGTGTTAGCATCCTATGAGTTCTTGTGATGGTTAAAGTGGAGAGTGGAAAGCCATCACCAACACATTCTTAACCATTATATGGATCATATGGATGTCTAAAAGTGTGAAACTCAGGAAAAAATGCAAACTGATTGAACAATTACATAAATAAGAGGTTTCGTTGTAATTTGCATTCTCTTCAAGGTCAAACAATTCCAAGTCTAAAGTAGTCTCTTAACTTTGTGAGGACACGATTTAATGGGCAAGGGATTTGTCGTTTGGATGAGAGAATACTGCTGCTGCTTATTGGGTTTGAATGAATCGTTGCTATCTATGAAAACATTTTTATTGAAAACCACCCGTCTGCTATGATGTATTCTTTTTCATTTTGGATTGGCTGTGTTAGTAAAGGATGTTTGTTCCACTTCAAAGACAGATGATGTATTGTAGGTCCCTGCCTGCACTGACAAGGGGCTTTTCAGCTCTGACTGGTAAGTGAGAAACCACTGGCTGACAGGACCGACAAGACTGAGGCAAAAAATGCAGTTGAAACTTTAAAAAACATTTGTTTTGGACCAAGTCTCAAGTATATCTTTATTTTGCCTTAGGGATTCAACTCTTAAGTTAGATTTGTTGCTCTTCCTCCCTGCCCCGGCCATGGCGCATTATACCCACCGTTACTGAAATAATGGCAAAGGGACGGTAGAATCCATGTCAGAAAGGTGAAGACGCTTGAGAAGGGTTGGTCATTACTGTAGTTTTCCAAAGAAAATAATGACAAAATGTGGGCTTAGGGAAAAAGGTACTTGAAATATTTAAATAAATCCCATTAACCTGGAATAAATAACAGTTACTTTTAATTGCCTTTATTCCAATATTTTTTTGTGTTTATGAATTCAAAATTTCTTAAATTCCATTATTTTTAAAACTTCACCATAATTGAGCATCATCTGTCTTACACTGACTACATTGAAGAATCATTTAGGAAAGCATGATTCAGAAGATTTGTTAAAGTTTAATATGGGTAGATACATTCACTGTCTAGTTGTTACAGGTACCAGAAATATTTCTGCCCTCTCGTGACAAAAAATTGAATCTCTTTGTCTTGATTGCTAAAATAATGCGTTTGAGTAATTCTATGCTGTACAATCACCACAGACCAGAGCTCAAAATGCAGCTTTGTCACGTACCAAATGTTTGCTTTTAAGAACAGATGAAGGGTGAGAGCCTTTCCAGCCAGAGATTGACTACCACCTCATTCCGTTCCTTCAAATGGCCGAATGACCAACAACTGTGTCCTGACCTCAGAGAAAAGGTGGACTTTGTGAGATTCATGAGATTCATAGGAGTACATGTTTGTGAATCATCAGGCTTACACATTTCACAGCATTCACCATAGCACATACCCTCCCCAACGTCCATCACCCAGCCATCCCAGCCCTCCCAGCCCCCTCCCCTCCAGCAACTCTCAGTTTGTTTCCTGAGATTAAGAGTCTCTTATGGTTAGTCTCCCTCCCCATCCCATCTTGTTTCATTTTTCCCTCCCTACCCACTATGAGCCCCAGCCCTGCCTCTCAAATGGTCCAGTGAATTTTTTAAGGATCTATCATATTATTGAGAACCTAGCACTTTTTCTCTAACCAGCTGATTATATGAAGCATTTTTTTCCCATTTACTATTTGGTGTCTTCTTAATCATTAACCTGTTCTAAGGCAGAAGAGATTGTGTTTAATCAATGAAGCTGAAAAAAAAAGTTTGTTTTTTAACTAATATTTTCATTTGTTAATCTCAAAAATAAAACTTTTTTTTTTTACATTTCCTTAGCTAAAATTATTTTTTTTAAAAAAATAATTCCAGTTAGGGGCACCTGGGTGGCTCAGTCATTGGGCGTGTGCCTTCAGCTTGGATCATGGTCCCAGGGTCCTGGGATAGATGCCCCGCATTGGGCTCCCTGCTCAGCCAGAAGCCTGCTTCTTCCTCTCCCTCTCCCCCTATTTGGGTTCCCTCTCTCACTGTGTATCTCTCTGTCAAATAAATAAAAAAAAAAATCTTAAAAAAAAAAAGGCATGGCCAAAGGAAGTAAGACCAAAGCATTATTTAAAAATAAAATAAATTCCAGTTAGTTAACATACAGTGTAGTATTAGTTTCAGATGTGCAATTTAGGGATCTGACACTTCCATACAATGCCCAGTGCTCATCACAGGTGCACTCCTTAATACCCATCACCTATTTCACCCATCCCCTCCACCTCCCCTCTAGTAACCATCAGTTTGTTCTCTATAGTTAAGAGCCTGTTTTCTGGTTTGCCTCTCTCTCTTTTTTTCCTCTATGCTCATTTGTTTCATTTCTTAAATTTCACAGATGAGTCAAATCATGTGGTATTCTCTTTCTCTGATTGACTTATTTTGCTTAGCATAATACTCCCTAGCTCCATCCATGTTATTGCAAATGGCAAAATTTCATTCTTTTTTTTTTTTTCTTAGAGGTGAGGGGACAGGCAGAGAGAAAGGGAGAGAGAGAATCTTAAGTAGGATCCACACCAGTGTGGAGCCTGAGACAGGGCTTGATCTCATGACCCTGAGATCATGATCTGAGCCAAAATCAAGAGTTGGACACAAAACCAACTGGGCCACCCAGGCACCCCAAAATTTCATTCTTTCTTGTGGCTAATATTCCATTTTATATATATGTGTGTGTGTGTGTGTGTGTGTGTGTGTGTGTGTGTGTGTACCGCCCATCTTCTTTATTCATTCATCACTCAATGGACATTTGGGCTCTTTCCATAATTTGGCTATTGTAAATAATGTTGCTATAAATTTCAGGGTAAATGTATCCCTTCAAATTAGTATTTTTGTATTCTTTGGGTAAACACCTAGTAGTGCAAATGCTGGATCCTAGGTTGGTTCTATTTTTAACTTCTGAGAAATCTCCATACTGTTTTCTAGAGTGGCTGCACCAGTTTGCATTCTGACCAACAACACAACAGGGTTCTGTTCCCCTTTTTCCACATCTTTACCGACACCTTATGAGGTGTGACGTGATATCCCATTGTAGTTTGAATTTGTATTTCCCTCACAATGAGTGATGTTGAGCATCTTCCCATGTGTCTGTTAGCCATCTGGATGTCTTCTTTGGGAAAATGTCTATTCATTTCTTCTGCCCATTTTTTTTTTTAAGATTTTATTCATTTATTTTAGAGAGAGAGAGACAGAGCGAGAAAGAGAACACAAGCAGGAGAAGTAGGAGAGGGAGAAGCAGGCTTCCTACTGTGCAGGGAGCCCAATATGGGGCTCGATCCCAGGACCCTGGGATCGTGACCTGAGCCAAAGGCAGACGCCTAAGGACTGCACCACCCAGGCACCCTTCTTCTGCCCATTTTTTAAAATTGCTTTATTTGTTTTTTGGGTGTTGAGTTTTATAAATTGTTTATAGATTTTGGATACTGACCTTTACCAGATATGTCATTTGCAAGTATCTTCTCCTATCCCATAGGTTGCCTTTTAGTTTTGTTGATTGTTTCCTTTGCTGTGCAGAAGCTTTTTATTTTGATGAAGTCCCGATGGTTTATTTTTGCTTTTGTTTCCCTTGCCTCAGGAGACATATCTATTAAAAAGTTGCTATGGCTGATGTCAAAGAGGTTACTGTCTGTTTTCTCCTCTGGGGTTTTGATGGTTTCCTGTCTCATATTTAGACATTCCATGTCTTTCATCCATTTTGAATTTATTTTTGTGTATAGTGTATAGTGTTTTGTGTATAGAAAGTGATCCAGTTTCATTCTTCTGCATGCTGCTGATCAGTTTTCCTAACACCATTTGTTGAAGAGATGGTGTTTTTCCCATTGTATAGTTTTTCCTGCTTTGTCAAAGATTAATTGACCATATAGTTATGGGTTCATTTTTGGGTTATCTATTCTGTTCTATTGATCTATGTGTATATTTTCATGCCAGTACCATACTATCTTGATCTCTATAGCTTTGTAATATAACTTGAATTCTAGAATTGTGATGCCTCCAGTTTTGCTTTTCTTTTTCAAGATTGCTTTGGCTATTCAGGGTATTTTGTGATTCCATACAAATTTTAGGATTGTTTGTTTTAGCTCTTTGAAAAATGGTGGTGTTGTTTTGATAGGGATTGCATTAAACGTGTACATTGCTTTGAGTAGTGTAGACATTTTAACAATGTTTGTTCTTTCATTCCATGAGCATGGAATGTTTTTCCATTTCTTTGTGTCACCTTCAGTTCCTTTCATCAGGTTTTATAGTTTTCAGAGTATAGGTCTTTATGTTGTTGTTGTTTAAAGATTTTAATTTATTTATTTGTCAGAGAGAGAGAGAACACAGGCAGGAGGAGTGGCAGGTAGAGGGAGAAGTAGGATCCCTATTGAGCAAGGAACCTGATGCAGGGACTTGATCCCGGATCCCCCAGATCACAACCAGAGCTGAAAGCAGACACTTAACCAACTGAGCCACCCAGGCATCCCAAGTACAGGTCTTTTACCTCTTTGGTTAGATTTTTTCCTAGGTATATTTTTGGTGCCATTGTAAATAGGATTGATTCCTTGACATCTCTTTCTGCTGCTTCATTATTAGTGTATAGAAAGGCAACATTTCTCTGTATGTTGATTTTGTATCCTGCAATTTTACTGAATTCATTTGTCAGTTCTAGCGATTTTTTGGTGGAATCTTTTAGGTTTTCTACATAGAGTATCACGTTGTCTGCAGATGGTGAGAGTTTGACTTCTTCCTTGCTGATTTGGATGGTTTTTATTTCTTTTTGTTGTCTGATTGCTGAGGCTAGAACTTCCAGTACCGTGTTAAATAACGATGATGAGAGTGCACACCCCTGTCGTGTTCCTGACCATAAAGGAAATGCTTAGTTTTTCCCACTGAGGATGATATTAGCTGTGAGTTTTTCATATATGGCCTTTATGATTTTTTTTAAAGATTTTTAAATTTATTTGACAGAATGAGACACAGGGAGAGAGGGAACACAAGCAGGGGGAGTGGGAGAGGAAGAAGCAGGCTCTCCACTGAACAGGGAGCCCATTGTGGGTCTCGATCCCAGGACCCTGGGACCATGACCCGAGCCAAAGGCAGATGCTACACCAACTGAGCCACTCAGGTGCCCCGGCCTTTATGATTTTGAGGTAAGTTCCCTCTCCCTACTTTGTTGAGGTCCTTATGGAGAATGGATGCTGTACTTTGTCAAATGCTTTTTCTCCATCTATTGAGAGGATCACATGGATCTTATCCTTTCTTTTATGAATATGGTCTATCATGTTGATTGATTTGCAAATGTTGAATCACCCCTGCAGCACAGGAATAAATCCCACTTGATCATGATGAATGATTATTTTAATGTGCTGTTGGATTCGGTTTGCTAGTATTTTACTGAGAATTTTTGCATCTATGTTCATCAGGAATATTAGCCTGTAGTTTTCTTTTTTTAGTGGAGTCTTTCTCTGGTTTTGGTATCAGGGTAATGTTGGCCTTATTGAATAAATTTGAAAGTTTACCTCTCTTTTCTATTTAAAAAACAAACAAATGAAAATTAAACAACAACAGCAACAACACTTGGTCTTACCTCCTGAATGTTAGTTTAGTAGAAAGGAAGATACAAGTAAAATGAAGAATTTACATATAAATGGATAAAAAAAATGCATCCAGAGATTTGGGAAAGTGCCAGAAGTTCTACTATGAGCACCACACTTTACTTTGTGTATACCTAAATCATATGTGCAGCTAGAAAAGTTAAGGAAGAGAAATTACACTTAAAATGTGTAAAAATATTTACAATAAGTTTAATGCAGCTTTCTTTTTCTGGGACCTCCTCCCCCATCCCTGCACCTCCATTACTAGAAAAAGTTAAATGTTCCTACTAAATATTATAATACTATTACATAATTTGTCATTTATATCATTTTATTTTTTGAGGATTTTAGAAATAAAATGTGTTTAAAATTTGAGCCACATCAATATAAAATCTAGTTTTGAATATAATATATTGGCTTAAAATCTTATTAAATTTTATTTTTACTTAATTTATTTATTTGTCAGAAAAAGAGAAAGGGAGTGAGCACAAACAGGAGGAGGGGCAGGCAGATGGAGAAACAGTCTCCCTGATAACCACGGAGTCCCAACCCCAAGCCCATGCAGGGCTTGATCCCAGAACCCTGAGATCATGACCTGAGCTGAAGGCTGATGCTTAAGTGACCAGTCATCCCTTGGATTTTATTTTTAAATATAAAAGAATACATAATATCACCAGAAAGTATTGCATAATTGGTAGGAGTAGCAAACAGTCCTGTCTTTTTGCTGCTTCAAATAGAAATTAATTTAAAACTTTAGTATTCAAAAAAAAAAAAAGACTTTAGCATTCAATACAGTCAGTGACTTTTTTCTTTTCTTTCTCTTTTTTATTTCTAAAAGAATAAGGTGATAATATCCACATTTTTATAAATGATAAGATGCCTTTCCCATCTTTTCCTGTTTATTTTTATCCCTTCTTTCTTTCATTGAACTATGAATGTCTTATTCATTTCATATGAGCTCATTGACAAAGCTCAGTCAAAGGGAAAAAATAGGAGAAAATTATCCATCAAATTTGATTTCTTGAAGAAGAAAAGAAGCAGAAGGAGGAAGAAATACAGGTAGCCATTCATGAGGAAATATCCTTATGGATATATCCTGAAGGAATAGCTGATATGATCAACATATTTTCCACTACTGCAAATAAACCACCAATAAGGCTTTAGACCATTGCCTTCTGGGTGTTTGTCCCAGTAGTCTTCATAAGCAGATATGCAGATATACTTTATTTAGACCTGGGCATGTCTCTCTATATGTCTATACCTGTCAGTTAATGTATCATGGGCATTATTCAGTGTCAATATATGTGACCATTTCTAATTACTGAATGTATGGATGTACAATAAATTATTTAAGGAGGCCCTTAATAGGTGTTTATGGGACTTTTTCTATTTTTTTAATGAAAACAATGAATGAAGCCACTTTTACATACAGCTTTGCACAATTGCTTAAATGTTTTCTTAAGATAAATTTTAAAGAAATTAGTTTATAAAAGTGTATGTACTTTAAAAAAAAACAAGCATATACATTCAAAATGTCTTCCTGAAAATCTGTACCAATTTACATCCTTGCCATTAATGAAGAAATGTATGTATACACCTTTAGCATTACTAAAATCTATTCATCTTTTTATTCTTCCTGGCAAATCTGTAGAAGTCTGGGCAAGTAAAAAAGAGGAGAAAGGGAAAATGTCCACAAAATTGCTGCAGTCCATCTGTCTATGTAGGACTGAGCTCACGACTTACATCAAATTTCAGTTTATATATTTAATTTATCCTGGGGAAGTTCTTCAACCTCTTCTGCAAAATTCAATTTTCATTTCTATTTGTCCATATCCTTTCATATGTGATTTGGACAGGTGCAAGCTATTGAATATAATTTAAGCAAATTTCTCAGTGCTTCCCTTGAGCTATTTTATAGTCCTGCTTTAACAAGCAGGAGAGAGTCAAGAAATAATGAGTCAGCTCTTTCTTATAGATTTCACAGTTCTATATTCAATAAAGAAAATGTGAATTCCTGAAAGATACAGTATTTGTGAAGTATTTAATGTCAACCGCTACGGAGGGCTCAGACAAATGCACATCCCAAATCTCATAGGATTTCATGTTGCAGAATCTGCTAGTTTGCTGAATTCCCAAATGGGATTTGAGCATCATCGTGTGAGTCGCAGGTTACTTTAGCAGGAAAGGGTATCAAAATATTTTGTAGTAAAGTTTAACTGTTGGCTTAAATGGCAGCAATGTTTTTTTTCAGTTTGGAAGAGCAATGAAGGGAAGGCCTTGGTGCATAAAATCCTGCTTATCTCACTATCTGGATTATGAATGTGAAAGGATATTACTAAAACCAAAAGCATAAAAAGGCAATATGATGTTCCATCTTTAATTTATTTACTTAATGAATCATAGTGATGGATATCCTAAGGTTGAGCCATGAGATGCCACGGATTTTAAAATACAGAGATAAGATAAGTGAATAAGATGATATGACTGGAATATATTTAAATTTTAAGTACTTATTCCCAAACAGAAGAAAATGCTGCCTCAGAAAAGTTAGCCAGGATATGAACATTAAAAATATAAAACTATTGCTGTAAAACCCAAGTATTGGCTGTTGGCAAGAATGGGGAGTTGGCTCAGGATGAAGGGATGGGGGCAAATGGAAATGTCTCATCTCCAAAGGAGTGGGAGGGATTGGGAGGGGACAGGAGGTGACGGCAAGTTAAATATCTTGATAGCTACAGCTATTTATTTTTATGTATTAGTAAATACACATAGAATATGATTTTATTAGAATAGTAAGTAAATGTTAAGGGGCATTAAAAAATAATAATTTAAAGGTGATACAATAGAAGAGAAACTTAATAGGACTAGAAAAAATCTTACTGTGATGAGCAAGAACATAGGAAGAGGTAAAAATAGAAAAACTAGGGACCCCTAGGAGGCTCCGTTGGTTAAGTGCCTGCCTTCGGCTCAGGTCATGATCCCAGCGTCTTGGGATGGAACCCATTGCTCAGCAGGGAGCCTGCTTCTCCCTCTCCCTCTGCCTGCTGCTCCCCCTGCTTGTGCTCTCTGTCACTATCTCTCTCTGTCAAATAAATAAATAAAACCTTTTTTAAAAAGTAGAAAAACTAATAAACAGTAAATATTACATACTTGAGAACAAAACCAAAATATTAATCTTCACAATAAATTCAAGTGAATTACATTTCCCTCTCATGAAACAATGAAATCAAATTGGATTACAAAATACAATGTGTACTGTCTATAAGAAGCCCACCCGAAATAAAACGAAGAAGGTTGAAAAGGATGCGCAGAATCATAAAGGCAAATGCAAATAAAAAAGTACAAAGGACTGACAATATTGATATATCAGATAAAGCACAGTATGCAACAAATGCATTAAATGAGACAGAGGGGTTCTTTTTTCATGATAAAAGCTGTAGTCCAAAATAAGGTTAATATCTTTAGTCATCAGACACAAAGCATCAGAATATGTAAAACAAAATCCTCTAGAACAATAATGATAATTTAATCAAGTAAAAATGCAATGCATTAAAAATAAGGTCAGCAGACTCCTTTTCAAATATTTCTAATATTTCATATAATTATAATATTTCATATAAATATAATAAATATTTATACATGTATGTATATATTTAAATCATTTGTAGTCTAATGACAGAGAATATGCATTGTTTTCTTTTTTTATCAGAACATATACAACTGCGAATTATATACTTCATCTCATAGAGAGAGCCACAGAGGCCATATTCTCCAATCAATCTAATAAAATTGGAATTAACAACAAAATCATGAATAAATAACTAAAAGTACTCTTCTAAATAATTATTAAGCCAGAGTAGTAATCAGATGGCTATTAACGGCAAATTAATTTTATGAGCATTTCACTTCAAAATCTATGGAATTTTGGCCTTGATCATTTTTTTAATATCAAAAAAGAAAACCTGAAGCTTACCAGTTAAGAATTCAACTCAAGGAGAAGACCAAATTCTAAGAGCTGAACTACTTTAGGCTTCTGGCCTACCCAGTATATTTAAGGCCATACTACACAGAATTCATGAGGAGGCCTGGTAACAATTCAGGCTGTTTTTGACAATTTCCCTGTCACAGGCAGGAGCATGAGTCAAGTCTTCTCCAGTCCTGTTGGAGTCAGGGGTGGAGTCCTACCCAGGTGTAAAGAAGAAACATCTCCGTCAAGTGTGGGAACACTTAGGACAACACCCCACATTGGCTTGCTCCTGAACAACTAGCAGCCTCAGCCTCCTTCCCAGTTCTCCTCAAGACTTCTTGTCCTGTAAGCCTTGCAGGTCTGTCGACAAGAATCTGGGAGAAGAAGTCTTATCCAAAGGTGGAGCCTCAGATGAGCCAAGAAAGGCCAGATGCCTCTTGATGCAGGTACTTGGGCATCAGGTCATTTAGGAAGAGCTCCAAGCACTTTCGTTCTGGGAATCATCTACTCACTGATCGCTAGATGCACCCTCAGGGTTCGGATGGTTCTCACTCAGCAGGCTGACGGCTACAGGGAAGGTGTTGGTGCAGGTGGTTCCTTGCCCAAGCGCCCACTGGGAACCAGCCCGACCTTCAGTCCAGCCCCACTCCACTGGCAAAGTCGAGCCTTGCTTTGCCCACATCTCCATACCCCCGTGCAGGGTCACCTTCTGAATTGCTCAAAGGGGTTGAGAGGCCAAGAACGTCAAGGGTGGTCAAAGACTACAGGTCAGAGACTGCTAGAGGAGTCTGGGAAGTCATGTAGATGAGGCAGTGGTGAACTGAGACAGTGGTCTGGCTCAAGTTTTTCACACTGAGATGGGGACAGGAGGGAAGGATGCAGTGTCTTCGGGAATGTCTGAGAAGCCATAAGAACAAGGGCTAGTATTTCCTCCTGCATTCCCCCTTGCTCTTCCTGAATGAAGACACAGTCTTTTAGTGCCAAGGAGGAACAGCTTAAGGTTCATGGATTCTAAAATGAACCTAAATACATGGAGAATTTCTTGAATAATTTTGTTCTCTAAACCCAGTTTGGCTGCCTTGTGAAATGATTCTTTGCAGTAAACGGACTTTTCATGTATTTAATCATTCAAACTCCCATTCACACCTGCATGATTACAGAAAACATGGGGTATGTAGGTTAGTAACACATAAGAAAATTGCAGTAAGATGGTAATGAAACCCCGTATTCATCTTAACATGTTTCCAATGGAAAATATTTTGTTTTGAGTGTTTATTTGTTTATTCAGTTTATTATTTTTCACTCGATTAAATGTTTTTTTGTTGTATTAAAAAAAAAAAGTGCCATGTGGGCAGGTATGAAGTGGGCCTCCATTCTCTGAGCTGTGGTCCTGAGAGCCCTGAGCCTCTGGCCACAGAAGGAATAGAGCCGCTCCCTCCTTGTGCGCATCACATGCATCAAATGTGGCCTGAGCAAGTGCCGGGTATCTACCAACAAGGCAGAACCCCAGGTCAGGCCTGGAGCTTACCGTCACCTCAGAGGCTGTACACACCCTACCTGGTGCCACCTTCCTCTAATTTAAACAACCAGCTCTGAGGTGGGACAGAGGTTTCCCAACCCTTTGAAATGCAGCAGATTCAGTGTATCAATCAGAGTTCGTGGTTAATCCAGGAACTTGCTACTTAGTTTCAAATCCTGGAGCATTAGCATCCCCTGGGAGATAAGACCTCCAAGGGACTTGTGTGGGCATGCAAATTTGAGAAGCAATGCCCTACCAGACCATTCCTTTCTGCCAAAGTTAGAATCAGGCCAAGGAAAGCTATGAAATTGTTTGAAAGCTGAGATCTTTGAGTGGTGTGTGGTTGCCAGATCTTTTTCTCTGGTTTGCTTCCTGAAAAATGTCTTTAATGCTGGCTCTGTATGCATGAGTGAGAATTGCTGTTGCTTCCGGCATACATGGCTTGTCCTCCCTCTCCCCCTCCCACCCCCCACCGAAACCTGGAGTTAGACTGTTACTTTGTAGTCTTCAAGGTTCTCTGGGGTTCTGCTGTTTAATAAAGAATGTAATGTGAATGTTACTCAATTGAACAGCAAAGGGCTTGTTCCTGGTAGAGTGTATCCTTTTCAGAGCCCTGAACTGGTTAGTTCTCATCTTAGAAAATGTCCTGGCATCGTATTTTAAATTCATTAGAAAGTACCGCCTTCCACTTCATACTTGTGTTTTCTACGAGACGATGACCTGTCAGATATGCAATGTGTCTATCTCTCTTCTTCAAAGGAAATAATCCTTTGTAAGCAAGCAGGATTTACAGGTTTCTTGATTCAGAAATTAACTGCTCTAGAAGAGGCAATTTTGTTTGTTTTCTTATGCTGCTATGTTTGATTGGGACACAGTCTATCCTATTTCTATGAATGATTTCAACAATAATAGCATATACTTTCATCATCATTTTGTTTATAATGATGTATAGATTGACAAATAGTCTATCCGTCATAAGCAATATTTCTAAATACCTATTATATATGCATGTTTCCTGAGGCAGTTTTGAAAAAGAATTTGAAAAGTATCTTTTTGCATGTGGCATTTTTTAAGTCCCTGGGGCACTCAGCTTTCTCACCATGATACTGAAAAAATGAGTCCCGTGTTCTGTTTAGCCAGCTGTGGTCTCATCTCTGGAGAGTTGCAAAAAGGGAAAACATGGCTCCTCTCCAAGGATGTTACAGTCTAGAGTAACATCCACAAAATAGAAGAAACTAAATATTGTATGATGGTTGTACTATATAGCTTGTAGGTCCAAGAAGACAAAACCCATTGCTTGCTTTAGAAATCTGGGAACACTACATACAGCATGTGTGACTTGGACATTCTACATAGACAAAGCCACACTTTTCAGTGCCTATGAGCCCCAAAATAAAGATCTCAGCCAGCACTTGTGTGCAAATAAACTATTTAATTCCTTCCCCAGCATTTCTGATTTCAAGTATCCCCTTCCTATTTCAGCTTAAATTTGTCATGAAGATATCCTACTTGTGACAAATACACTGGTTAGAGACTAGGGTCCAAGTCATGGGGCTGGAAATAGAGAGAACCTGTAGGCTATCCCAGGACACACATCACACACACACACACAGAACGAGGAAAGCTGAGGTGAAGATTTTAATAGCACAGTAGATCTTCTGATGATCGATGTAATCACATCCATTGCACAAAAAAAAAAAAAAGAAAAGAAAAAGGAAAGAAAGGAAAAACAAAGAAAATATTGAAAATTAATAAAGAAGCTTTTTGATTCTAATGTATTAATCAGAGATCATTACTATAGGCACTTGGGACTATAATTTACCTGTGTGCATTTGTACTCGAAGACAAATACATGTGTTGGCATCCTGCTGTGAATTTTGGGACTGAACAAGGAGGTGAGAGTAGAAGGATAAGGAAGCTACAGTTCAGTCAGTATCTTTGGGTTGAAATTGCTTTGTCTTGCTTCGATTTTCAGTGCTATCACTTTGATATATGGTATGAAAACTTACCCTCTTTAGCACCCCATTCAATATTCGTTTATGTTGTCTACCCTGTTCTGATGTGCATTTTGACAGAAGTGCATCCTGAACAAAATGGAAATGACTCCCTTAGGGTTACCTCATGCTTTTTGATTCAGTAGGCAAATGAAAATTGAGAGTTACCCAGTTATTTCTTAAAAGGCTTCCGATATCTGTATCTGCTTCGATATGAGAAAAATGTCAGGTCCTGTAAGATGTATTTCTGATGTAATTAATATAAACCTTTTCCCTGGGCTTATACCTCTCTTAATCCCAAATCACCTATGTATTGCAGAATGGAACTGCTTGACTGAGAGTTTATGCCTTAAAGACATTATTCTAGACCCTGTGCAAGAGAGAAATTTGTGCCAGATATGGGTCTTGATTTATAGAACTCACTGTATAGAGTGGGAGATATGAAGCATAGGGAATATACCACTGAGCTTCATGATGAGTATAAATTTCAGGAAAGAGCAGAGGCAACTTGCCTATATGCTTTGCTAAAGAATCCCAGTCACTGTCAGAGTCTCTCAAGCATCCTGTTCATCAGCAAACCTTTCCCCTGAATCCTTAGTCTGGGCTAGAGACCCTTTCATGATACTTTCATTAGAGTATGCATATCTCTATCACTTCACTTAACCCCATTTTTTTTCTTGTATTTCTCATTTCTAGACTATGAATAAATTGAGAGCAGTAATATGGCATCCATTTTTGCATCCCTGTGAAATAGCATCTGGCAGAGAAAACAATTTAATAAATGCTATTGGAGTGTGATATCAAGAGAAGTTCAAAAAGGAAACTAGCTTTTTGATTCTAATATATTAATCAGAGATCATTACTATAGGCACTTGGGACTATAATTTACCTGTGTGCATTTGTACTCGAAGACAAATACATGTGTTGGACAAACACATCATTTTGACTTTGAGATACCAACAACTTCTTTAAGAAATAAAAAATTCAGAAAGCATTGTAACATAGAGTAGAATTAAAATGATACTCCAGGGGCTCAGAATGTTGTGGGATTGATGGTATCCATCCTTTCATTTGCAAGTGGAATGTCTTGATTTTCCTCAATCAGCAAAACTTGATTGGTGACTTAAGAAATAATAGATGTATTTAATATTCTTAAAGCTGCGATACAAAATTCAAAGAAAAATTTTAGATACTAGCTTTTATTTAAATAAGACAGTCGTCTGTCTGGAACAACATTTCTCTTAGAATTTTTTAAACAGCGATTTTCTAAATAATCGAATGGTCTCTAATTATTTAAGAGATTGTCTCTCCCAACCCCTTTTTTTGTCTCCTCTATCACCTTCCCTCTCTACAACCTTTTAAACTAACCTTTTAAGACACAAATATATTTGTAATAGACGTTCAAGGGCAGTGCAAAACAGTTTGACTGTGGGAGGCTTTCCGGAGAAGGGAGAAAGTCATATTATTTGAGGAGGTCAAAAGGAATTTATAATATGCACATATATGATTTATAGGCAGATAATCAAATCTTAGTCTAAGAAACACATTTCAGAACAATTCTGGAAGAGTAGAGGTTAATATATTTGAATATAAAATGGAATGGTCCCAGTGTATAATATAATTTCTATCATCTTAATCAGATCTATAAGGACATAATTATACTGCATTTTTATGCTCAAGTTTTTCATAAGCTTTCATTGGAAGAACCCTTTAGGAATGGGTTGCCTTCTCAGTATTATTTTTAGCCTTATTATCTTCATTTTCAAATCGAAACCTGATTTTCTTGAGATTTATTTAGATTACAATATCCTATTATAGAACCTAAGGGGGAAAATGTCTTAGAGTTGCAAGAGACCTTGTAGCTTTCCTAACCTAAGCCTGGACAAGGTAAAAAGAAAGACAAGTACTTGTCATGGTTTTGTGAAAAACACATAAATTTTGTTAAATTTCATATCAAATAATCTTGACTGTTGTCCTAGTTCTACCATCTACCCTGTGGATTTTCTGTTAAGTGGAAATGAATTAAAATCATTAATTACATGAATTAAATAAAACTAGTTGATTATATTAAATACTTTAAATATTTTGATTGAGTACCTATTGAGTTAAATATTCTGATAGAATGTGTACTCCATTAAAGCAGGATTTTTTATGTTTTTCGTACCTGGAAACAATGCCTGGAGCATAATAGGTGTCCTATAAAATGCTTTAAATTCAATGAGTTTAAAAAATTAGTTGCTCTGAAGAAATAAAAAATTTTTGCATTAAAATTATGCTGAATATAATCCATTTATGAATAATTTGGCATCAATATTATTAATTCCATCTATCCTGATATCATTAAAATGTTGTGATTTTGAAGTGCCCGAAGGTCATTTTGGAGGTTCTGGTTTTATGAGTTGATGGAATTGGAGTTTACTGGGCTTTAATATCTGCTTTAAATGTTTCAGAGACAGAGAGCTTACTATATATTTGTTCAGATTTGGGGGCTTTGTATTAATGTAAAACTGTTCTTGTGATTTATGGGAGAAGACCAAGAAATATGATTTCATTATATGCCAAAATTTTGGCAGCAAACTATCAAATAAATTCACTTATGAATCTGTCCAGCCACCCATCTATTCATAATGTTTCTGTACTAGGAGCTGGCACAGTGGATGAACTAGGAAGTGTATGGTGTACAGTGATTCAATAAAGTCTTCCTGTTTGATATTTATTGGGTATCCCCCCTAGTGACCTAGCAACACACAGAATACAGATTAGATCACAGTTCTCACCTTCAAAAGTTAGACATAAGCACATCGTAAGGTCTCTGTAGAATAAGGCAGCTTGCCAAACTAACAACAATACATAAATAAATAAACAAACAAATAAATAAATAAGTTTAAAAGGTAACGACTGCAGTTTTACTCTTGATTCTTGATTCTTTCTTGCTCCGTCTGAAGAAATAAATCAGAAACAGAGCTGATGGGACATATCCAGCCTGTATTCAGATACCAGGCCATTGAAAGTAGACCCATCCATCTGCGAAGGGTGACACTGAGCTGCCTTTGTGGAAGAAAAGCTTCATTTGTGTTTTAAGAGATAACAAATTTCATCGATTTTTTTAAAAGTTGGGATACAAAGCTTACAGAAAAGTTATTCTGAAAATTTGCCTCTATCGAATTAGGCAATAACCTGGCTTAGAAAAAAAAATAGTCCTTTCAGATATTTTAAAACAACTGAGTTACTAAATAATTGTTTAGTAAGTAAGGACATATTAGAAGGTGGTATCTCCAAGCATGTAGAGAAAGGATACCTGCATTAGACAATTGTCTAAGCCACAAATATATGTATAATAGGAAGTTGGATTTATTCTATGAGCATTGTAAAAAAACGTTGTTAGCTTTTGTCACAGATAATCTGTCATAACGTAAATCACTCTGTCTAAAATGGTTTCTGGGCACTTGGCATGAGTCTAGATCAAATCGAGATATTCTTTAATTGTAAAATAAATACTAGATTTTGAAGACAGTATCAAGAAAGGAATGAAAATTATCTCATTAATAATTATTTGTATTGCTCACATGTTGAAATATATTTTGGATACATTGGTTTGAAGTATATTATAAAATTAATTACAATTATTCCATTTTATCTCTTTTAATATGGCAACTAGGAAAATTTAGAATTGCATATGTGACTTGCATTATATTCCTGTTGGGAACCAGTGTTGAATGTTGAGTGAAACTTTTCCTGTTGCCCTGAAATTGGCCTCTGGGACCTATGGATAAGGAGAAGGAGTGCTAATTAGCCCCATATTCCGAAGAGAACAGCCAGAAATTGGTCTAAATTACCCTCTAAACTAAAAGGTGCGAGAACTATTCCTCCTACAATCCTAAATTCAACCAAACGGTGAATCCCAAGAACAATGTTTATGGACAGAGGTTTTCCCCACCTCCTTCCTGTGTTCACATTCCATCCACCCTGACAAGTCAAGGGATGAGGTTTAGAGGTTAAGGGTTGGGAATAAGAGCTTGAGGGTCCTTGAAAGAAGAGGAGCAATGCATTTTACTTTTATCCCTGGTTGGATGCTTGATCAGTTACAGGATCTGGGGACCACTCTGGTGGAGCATCAGAATGCAGTGGAGAGCATGATGAATCATTGGGAAAGTTTGATGGGTATACCCTGAAGGTGACTCTTGAACTGGAATATGGAGGCTGATGTCTCCTTCTAGTCTAGAAATGTCTGAAAGCAAGAAGCTTGCCTCAAGAGTTTGCTTAGCCAAAAGAAATATTCTATAATTTGCCTGTGAAGAAAAGTCAAAGGGTGGGGAAAGGATTATCATCCCCAAGTCCTCTGGCCCTTGGAAAGAATAAGAGGACCACTTTGATTCTCATGGCTTCCTGTGAAGGAGCATGGAGGTTAGAGGAGGTTATAGAAGCTATAGGGTTGTCCGGGCACCCTGGCCAATAGAGGGGCATTCCTCAACACCAAGGAGGTTATACTCGCTCTCTTCATTTTTCCCAGTGCTGCTTGTATGATGTGGGGGATGGGGACTGATGGTCAAGGGAGGCCAACGTAAAGCCTGTTACCTGAATAATTGATTGTTCTTTTTATAATATGATACAGTAATTTGCACTGATTTTCACCTTTGAGTCCTGTTCCCAAACACTTAGCCCTAGTCCCAACATGCTGTTACGTATTCACCCGTGACACTGCCCTACTCAAATGCTGTTAATGGTTTCCCATTGTCTCCAAGACAAAATCCTAATTCCTTAAAAGATCCAAGTTGTGGTATTTGGTCTTTACCTACATTTCTAGCCTCTCTTATCTGTTAACCTCAATCTTTTTGTACTTTAATCAGATAGAATAAGCTGGAACTACTTACTTTTACTTGTAATGATGTTTTCACTCATTCAGCAAATATATTTGATTATCTCTTATTCATCAGTCACTCTTCTAGGCATTAAGGATATAGTAGGTAAATCAAACATTCTTCCTCCTAATACAGAGCTAATGAACAGGATTTTTTTTTGTCTTGGCAAATTCTGTCCCCACTTTTATGAATATGCTTCTTTCCCTCTTCTGCCACAGATTAAATGTTACCTTCACTGTGAAGCTTTTCTTCAGATACGATTCATGCTATCTGGCTTTGTACTTTGTATTTATTATTTGATGGAACTCTGTCTCTATTACATGAATTTTCTCCCCACCTAGCCCGAGTCATCAACAGGAGCTGTGTTCTATCTATCTTTGTATTACAACATCTGGCCCTTTATGGCTACTTAAAAAAATGTATACTGAAATGCCTCAACCTTATTGTCTTTTATTTAATTCTGTCTTTCTTTCTTACTTTTGTATTTTTTGGAAGTTATGTAACATCCAGAGACTTCGCAAGCCAAGTTTAGTTCAGAACAGTTACACAATCAAAATATGCTTTAAAGAAGTCTATTCCAAGCAGCATTGGTTGAATGATTTAACATATTTCTTTCTGTATCTAAACAGTGAAGTCATTCCTGTCTTTTGGGTAAAAAGTAAAGTACATAACTCCCCAAATTATTCTCAAAATTAAGGATAAACAGCTGCTATCATTTTGAAAATACAAAACTATTTTGACCATCAGAGGCTCATTTCAATGCATACAAAAATAGAGCTATATATAGCTAACACAGACTTGCATGTTGCTAAGTTATAATCACTGAGTCACTGATTAAGGAGTGGCTTACATCTGGGACTTGTCTTGAAAACAAGATTTTTCACCATCAAAATGGTTATTTTCCTTTCTTCAGCATTTGATAAGAACTAAAGTAATATAAGGTTTCAAATGGCAATCTGTGACACTTTCAAAATTGGCCATTAAATTGTATTGATTTGCTCAATATGTAGGACCAGAATAAGAACATATTGGTTGATTAGAGCCCTAGACAACCTCAGAATTTATAAGACAGAGAGCCGTCAGAATGATCCCAAGCATCTGAAAGTGGCATGAAAAGCGTGAGGGTCTCGGCCTCCCCAGCACCTGGCGTGGTATGTGGGTAGTAGAAGCAGTCGGCAGGATGGAACAGTGAGGAGGGAATCATGCAATAAGGTAGCAGGAATCTGTATATAAAATCTATCGAGTACCAACCGAATGATGGCCAAGCCAGGAGATGACAGGTGGATGGATCGTGACATAAGGTCAACTGTCTGCACATAGCCCTGTGACTCTGCTCTGTTCATGTCCCTTGTTTCTCAGCTGCAACTCCAGAAAAATGTCAGGAAACAAAGCCTGAAATGAGTGGGATTTGTTTTTGCCGCCTGGTACAATGGGCTTGAAGTATAAATCAAGTTGCATTACAGCAAAAAGAAATTACATTTCTTATATATTTGAGTTTAGAAGCAGCTATGCAAATATACTGCACTATATTCCTGTGCATCTGTATGTATTTCTGAAGGACATATTTCTAGAAGTGAAATGCTGGTTCAAAATTTATGTATCTTTCGCATTTTAGTAGGTACTACCAAATCGTCCTCTAACATTATATATATTGTTATTTTTCTAATGATGATGTGTAGAATGTTCTTTGTCTGATGCCTTTGCCAATGTTTATCAATAGCTTCTAAAGATTCATTTACCTACAATACCTCCTTTAGTTTATTCTCACAGAAATATCTCTTTTGGTTTGTTTCCAGAAGGCTTTGCCCAGGGATAATTGCATTTAGCTCAATTCCATTCAAATCCAATGTCATTAATTCATTTTTATCACCTATTTCCTTTGCTTTGAGGACATGTGGGATAGAGGTGGAGGACAAGAGACTAACATTTATTAAGTGGTTACTTTGAATTGGGCACTTTACAAATTGTATTTCTCATCCTAATAACATTATTTCAGTGGTTCTCAAAGTGTGGTCTCTATAGAAGCAGCATCAGCACAACCTGGGACTTTTTTCAGAAATGCAAATTCTCAGGCCCTTCACTAGACCTTCTGAATCAGAAACTCTTTGAAAAGCCCAGCACTCCATTTTTTCTTTTTAGAAATTCTCCAGGTAATACTAATATGCCCTAGCACTTGAGAATCACTGCACATACCCATCTCATAGATGAAAAACTGAAGAAGGAAGCACCTTACTCAAGGTCATCGGCTATACAAAGTTGACCTGACTTCAAAGGCAGCATAATGCTTTTTTTGTGTGTGGAGGTACATTAATAGGTTATAAGTGTAAGATGGGCTATTGGAGACAATATGGTAAAGAATGATAGTGTAGAACTTTGAGAAAACTAAGCAGCAGGAAAAGCCTATAGATAACCATTATGGTCAGGAAGACCATAATGAGACAGAGAACACCAAGGCTCCAAAACTAGGAGAGAGAGACAAACTTTGCCAATATATCAGTTGGGACTGAAATTGACCTTGGGCTGGCAATTTCTTTTATTCTCACAAATATGCCAGAAATGTGGAGAATAGGCAGCATGCAGAGCATAAGCCCCTGATTTATGAGTTAGAATCATTGTAGTGCTGATAATGTAGCAAAAGACAAGGGCAAAGTTGGAAGAAGACAAATTTATCTTGTGCTAGAATTAGGGCATCTTTGTCAGAGATGATTATTAGTCACTGAAGTGTTTTTAGGTTTTTGTTTTCTTAAGGAGAAATACTGTAGGTTTTGTGGTAAAAAGTTCGGGTCACAGAAGTATATGGGAAATAGAGGACAAAGGGCTTTCATTTTGGTAGAGGAGAGAGTTCACCGTAATTCACTGTCAAGTAAAAGAAAATAAGTTCTATGAGATGCAGACTTTCCGTCACTTGCTTTGCTTGCTCACATAGAAATACAACTCTGGCTGTATAGAGGGAGTAACTGGCTACCATTCATCTGATTCAAGGATGTAACCTTGAAAATGGGGCCCAATGGATGGATATCTAAATACAAGAGCCTTTTGGGTCTGGAAGTAAAGTAAAGACAACTTTAACTTATGATATACCTGAGTACAAAGGCAGGATTTTTCTTTTTCTGCCAAATCATTAAACAACTAGAAAAAAAATTGACCAACTTAGGGGAAAGTAGTGTGGGTAGCAGGGTATAATGCAGTGGTTCTTATACTTTAGGAGCATGGGAATCACCTGGAAAACTTCTTAAGCATAAGTTCCTAGGCTGGACTCCCAGAGTTTCTGATTCATTAAGTCCGGAGTGGTGCCCAAGAATTTGCTTTCCTAACATGTTCCCCGGGGGAGGTTCATGCTGGGAAACACTGGTGTAAGGAAAAGAGTTTGGATTTGGGAATAAGAATACTGGAGACCCTCTCCAAGTCATTACGAGATTATGGAGACTGAGAAGTCCCACAATCTGCTGTTTACAGGCTGGAGAACCAGGAAAGCTGATATAATTACACTCAAGTCCAAAAGCCTGAGAATGAGGAGCTGCTATGTCCAAGGACAGGAGAAGGTAGACATCCCAGCTCAAGAACAGAGAGAATTTCCCCTTCCTCTACTTTTTTTGTTCTTTTAGAGCCCTCAACACTGGTGAGGGGAGATTTCTTTATTCAGTCTACTGAT
>CM052799.1:108094173-108141895 GCA_028533885.1 Nasua narica | reverse complement strand
ATCAGTAGACTGAATAAAGAAATCTCCCCTCACCAGTGTTGAGGGCTCTAAAAGAACAAAAAAAGTAGAGGAAGGGGAAATTCTCTCTGTTCTTGAGCTGGGATGTCTACCTTCTCCTGTCCTTGGACATAGCAGCTCCTCATTCTCAGGCTTTTGGACTTGAGTGTAATTATATCAGCTTTCCTGGTTCTCCAGCCTGCAAACAGCAGATTGTGGGACTTCTCGGTCTCCATAATCTCGTGAGCCAATTCCTATAATAAATCTCCTCATATATATCTATATATCTATAAATATATATATCTATATATATCTATTGGTTCTGTTTTTCTCTGCAGAACCCTAATACAGTGTGTTTCTTCCTCTTTATTTTTATAGTTAAAAACAAAACAAAACTCCCCCATCCACAAATTTATCTCCAGATGGCTCTGCCTTGCTTTTCTCAGGCTGATGTAAGCCAAAGTAGGTGAGCAGTCTATCACAACGATAAATTGGAAATTCTGGTAGACAACACTGGTAACTTACCCAGTAGCCACATCTTCCCCTTTTGCTTCTTCACAGAACATTAATTTTGTTCAAGGACGCAGAAGCTTTGTGCTCAAGGAATAAGAGTCTTTTCCCTAGCCCGGGATTGCGACTCATGGTTGGTCTAAGCCCATCTTGGTAAGCTCAGCTTTTTCTCACTTGAATAATGCTGAAATGGTCAAATTTTTACATTAAACTTATATTTATTCAGTATTAAGCACTATCCTTAGTGGGGAGATAAATGTACAAGAGTAACTATTAGTCCCAAATGGGAGGCCTACGTTGAACAAATAGTAACACAAATAATTTCTGTCATGAAGTAAAATTATTGTGTGTAGTAAGACTATGTAATTGGAATCCTAGCCTATTCTGGGAGAAGCAAGAGGAAAGGGGTGTCAAGGAAGATCTCTGTAAATAAGTAGCACTTTGGCTAAGAATTAAGGATGATAGGAGCGAAAGTATTTCAAGCTTGTATAAAGGCTGTGAATGGGAAGATTTGTACATTACATAGATTGGAGATATCAAATGTGGTCAGGTCAAAAAAGGAGTTAGAGGTTCTGTTGGGAGTTTTAGACTTTAGCTGAAAAGAAAAAATGAGAAGTCACTGGAGGATTTTAGCTTGCAATCATAAGACAGATTTGCAGTGAAAAAAAGTACACTGACTGCCTGTGAAGAATGAACTGAAAGGAAACCAGGTAGGCATGTGTGAAGCCCATTAACACATACCATAAAAAGAGATCGTCACAGCTTGGACTAAAGCTGCTCTATCCAATGTGGTCAGCACTAGCAACATGTGGCTACTGAGGGCTTGAAATGTGATGTGTCCAAATTACGATGTGCCAAGAAGTATAAAATACACACCAGATTTCAAAGACTTAGTAAGAAAAAAAAAAGAATGTGAATATTTTATGAGTAATATTTTATATTGATTACACATTAAATGACAATATTTGGGATATAAATTGAGCCAAACAACATGTCCTATTAAATTTAACTTCACCTGTATCTTTTTAGTTTTTTAAAGTGGCTACCAGGCAATTTAAAATTATATGTGTGACTTGTACGTGTGGATTACATTGTATTTCATCAGACAGTGCTGATCATCATGTTGCCAGTGCAGACGGAAAGAAGTAGACATTTTTGAAAAGTGTTTCTGAGACTAAATTGACTAATTTGGCAATTTACCATGGAAGAGAAAATTATCAAGGATCACGTCTCTGTTTCTGGTATGAATAATTGGATGGAGACATCATGTCTTGAGATACTGAAGAGATGTGCTGAGGGAAGTATGAAAGACAATGTGTTCACATTTGGTCATGTTGAGTTTAATGGTCCCTGGAAAAGATATCTGAGCAGGACATATGAAGAAGGTAGGAGTTGCTCCTATGTAGTAAATGGAGCCATGGGAGTAGTTGGGTTCACAGGGAAACTGATAGTTTAAAGAAAAGAGGAAGAGATTAAGGAGGAGCTGCCAGAGGGGTTAGAGGCAAATTGGATAGTGTGTTACCAGGAAAAAAGGAGGGTGATGTCATCATATCAAAGGCTACTGAGACAAAACCAGGAGAATGTTGATGATAACTACAATTCAGTGATAGACATATGGTTGTCCATTGTTCCTATTCTCCCTATATTTATGTGTATTAAAATTCCTATAATGCAAAAATGTTGTTGAGTTTTCTGGAGACCTAGAAAGAAAAGGGGTGAAACATGTTCTTTGAAACATGGTGATTCAGCCAAGACATCCATAAATTTCTATCACAATTAAATTGTACACATTTATAGCTCAATTAATTAAAAAATACAACAGATGTAGATCTTAAAGCTCAGGGAAGCTTGTCCAATGAAGGAATAGCTAATGTACATCCCCTCTTTCGTGGTGTTAACTGTAGAATTTCATGTAATTTGCGAAGGGAGAATATAAATAAATACAAATAGTCATTGTCCACAGATGAGAACAAGGATAAATATAAGAAAGTTTGGATCATGTTCTTTGTATTTTCATTCTTTCCAATGACCCAAAGAAAGAACGAGATATAGAAGTATGAAACTGAGATTTCAATCAATTGGATGATAACACACAGTAGCTTAAATCAAGGATAATATATCCTAGCTTTGCAGTTTCCTGTTATTAACATTTGAGCCAATGAAAAGTCAATATTGTCTAAGTCTTTGTGCTTGATATATTATAACTATTGTGATTATAAATTCAATTTCCTGGGATTTTATTACTTTATAATGATTTTAAATGTCAGGAATCAATAGATCATGCCTCAATATTTTTTTCTTCTCTAGGCACAAGTAGACTAGAATTCTAAGAACAGTAAAAAATAAGAAAAAGCAATAGTTCAAGATATATCAATTACATTAAAAATTTTAAAACAATTTTAACTGTAGGAAAAGTTATTCTTAAAATTGTTTCAAGACCCTTAAGAACACATTTGCCTTGATGAGGAGTCATGTGTCAGATTGTTAAATCACTATATTGTATTGTACAATATTGTTCTGTATGTCAACTTTGTGTCCTGCACCAATAAAACTTTATTAAATAGAAAATTACAAAAAATGTACTAAAAATATATCTTTTTGTGAAAGAATAAGATTTTATTTGCCCGTAGCAAGAGAATAGAAAATTTACCAACAGGATATATGAGAATTAAGTATGGAAAAAAATTCAAGTTAACAGGTTAAATCTGATAGTCAATGAATGTCTGTGAGACAGTTGATCAACTATTTGTAATAATATATAATAAAATAGAATAAGATTCCTAGCACCATATGCTCAAATATACTAAAATAAACTCCATATGTATTGAATATCCAAATAGAAAGTGAAACAGAAATACTAAAGATTACATAAATGATTATACATATAAGCAGAAAACATAAAGGGAAATATTGATAGATTTAAATTATACATTTCAAGACATTAAAAACACTCTAAACTAAGAGGAATGACAAACACGACATAGGGAAATTATTCACAATGTATAAGAAAAAGGTGAATATATTTAATATAAAAATCTTATAGAGCTATAAGAAAAAAGATAAATGTCTGGTTAAGATATAGGCAAAGATGTGAAAAGGAAATTTCCAATAATAAAAAAAGTAAAATTCAATTTTCCATAACTACTGAAGATTTTTAAAATAAATGCTACTCTGAGAACATGGGCTCTCTCAAATTATGTTGGTATAACTTAGTATCTTTTTGGAGAGCAATTTCAAAATATGCTTTAAAACTAAAAGCTGTGTATAGTTTTGGCCCATAAACTACTTATAAAACTATATTTTAAGGAAATTATCATGGTTAGGTATAGAAAATACATGTAGAAGAACATTCATTAAAACATTATTTAAAATTATGAAAATTGAAACAGTCTGTATTTCCTGGAAAGGACGATTGATTAAATAAAACATTTTACAGAAATACAATGAAATGTCATTCAGGAAAGATGTAAGAATGAATATTTAATATTCTGAAAATATATTTACAATATAATTGTTTTAAATGGTAACAAAAAGTATTGTCCCATTTTCCACACAGAGGACTATAGAATACACACCAAAAGGTAGATGTGGCTATTTCTGGATGGTAGAATTATGATGGTAGAATAATGAAAGTTTCTTCTCTCCTTTTGATTTGTCACAATTTTTTAAAGTGATATCTTATTTCTATTTTCAATAATTTATTTTTTAAAATTGTGACATAGTTCAAATATACAAAAGAGTATAAAGGATAATATAATAAACATCTCAGAACTGGAAAGTCAAAGTGCCAGGTCTTAATAACATTTTACTATGTCAGTTTCAAAGATCTTGTCTTGTCTTGTTTTGTCTTCTTTTTCCTTTCTCCCCCCACCTTTTTGTTATTTTTCAGAATTAAATAAGATCTGTACTTCAAACCACAAGGAAATAAGAAGATCAGGAGTTACTTTCCTACCTTAAACAACTTGAAAAAATTAAATGATAGGAAATAAGCACTTTCTGACATTGGACAAAATTCTATCAGCATTAGGACCCTAGAATCACCTCTAAGTTCTGCCTAGAGGTTAATTATTTATCTATAGTACAAATAGATTTGATATCTTCCTCCCTTGGATGCCCTTCTTTGGTCTCATTTCCAATCTTTTCCATCTCCACTACCCTAAATTTGTTATCAATCCACACAGGTTTTTATATTTTTACTATGCCCATCCATTTAGTACTATATGGTATTTTTATATGTGGCTTACAATTTTATAGAAACAGTATCAGATATAAGCGCCTCAGGTACAGCATTGTAAACAGCATAACATTTCTCCCTTCCCACCCACTCACCTGCCTGTGGGTTACGTGATGGTCCATACCATGAAACCATTGACAAAGAAGATCTTTAAAGGAGTTGTAGTAGTTGCACTTGTGAGCATTTTTGGAGCACATTTTTTGTTTAATAAGATGAACATAAGCCAAGATTTCAGGCAAACAATAACCAAGAAATTTCCCTTCATCTTGGAAGTTTATTACAAATCCATTGAACAGTCTAGAATATACAGAGTCCGAGAACAAGATCAAGAAAAATGGTCGAATAGCAAAAATTAGAACAGTTATCACATCCAGCCTCCCCTCTAAGCTGTTTAAGACCTTTGTGGGGGAGAAGAAAGGTGAGCACACCACATTCTAGACTCTTGGCCTCATAGAACAAAACAGAAATTTTCTGGTTTGCCAAGGCTTACAATCATTTCCCATCCACTATGCAAATCTCCTGCTTTTGTTTGTTGCTTTCCTTCTACATTTATTGTTAACGATTACTGTTTAATAAATAAAAGACTAGGACAAGACAGGGAGAAAAAAAAGAAATAGTATCATATTACCATACTAGATGTACATATATTTTGCTCAATACTATGTGTTTATGATTTTTGTTCAGATTAATCCCTGAAATACTGGTTTATTTTCTTTAGCTGATATCTATTGTTCTATTGTATGAATCTGTGATAATTGACTCATCTATTCCTATTTTGATGAACAGTTAGCTCATGTTTTATACAATAAGTCGGTATCACTTTTAAAAAAAATCACAGAAGTTATTAAGATTATTGAGCAGTGGTGAAAAATATTACATAATAGATTCAAATAATACATTTGGCTGCAATATCTTCTAGGAATTACCTGATTTTTCCATGAAAAAGCAAATACCTATAGATGAATTCTCCTTTGGAGATGAACTCTGTTTAAATTTTTTTATCTTTAATTTTTAAAAACCCTTTACTATCTGAAATACTAAGCAGAATTTAAAAGAAAAAACAAAAACCCATTTTAGATTCTGTTATAGAAATTTCCCAAGCAATCACACATCTGACAAAAAGAGACAGTTTAAGCCTTTTTTAAAGGTCAACTGAATTTTAATGTATAATTCACCACCAGGTTGACATAGAGCCACTTATTTCTCTGAATGCAGAAATAGGACTGATGCTCAGTCCTCTATCCTAGGGGCCTGGTACATAATGGACAGCCAGGAAATACTTATTGAATAAATTGATACCAAATATACTGATTTTTGGCTTGAAAAAAAAGTCCAGGTTAGGGCATGTTGGTGTCAAAATGTGGAAATAAGGAGTGTGTTTTGTAATAAGGGGTATGGGCAGAATATATACTTTAAATTTGTATTTTCCTAGAAATCTGAAACATAGGATCATGATAGATTAAAATGGATTCTTGTCTGCCTTCCTGGCCTTTTTATTCAATACCTGCTAGATGACATTAGAGCTCTAATAAAGAAGTATCAGATGACAGTATATTGACATAAAAATCAACCATCCCTCAGGAAAGTATAGGTATGTATATCTACATATCACTATATACCAAATAAGCCATCTTTTTACTAGAAATTTCAAAAAGTTGATGTTATATTCTTTAAAAATGAATAGTTTCAACTTTATCATTATTTTTTTGTTTACATTTGTTCTTATTTTCTTCGATATATAGTCATATATCTTAGCCATATCTCAAGTAGCAATTCTTGGCAGTTAATGCACACTTACCCTCTCTGAAGTATCTTTTATCTTCTGTTAAAAAGTGATTAAAATGGAGACATGATTTTGAAAAGAAATAAAGCATGTCTAATTAATTGTATGATTAGAGCCACTCTTTCAAATGTATTGATGAAAATTTGCTAGAGACAAATTTGTGAAGACATAGCACTGTGTTTTGTACATTTAATTTTCACTTAATCATTTGCTCCATAATATCGTTGAGTGCCTAAAATGGGACAAATTGTGTCATAACTCTACTGACTGCTTGGTAGTCCTGAGCCCTGGATTCTAACCACGGCACCACAACCAATAAGCAGTTCGCTGCACTGGTTAAGAATGCGGGCTCTAAAGAAGGAGCCCCCAGGACTTAACATTTTAGCTGAATGCCCCTGAGCATGATATGCAACTGCTTTGAACATTCTTTTGCTCATTCATAAATAGCATATTCCTAAATAAATAACATCTAGGATTTTTTAAAGATTATCTATCTATCTATCTATCTATCTATCTATCTATCTATCTATCTGACAGAGACAGACACAGAGAGAGCACAAGCAGGGGGAGCCATAGAGGGAGAGGGAGAAGCAGACTCCCCGCTGAACAGGGGCGCTCTGTCCCAGAACCTTGGGATCATGACCTGAGCCAAAGGCAGACTCTTAACCGACTGAGCCACCCAGGCACCCCTAACATCTAGGATTTTTTTTAAAAGATTTTATTTATTTATTTGACAGAGAGAGAGACATCACAAGTAGGCAGAGAGGCAGGCAGAGAGAGAGGGAAGCAGGCTTTCTGCTCAGCAGGGAGCCCGATGTGGGGCTCGATCCCAGGACCCTGAGATCATGATCTGAGCTGAAGGCAGAGGCTTTAACCCACTGAGCCACCCAGGCACCCATATCTAGGATTGTTAAGAGGGTGACATGGTATATCATGTGTACAGCTCAGTGGCCAGCACATAGAGGGGGTACAGTAAGTTCAAGATAATGGCAAAGTTGATAATGATGGGTATGTTGGACAAGAGCTACACTCTCTTTGGGTGTCTGCTTCCTTGACTGTAAAATGCAAGATTGAATCAAGTTCTCTTTAAGAGCAAATAAATTGTGGTTGGGTCTCTAGGGTTCACTCCTAGCAGAAAACATTGGTACCTCCATTGCTTTAGAGTAAACTGTACATCCTGGGAGGTCTTTAAGTGCAAATACACAAAAAGAAGCATTCTGTTCCTGAGATGTACGCAGGTTAACTTTCCATTGTGTTTACAGTGCCCATCTATGACTTACATCAAATTCTAGCAGTGTTTTCTTTAATTTAACATAGTGAAATAAAAAATGGTCTTGGTTAGATTTGAAACTGCAAAGTCACCACTGAAGGAATGGCCAATTATATTTCTTCCCACTTTCAAAAATTTAAGGTCTGCCTTGTAAACATACACATTCATAACAGGAAATACTTTGCTACTTGATATGTTACTTGTAGTATTTACTTAGTGTGTCATGATTTTAACACCTAAAAAATAGAACTATTTATTTTTGAAAACCATTTTTTTAAATGTATGTCTCAAAGATCATTTTTAATGACATGTTCTTTTTTGGTACTCTCATTAAAAATTATTCTCTTAATGTCCTTCTCATTATAGTATTTGGGGCACATAGTTTTGTTTTAGACTACTGCTTTCATTTGTTTGTTTTTGCTCGACAGTCTGGGTTTCAGGACTTTATCTGTTCTGTTTTGAGAATTTATTCTCAGAATTGATTTCGTATATTGATAGCCTGAACTCAGTTTATGTCTCTGGGGGAAAGTGCACACAAACCTGCTAAATTGCTTGCAAGTTTTCCCTCATCTGCTCTGTTATCATTTAGAGCTTCCATAGCCTGTTATATTTTCAAAGTATTTTAGCACTGTTTTAATTTGCGTGATGCCTGTGAAATGAGAATGCCATAAATACCCCCAAAGTAGGTTAGTTTATAAAGGATCAGTAAACATCTTGATTTTCAAGGGAAAATAAAGGCCCAAACTAAACACCAGAAATAACAGGTAAATATATTTAAATAAATGCAGTATGAAAACAAATCTAAAGGAAGTGTTCCTTGCAGCAGAGGAAGGGGGACGCTAATTGCTAATGTTATTTTTAAAAAATGCCCTAATAGGGTCCTTTTAAACAGTACTTTTTTGAATGTATTATGTTACTTACAGCAAAATCTTACACAAATCTTACATTTGCACAGCTCAATTAATTCTGACAAATATCGTACACCTTGCACAGGATCATCACTGCCCGTGTACATGTCGGTCTCTCTCCCAGCTCTTTCTACAACAGTGCAAGCTCTCTTGAGGCTTGGGGCTGAGCCAACCTCACTTGCTTCTCTGTGCCCCCATAGAGCCAGATAGGTGCTCAATCAACACTGAATGAATTAATAAATAAATAAGCATTCATTAATAGGATAGCCTATTATACTGCCTGGCTGCTTTTCTTAGTGGATCAGACCTGGCAAGAGATGATGAGGTTGAAAGTAGTCCATAGCCCTAGCTGCCTCAGCCCGAGGGGGTAGGAGGTAATCCACCAGTCAGATCTTTTTTTCAGTGTAGATTTGAGCATCTCAGAAAGAGACAGTCAGGGGGGAAAAAATGCAATGTCCTGGGGCAGACTGGTCCAGGAAACAAAAGGCTGCTTCAAGTACTTGGTTCTTACAGTCAGAAGCAGAGAAGTGGCAAAAATCTAATCAATACCGGGTAGTTGACCCTCTGGGCCTGTGCAAGGTGACTGATTAAGGGGCCAGCATTTGAAAATCCCTCCTGCAAGTAAGGTCCTGCATTATTTAGCCGTGTTTGGTGAGTCCAACCTCACAGAGAGCGAGCATTAATTTAGAATAAATATGTCTGCTATTGGGACCACATTGTTACCTAAGATAAGTGTATTAGGGTGTATTATTTTAGTGGAATGTCAAGGGAAAAAATTGGAAAAAAGTGAAAAGGCATACAGCATACTTACGGGAAGAAACTGGTCATATATGTGCTCAGAGAAGCCGCGGTAGGCTAACTGCTATAATAAACAGATTTGACTTTAGCTTCTTAGCTCTACAAGTTGTAGTGTTTGCTCATGCACTGGTGAGTGTTCTTGGTCTCATGGCTCTTTTGGACACCTTTTCTGCAAGTGGCAACTCAGGAACCCAGGCTCCTTCCCCTTGGAGTTCTTCCAGCTCCTCAGGCCTGAGCCCCTCACCAGACATTCTATATCCAGCCAACAGGTGAAGGGAGAGAAAGAGGTAGAAGATATTAAAATGACATACATATGTCCACTCACATATCTTTGGCCAGAATTTGGTTACTTGGTTGCACCCAACTGCAGGGTAAGCTGGGATATGTTGTGTGCCCAGGAAAAAAAGGAACTAGTGGTGAAGAGCTATCGTTTATTTTTAAATTTTATTTATATTATTTTATTTTATTTTATTTTATTTTAATTTATTCTATTCTATTCTTTATTTTATTTTATTTTATTTCATTACCACAGGGCTGGGTCTGTCTTTTCCCTTCCTATCAACTGTTAGGTTTGTTTTTATTTGCTTGTTTGTACATTTGGACCATCTTGGCCCATTTCCCCCACTCTCCACCTCTGGCCTCTGGTAACCACCAATCCATTCTCTGCTTCTTCCTAAAAGCTCAGTTTTTCTAGATCCCACATATAAGACCATACAGTATTAGTCTTTCTCTGACTTATCTCACTTAGCATGATGCCTTCAAGGTCTGTCCATGTTATTGCAAACGTCAAGCTTTCCTTCTTTTTTATGGCTAAATGTCATTCCATTGTGTATATATACCACATCTTCCTTAGCCATTCATCCATTGTGGACCCTTAGTTTGTTTCCATGCCTTGGCTATTGTAAATAATGCTGCAGTGGACATGCAGGTACAGATAGCTCTTTGAGAGAGCTGTTTCTTTTGGATATTTATTCAGAAGTGGGATTACGGGATCATATGGTAGTTCTATTTTTAATTTTTTGAGGAATCACCATGCTATTTTCCATAATGGCTGCACCAATTTAAATTCCTACCAACAGTGTACATGGGTTCCCTTTCGTCTACATCCTTGCCAACCCTTGCCATTTCTTGTCTTTTTTCTGAAAGCCATTCTGGTATGGCATTCAGGTATAAGATGATATTTCACTGTGGATTAGATTTGCATTTCCCTGGTGTTTAGTGATATTGAGTTCCTTTTTGTGACCTGTTGGCCATTTGTATGCTTTCTTTGGAAAAATGTCCATTCAGGTTCTCTGCCCATTGTGTGTGTGTGTGTGTGTGTGTGTATTACATATATGTGTGTATATATAATTGGTGTTTTAAAAAGATTTATTTATTTATTTTAGAGAGGTGGGGGAGGGGCAAAGAAAGAGGGAAAGAGTCTCAAGCAGACTCCACGCTGAGCATGGGGCCTGACATGGGGCTTGATCCCATGATGCTGAGATCATGACCCAAGTTGAAACCAAGAGTTGTCTGCCCAAATGACTGCGCCACCCAAACACCTCTTCAATTGTTTTTAAATTTTAAGAAATCCAATTCTCTGAAGCAAATGTCTTCTGTTTGGCAGTAGGTGGAACTTTTACTTTAAGAAGAAGCCATAGCAAGTGTTGGGCCAAACCAAAGAAACCAGTTGGGGTTTTAGGGTGGATAAGGATAATTTGGACCTCATTTAGGTTGCCAGTATGTGAGTTTGTGCTACAAATAACAAAGAAGCTGTGCAAAGGATATAAACGACACCAGATGTGGATAGTTGGGCACAATACTCCATAAGTCCCTTGTAGAAGTTATTCAAAAGGTGTTGGTCCTAGATGGAGATTCATAGATGGAGATCTACCCAAGGCTGGAAGAGCATTAGGATGTAAACTTGTTCCTATCCATGCCCAGCCAGGTCAGTGCCCAGTAAAAGCTTAAATATCTAAGTTTTGGCCATAAAAATTCTTTCTGTGCCAGCACTAGAATAATCTCCCTTACCTAGGAGTAAGCCTCAGGGCCATCGATGCCTGTACTGAGGTTCCCCACAGATAGTTCTAACTGTGTCCTCTCACAGGTGAGAAATCATTTTCCTAACTCTGGACACTACGTGGGGGAGGGGGATCTAAAAATGCTTACCTAATGGGGAAAGAACTTCTAGCTGACAAGATAAACTCATAGGCTTTACTCTATCTTTATTAGCCATCAAAGTGATTCATTAAATCTTTTCCTTTCTCATAGACCAGTGAATAAGCACTGGGTAAGCACCTTTCTTGCAGTAAGTAATGTGCAAAAACAAACAAGTATAGAATTCAATATGAATATGTAGCCACGGCAGCATTACTTTAGAGAACACCTCTTTAGAAATGTTTTCTATCTTCAAGTAAATAATTTCTTACATTTCTTTTATGTTAGCAATGTCATGCAAATTAGAAAATGGTTGGTTTGATTAGTTAAGTAAATTTATCGAGCTGAAAAGAAAACTGAAATCATGCATTTTGTCAGGTTTTCTTTCAGGACAGAGAAAATAAATCAGCATATCAAGGGGAAAAATAACCACCTGAAGATCTTTGTTGCCTCCTCTGTGGGATTTATATAGAACTAGACATCTTTAGCTCACGTCCTAAAGAACTCATCATGTTCTCTATGCCCCAGCTGCACCCACTATGAGCTTCTATCCTAATGTCATCTGCTAATACAGTTGTCTTTTTCAGCTAGGTTTCGAGGGCTTTCGGAGTCTGTTGGGTCTGTGTCTAATTCATCTTTCTATCTTTAGTGTATGATAAAGTAACAATTCTTAAGTGAATACATATGGAAAAACTTTATTTAAAGGAAAACTGGTCACCAAAGTTACAGATAGCTAAGGCTTTTACATACTTAGTTATAAGGATTTCCTTTTTGAAATGTTTTTACGTGGACATTCATTTTTTTTTTTTTTAAGTAAGGGACAATTTTAAAAAAAAGCTGCTTCCAGATCCATGTATGCCAGGCAATCAGTCCCTTGTAGCTATCACCTAAGGGCTGTGAATATCACATTATTTTGCACATTCAGAGACATGGAAGAGCTTCCTTTCAGAAATGACATGTTATTCTGTCTACCAGTAATGGTAAAAGCAATCTTGAAAGAACCAACTAAATACTTTCCCCCATGATTTTGTCACTATAGTTGAAGTAGATTTATAGATTACCCTTTCATCTGTGTGCTCTGACTATAGGACAGGAATCAGAGAAAGACTTTCAACAGGAAATTAACAAGAATGGGTAGTTCATTTACTATTTGTGTCTCAAGTACATTACCAAGCAAGATTTTTATTTTTATTTTTTATTTTTTTGGCAATGGCTCAAACTGTGTTTTTCTCACAATTTTATTTCCATTTTGGCTGCCAATAGAAACTTTCATAGACATCAAAGACAACATAGAATGGGTCTAATGAACTTCTACTGGATCTTTAACCTGGAGTTTTTATTTCCAAAAAGTCCAAAGTATTATTCCACTTCAAATCTGAATCAGAAATAGGCTAGATGGAATTGTGTCATGAAATGAAAATTATAATTTTTTTTTCAAAAGAGAAGATTCTTATTTTATTCTATGAGAGTTGTAATTTAATGCCAGGGGTTCATGCCAGGATGCACTTTTTATAGTTATGCGTAGATTTGAAAAGATAAGACTGTAATGTTAGCAACTGTGTTGTATCTATTGTGAGGGTTTTTCACCTAACTTCTTTAAACGTTGAAATAAAAGTGATTATTACCCTTATCCATTTATTAGGATTACAGTGACATCTTGTGGCATATCATTTTCCCTTTTAAAACTTGTTCAGGTAAATCTCTAACACTTTAGTTCTTGTTAAAGAATTTTGGCGCTATGAATGTAATTTATACTGGTGAAAAAACTCAGAAACCACTACTGTAAGTAGACGCCAAATGAACAAAATACATTTCACTTCATTTGGTTCAAGTAAATGTTTTTGAATAATTTCAATTGGAAAGACATCGTATTTGAAAGGTTAAGATCTAGCATTTACTTTAAACTTTCTTCCACCGGCGTCATTATGACATAGAAAACACCCTAGAAATTGGCTTCAGTGTAATCCATGTAAAGACAATCAAATAAAAAATTAGAAGTCTGCTGCTAAGGAAGTATTGTGTGATCATAGCTTCTGCAAATTGTTAGACCAGCTAATTAAAACAATCTTATCGGAGAAAAGAATTTTATTGAAAGAGAAAAAATTTTTGCTGGGCAAAATGAAACCTCTGCAATTTAAACCTGATCATTGTCAGCCTCCTCATGGACTGCCTCTAATGAGCATGGACAGCATGTAAAGTTAGAATGTTATTAAGCCACATTAAGAGATATAATTTTTTTTTTTAAAGACAAACTGGATTCAGTATTCTCAACTCTTCTCCTGCCCTCATCACACAGACACGTTTTGGTTATTAATGTTCACTTCTAGGTGACAAAGACCAGAAGCAATCTTCTTTCCGATATTTTTTAATGACCAAGTTTAGTCCACTCTGGGTTCTGTAGAGTCATTTTGCTGAAAGCAATTACCATTTGCAGGTAGCTTGTGAATATTTGCTTTTCTACTTCTTGCTTTCCTCCTTCACTTATTCTCTCCCCTCTTTTTGAGTTTGAACTTCTAAATAACCCTTCTAATAGCCAGTGGAGGCACTCTTTTGGAAATTATGGGTGACAACATTTCCACCTGCTATGTACTTTAATAAATGTGATTCCTGCACAAGTGTTGATGTGAATAATGTGCTATTTCATCCAATTCAAGCCATAAATTATAAGACACTCCTTTGTTTTATGTACTACTAAGGAAGAAAAAACATCACTCAGTTAAACTGCGGCATGTTGACTAGAATAAACATTTATTTTAAACTCATTCAAAATGTTAAGTATGTCTTTTAGACTTATTTAAATAAATTTTATTATGTGTCATAGTTATGTACATTTTTAAATGATAATATGCAGAATCAATGCAAAGTAAAGCAAAATACAATGTTTCTAAAACACAGAGTCCAGATCCAAGTTAATTTCCACGCAGTGCTTGAGGTCTGCCTTTGCCCACACTATTGTCCTCTATCCCCCTAAGAGCATTGGTGACACAGTCATGCCCAGCCTGCAGTTTCTGTCTCTAGAAGTTTCTAAGCTATCAACAACTATTCTACAAATTTTGAAACCAGCACTTTATCTTACAGGAAAAAATCAATGAAATGTTTTTAGACAATAACCAGTATTTACGATGTTTCCTCAAATAGTCGTTATGATTTGTTCTCAGTTTGCTGACTGAAAAGCCAAGGGATTACAGTTAGATGCTTGTCATGCAACAAGATTACTACATGCCCAAGCAATGCCATCTATGTCATGGCTGCCACCTTTACTGACCACTGTGAGACACTATCGATCTCTCCATTTTCATAAGTGTTAAAGTGTGAGAAATTATGTGCCTTAGAGGATCTGCAGTGTGAGATTGTTATTGCTAATAGCTAGGCTTCCATGAGTCACTATTATGTGTCAAATACTTATTATATTCCTCATGCATAGTGTATCATTTAATCCTTAATACAACCCTATGAAGTAGATGTTATTATTTGAAAGTATAGATTATACAACTTGTTCCAAGGACAGATATCTAGTTAGTGGCAGATTTGATGTTTTTTTTTTTTTTTTCAGATTTGATGTTTAAACTTGGTTCTCTCCCATATCACAGCCTGTGTTTCTTCCATAGCTATCTGATTATAAATATTTAAGCAGAAAACACCAGAGGAGGGGGGTCACTCAATCATACAGAAAGCAATAATCTCTCCATCAGCAATTTTCTTTGAATAACAGACAGAGCAAAGAGCAATTGTGTGAACAAATGTCAGATTTATGTATCCATGAATTATCACGAAACTTTCAGAAAAGGAGAGAGATGAAACATTGCCTCCTATTTGAGGAAGAGAGAAAAACTGCTACATCAGCTGGAAGCTGTGATGACTGCTGAAGAAACATTTTCTGGAACATGCCATATGTCACACATAACCACTTTATTTCTCCCCAGTTAAACAAAAAAACTCAGCAATTTTCAAATAGAGGAAAAGTTCATCTATACTTAATGTATAATAGTGTATCTGGACAAAGGGCAGTACATGTTTTATCTGTACTGGTTTTGTTTGCATTAATTAAACATCCCTTTCACAAATAGATGGATCTTTGTCTCACCAAAGTCAGAAACTGGTATGAACAGGATGCACTGTTAGCTCTTAGCTTATTAATGTTAAACTATCTCCTCTACACTGAACCAAAGTAATTAACAAAGAACACCCAAACTGATTCTTCTGTGGAAATCTCTCTCCTTGTCTTCATGAGACATAGATCTTTTTTCCATAAGCTATTTTTATGTGCATGTCGAGGCTTCAACATTCCTTCGAGAATAACTTTGTTGGCAGACATTAAATAAAGCTGCTGGGCTAAGTATCACATTCTCCATGTTTGCACTCTTAAAAGAAAGCACAGGAAAAGAGTTGCTTGACATTGGTATTGGCAATAATTTTTTAGCTGTGACACCAAAAACACAGGCAGCAAAAGCAAAATTGACATGTGGGATTACATCAAATTATAAAGCTTTAGTACAGCAAAGGAAATCATCAACAAAATTAAAAGGCAACCTACAGACTGGGAGAAAATACATGTAAATCAAATATATGATAAATGGTTAATATCTAAAATATCTCCAAAGGAAACAAAATTAGTATCTTGAAGAAATATCTATTCCCATGTTTATTGTAGCATTATTCATTATAGCCAAGATATGGAAACAACCTAAGTGTCCACTGATGTATGAATAAAGAAAATGTAATATATTTATTCCTTTGTGATATATGTACATATACATATATACACAGATATACAAAAGAATATTATTCAGCCATTAAAAAGAAGAAATTCCTGCCCTTTGCAACAACATGGATGAATCTGCAGGACACTGTGACTGAATGAAATAAGCCAAATAAAGAAAGACAAAGATTTTATGATCTCTTTCATAATGTGTAATCTTAAAAAAAAAATAGTAGAACTCATAGAAATAGAGTAGATTGGTCATTGCTAGGGGCTGGGGGAGGGGTGGGGAGAATGGATAGACATCTACCAAAGATGAACAAGTTATAAGATGAAAAAGTTCTGGGATTCTAAGGTACAGCATGGTGACTGTAGTTAAGAATACTATATTGTATGCTTGAAATTTGCTAAGAGAATAAATCTTCTCAACAAACATACACACTCACAGAAAGGTAAGATATGGGAGATCATGGATGCATTTATCAATTTGTGGTAAACACTTCACACTGTATATGTATAGAAAATCTCATTGTACACTTGAAAGATACACAATTTTGTCAATTACACCTCAATAAAGCTGGAAAGATTTAAAATAAAAGCAAAAGATATATAATTGTTGATTTCTTCCCAAAATATATATTCAAAGAGAAATAAAATTTCCATAAGCTTTGTACAATGTGTGTGTGTGTGTGTGTGCGTGTGTGACCAACTACACTTTTTAAAGGAAATGGAACTGAACTGTGTGATGTTACCTTTTTAAGAGAACAGAAGATTAGAGAAATTGTAAACAAAGTCAAACAATAGGAAAAAACCTGGTACTATCAAGTAGTCTATTTTTATGCATTCCACAGACATGCTAATATATGAAGGTAGAATCCATTTTAATTTAAGGGACATCTAAATTGTATTGAAATATTTTAAGGTAAACATCATGGATGATAGAATTTAATCTTATATCAGCTAATAAAAATTGCATTTGGGGCTTTACAAAATTCATATGCTTGTCTAATGATGTTTATTCTTCCTTATAGGTAACTCCTTTAGTTGACTGATGGACATACAGATATAGCAATATATGTAACGCTTAACAAGTAGTGATATGGTAACGAAGAATATCATGAACTCTGAATATCAGTACTGAATCAACATCAGTTAGCCCAATCTGTGTATGTTATAAATGAAAACAAGAGCACTGTTCTACAATAACCTCAGCTTTGTGAATAAACTATAAGTCTTCTGAAAACATAAGCTGTACATGATTCAGTGTTAAGTATTGTGTCCTTGGGTATTCATAAATATCTTTGCGCACTTTCCCTATAAATGTCTCTATATTTTTAAAGAATATATTTCAAGTATTCTAATATGCAGAGGAAGTCTGCATTTTTCCATAGTACGTACATAAAAAAAAGAAGCTTTAGAATAAAACCATTTTTTTCTCTTTTTGTGTAAGTGCATTGCGTTTTTAATGTAGACTACTACCCCACCCCCAAATCTCTCCAAGTTGTATGAATATTATACAGCTTTTCTGTTTCTACATATAAAAGTATCAAACATGCAAACCTTATGTTACGTGGAGTTTTGATACCAACTGAGTCCATGAACCAATAGCAATCACATCACCTGGGAGCTTGTGAGAAATGCAGAATTTCAGGTCCCACCCTTGACCTACTAAATTAGAATCTACATTTTTAATAAGATCCCCAGGTTACTCCCTTACAAATAAAGTTTAAGAAGCTCTGATACTTTAGGATACTTTATTGATTGGTCTAATTTTCTATAAATTAACCGTATCTAAACAACTACTATATAAGTAAGCATTCCATGTGTATCCCTTATTTTTGTGATATTTAAGATTTAGTGTGTAACAAGATCAACAAGGGAACTTGTTTTGAACATAGATTTTCAAGTTTTTCCCCAGAGTTTAGAATTTAGTAGGTCTGGGATCAAGCCTGGTTTCCCCAATTACTCCCCTGAACAGAATTAAATTTAGTGATAATATCAGTTCTTGTTGACAGCTCCAAATCACAGCAAAATACCTAACACACAAGAGAGTCACATGCAAATTGTTTCTGTTAAGTTCTGAAAATGTTTTAAACTTTTTCTGCAACCATTTATTATCGAATCAAAAACGTGCCCAATGGGCCTGGTTCCATTCATGGAACCTGATGAACTCATTCTCCCTCAGCTCCTTCCCCTACCCATCCCCTCACCCCAAAGAAGAATATCATTATCTCAGCCACAGGATAACTAAGTCATTCACTGGAGACCTTAAGAAGTGGGCAATGCCCCCACTGGAATCGACTACTTCTTATACTAGGAAAAAAGACTAATATATTCTGCAAAATACGTACTGTACTCTCCAGGGGACCCAAACAAATGCATCCAAGAGTCATCAGGGGACCAATGGGAGAAACCAGGACTATGGTACCCTAATTACAGACATTCAAGTTCAAAACATAAAAGTCTTCCACAAGGACAAACAAGAACATCTCTGAGGGCAGCATTCAGCCCCTGACCTGCCAGTTTGTAGTATCTGCACTAGCATGATTTTTCTCGTTAATTTTCTGGTGACCTATGGAAGGGCATATTTTTATTATTAATTTGCTCATACGGCTTATTTGGGGACTCTTGGGAACTTTGTTGTAATTTGGATTTTACTTGCAGCACCAAACCATGGTGACATACCAGGTTCTAATCTATATCAGGCTGCTGAAGCCCAGTGGGTTTTTAAAGACATCATAAATATGCTATAGCCATAATCTAGGGGTTTGCATAATTTTTTCTATCAAGTTTTATCATAGAAGATGGTATCTACAGAAGATGTTCAGTTTACCTTCTTTTATACCACACTACATACCATCTTCAGAGGAATAACAATTTGAATTTTGGAGGACTGCTTGTCTTCATCTGACTTGTTATTGCTTTATTATGGTAAGTGTAATAGTGCTAATTGACTTCACTGCTTTGCTTTTGCATGATTATGAAAGATTTACGTTTCCAAAATTTACCTAGAAGAATCCTTATACTACAACTTGTAAAATGAAAACAGAGTTGTTCACATGATCAATATGTACTTTTATTTTATTTTTTAAAGTCTTTTTAAAAATTTTTTTAAAGATTTTATTTATTTATTTATTATTTATTTATTTATTTGACAGAGAGAGGGAGAGAGCACAAGCAGGGCGGACAGTGGGGAGAGAGAGGGAGAAGCAGACTTCCTGCTGGGCAGGGAGCCAGATACTCCATCCCAGGACCCTGGGATCATGACCTGAATCTGAAGGCAGATGCTTAACCGTCTGGGCCACCCAGGCACCCCCTGTACTTTTATTTTAAATACCAGCACAACAGACACAATGACACCACGGAACTATTACCTCAATGATACTGATAACATTCCTTGACAAGTTGGCTTATAATTTACATACATTGTTTTATCTGGAACTATTTTTAAATATTATCATAAGATATACTGTAAGACACTAATCTTAAATACGCCAGTTGCAAACATAATATGTTTAGTGACTATTTTGCATATGACATGACTTAAAGCTCCTCGAAATCATGTCCACTTGTGTTCATTGTTTCAGGATGCATGACTCGTCCCATGAATAGGATTGTACCTGCATTGGATGGAAGTGAACAAAACAGGGTGTGAACAAAAAAAACAAGGTATTTACTTTCCTTCTTGCTGACAATTAGCAGTGTTCTAAAACTAAAAATATAAATAATTCTTTTTAAAAAATCATTTGAACATTAGAAATTATCTGATAAGTAATGTGGAAAAAATGCTCTCGATTTTTAAAAAAAAAATTATCTCTTTTCGGGCTATAAAGTTCCATTCTCATAACAGACTTACCTGTTCTTCTGTTCCTGATAAGAAAGAAAAATGGATGGTCGACAATAACTTGAGGATACAGCACAGCCATTCTACTAATTGCAATCATTCCTACGGTGCAGGGAGAAAGTAATTACATGTCTGTGGATGTGCAGAGACTAATGAGTAATTTCTCCGAAACCATCTACATTTAATGCAAAGGCAACAATTTACAGGGAACAAAATTTTAAAGACTTAAAGAGAGAAAAAATTGTAAAGGTGGTAACATTTCTACTTGATCTTTAAACACACACACACACACACACACACACACACACACACGAGTTTCCTACCTCCACTCCACCGAAAATAACTAGAAAAATTTATTGTGCCTCTTACAAAATTTTTAGTCTCAGATTCAGATAAATATATATGGCTTTACTGAAATGACCTTTGAGCTAAGGAAAGGGGGAGAATTAACAAACACTCCAAACAAAAAACCAAGTTTCTTTAAATTCCCAAATCATTATTTCTTTTTGTCTAAAATGGGGATTTTTACATAGCAAGTCACCAGGCTTCTAGCAAGTGGCCAGAATGGCAGTGATTAAAGGGAAAATACAGCAGTAAGAGAAGCATGATGTTTCCTACAGCTGGGAAACTGAATTCCCCTGAGATCCTTATTATGGGATAATCATTTTATACTTGCTGCAGGGTGATTCATTGTCAGGAAAAGGTCAAGATTAAATTATGTAAGATTTTAAGCTTTCCTGATGCCCAAGACTAAATTTCCTCCTGAAAACGCTGTTTTAACTGGTGATATCCTTTAGTGGACAAATTTATGCAAAAGTTAAAAAAAATGATAGGTTCCATTTTACCACAGGAAACAAAAACCCTACTAAAATTTGAACATAGCAGTTGAACATGAGATTGAAACAAATCCAAAAAAATAAATGGGAAAAAAAGTCATTGGAAAAAGTCATTCTCATTTAACTGGGGAAATGGAAACATTCGAAATAGGGACATTTTCAACATTCTGCTTTGAACCCATGATTTAGGTCAAAATTTTAGAATTATTTACTTAAAATTATTGTACTAGCATTATTCAGTTAAAATTATTTAAAAATCATTTATTACATCATGTTTATGTGTGTGTTTTTAAAAAATCAAAACTTTTGACAAAACTAAGAATTAGTTTCCAGGAGCACCTTGGTGACTCAGTCAGTTAAGTGTCTGCCCTCAGCTCAAGTCATGATCTCAGGGTCCTGGGATCCAACCCCGTTGGTCTCCCTGCTCAGGAGGGAGTCTGCTTCCCCCTTTCCCCCTTTCCCTCTCCTCAACTCATGTTCTCTCTATCTCAAATAAATAAAATCTTAAAAAAAAAAAAAAACTAGTTTCCACAAGTAATTAGGTAAGAAGAAAAATGTTTAAATGGGGGAGAAGAAAATATTTAAAATATTTAAACAGGCAGCACAGCAGGGAAATCTACTCTAGAGAGCCACCAATGTCCTCCTGCCTCTCTTTAGAGGTAGGAGTTACTCTGTATGGGGGCACTGGAGTTAAGCACATGCTTCATATCCTATTTAGAAAATTCTAGCTGGTTCAGCATTAGCTTGACTTCTAAGTTAGAGCAGAGTTTGGTTTTTTTCTTTAGCTTCCTTGTAAAAATGACCCCCACCCCCCACCCAAGATGGTTTTAAAGATACAAATCAAAAAAAGGTGAGAAGATGGTAGAAAATTATAACTTGGCACCTGAGGTTGCAGCAGCTTCTGAGCCTTCTTCATTAACCTCAATGAAGGACTTGTGAATTGCTTTGGAAAGAAAAATCTCCTTGTTATCTGCAAAAAAAAAAAAGAAAGAAAGAAAGAAAGAAAGAAAAGAGAGAATTTCTTTAGTATTAGAAATAGAGGAACATTTTACCCTTTATTTAAACAGCTTTGGAAAATATAAGTGACTTAAGGTACTGATATAAAATAGAAGAGATAATGTCAGATTATATTATGATTTCAGAGAAGCCTTGAAGATGTGTTTTCTGATTTGCTCTTATTTTATATTCTCTTGTTAATGTTTCCCTTCATTTTATTGGTGATTTTCCCATTGTTTATTTCTTATATTGCCAGGGAAAGCAGAAATGTGGCTCTGTTTTTAATAGCAACTTCAAATTAGTTCATAACTCAAGATAAAAACATCTCACACATTTGCACTCTAATCTGAAATTTTAAAGCACAAAAATGAAAATGGGTAGAAATCCACCCATAACCAGAGTAAGAATTTTTTTAAAAATCGAATCTCTAATTACTGTGATAATAGAAATAGCCTTGGCAAAGAAAAACAAAATTGACTTTTAGATTGTAGAAATGTGAATTGAAAAAAAGTTACTTTCCATTCCAGTTAATTGGCTTAACTGAGGATTCACGAACATACTTTATCCTGAAGTCAGAGGAAACAACACATTTTCAGTGTTAGGAGGGCTCTTTTTCCCTTAGAGTTGTCTTTCTATGTATCCTTACTTTTAAATTAATGGCTGTTATGGGCTGAATTGTGTTCTCTCAAAATCCATGTGTTGAAGTTCTAGCCCCCAAGACGTCAGAATATGACTGTATGTATGTATGTACGGTTTCATTTATTTATTTGACAGAGAGAGACACAACAAGAGAGGGAACACAAGCAGGGGGAGTGACAGAGGGAGAAGCAGGCTTTCCACCAAACAGGGAGCCCAATGCGGGGCTCAATCCCAGGACCCTGGGATCACAACCTGAGCTGAAGGCAGATGCTTAATGACTGAGCCAGTCAGGCACCCCAGAATATGGCTGTATTTAGAGATAGAGTCTTGGGTTAAAATGAGGTCATTAGGGCAGGCCCTAATCCAATACAACTGATTTTCTTATAAGAAGAGGAAATTCGGACACAGAAAGATAAAGAAGGAAGACCATGCCTGATGGCTAATTTTATGTGTGAACCTGGCTGGGCCAGGATATCTGTAACCAGATATCGGGTCAAACTATCATTCTGGATGTTTTTTGCAAAAATGTTTTTTTTTTTTTTTGGATGAGATTAACATTTAAATTCGTGGACGTTGAGTAAAGCAGATTGCCCTTGTGATGTGGGGGGCCTTAACCAATCAGCTGAAGGCTTTATTTATTTATTTTTTAAAAGATTTTATTTCTTTATTTGACAGAGAAAGAGAAAGTACAAGCAGGGGGAGTGGCAGAAGAGGGAGAAGCAGGCTCCCTGCTGAGCAGGGAGCACAAGGTGGGGCTTAATCAAGACCCTGGGATCAGGACCTGAGTTAAAGACAGCTGCTTAACCCATGACCCACCCAGGCGCCCAGCTGAAGGCTTTAGAACAAAGACTGACCTCTAAGCAAAAAGGAATTGTGCCATTTGACTGCCTTTGGACTCTTCCCTCAGTCTCCAGCTTGCCAGCCCACCCTGCAGATTTTAAATTATTGAAGTCACTACAAGTGTGCAAGCCGGTTCCTTAAAGTAAATCTCTCAGTCTCTCAGTCTGTCTCTTTCTCTGTATACATAGATATCTCTCTATATTTAAACACACACACACACACACACACACACACACACACACACACACACATCCTGTTGGTCCTATTTATCTGGAGAACGTTAATACACTATGAGAAGACAGACATCTACAAGCCAAGGAGACAGGCCTGAGAAGATTCCAAGCCTGAGAACATCTTGATCTCAGACATCCAGTCCCCGGAAGCATGTTGTTCAAGCCCCCCGGGTTGGGAGACTTTGTCATGGCAGCCCCAAACTAAGCAATAGCTTTCAGTGCTGGGCTTCCAACTTTTGTCCTCAAGATTGAAACAAAATGAACAAAAGGTAGTTCAAATACATAAAAAAGAAAAATAGCACAAGGAAGCAAGATATAGGATTACTCAAATTTCTGCCACACACACCCCCCACCCCCTTTTTCCATTCCAGGAGGTGGAATTCAAATTTAAGATGGCGTTGTCGTTGATGCACCATTCAGTAAAAGCACCGTGCATTTCCCATTAGGCTACATAGTAAGACTTTGTCAGTAACCAAGTCCTACCCACAACATACACTTTCCTTTCAAGTTTTCAAAAACACTTAATTATCTTATACTGACAGGGAATAATGCTCAACAACATTTTTGGTACATCTGTTGCTCGGCACCTGCTTATTTTGAATAAGCCCCAAGACAACTGAGTGGCAACTCTGAATATACTTTTAATAGGGATATTACTTCCTCAGCTTATATTTAGTATTAAGATATAAGCATAGCATTTTGAAATAGTCTGTCTCACATATCATGATATTTTCTTCTAGAAGGCATTTGATGACTAGAAGAAAAAGAAAAAGCAATAGAGCTTTTACATTAAACAATTAAGTATAATTAGCTCCCTCAAATCCAGAACTCTTTTTTTTTCCCAACAAATAAGAACAATATAAATTCCATTAAGTAACTAGTCAGATATATTTAGATGGCAAAACAAATACATGCGTTCCAAGACAATAAAATATATTAACCATTTAGTAGTTAACTGATGCTATCTTATTTTCAGATTCTGCTACCCATTTTGTTCAGTCGGCCAGTGAAGGTGGGGTCATGCACCAAGAGCCAGTATTATGGCCCTGAAGGCAAAAGTGACAGAATGTAGTTCCTAAAGAGTAATGGGGAATGAGTGTCCACATTGCCAGCTAAGCCCTCTTCAAATATCCTGAGGGGAGTTCTCAAAGATACCGAATGATACTTTAGCCAGGTCAATATGCACAGAGAAAACTTCCTCCCAGCTCCTGAGCTTGATCTGTTGACTACACTAGACACCTTGAAAGAAGGAATCTCATCCCTTCAACGCTGGCTTCTGCCACAAATGTACCCTCTTCCTCCAGGCATCTGACCTCCTATATACCCTCATTTACCCCCACAAAATGGTGAGAGGATGGGGAGGAGGTGCAAAGCACTGTGGCAGAGAGATCAAGAAAGCATGGACGGTGAGGGTTCTTCCCACAGAGCCAGTTATTTAGATGATCTTGAAATGGACGAACTTTCAACAAGATTCACGAAGAAGAGAGATTACCTAAATAAACAATATTAAGACAGAAGAGAACATGTCTAAAGATACAGAGAGAATTTTTAAAAATCACAACACTTTGTATAATTTCCTGCAGATAAACATGAAATCAGCTTATGAGGTATAACCTATTTACTATGAACTGCGTGTATTTATAATACAATGATTACAGCACAGGAAAACAAAAATATATCTTACAGACCACACCACAATTTGGTAAGTTGTTTGTTTTTTTTTAATATTGTATTTATTTACTTGATAGTGAGAGAGCACAAGCAGGGGGAGCAGCAGGCAGAGGGTGAGGGAGAGGCAGGCTCTCTGCCGAGCAGGGAGCCCAATGCAGGGCTCGATCTCGGGACCTTGGGATAATGACCTGAGCCAAAGGCAGACGCTTAACCAACTGAGCCACCCAGGCATCCCTCATATGTTTTGACAGATCTGTGAACCCACCTCCACAAATAAGATACAGAATATTTCCATCTCCCCAAAAGATTCTGGTACTTCTTTACGCAGATAATTTTGAAAATAAAGAGATTTGCCATCAACCAGAAAGTTTTATAGAAATGTATAAATGATAAAATTGGATGAAGAAAAAATAGAATATCTGAATAATCCAGTAACTGTTAAAGTAGTTGAATGAGTAGATGAAAACTTCTTTCTTCCTCAAAATTAAAGAATGTGAGCCTATGGGCACCTGGGTGACTCAGTGTTTTAAGCATCTGACTGTGGATTTCAGCTCAGGTCATGATTGTGAGACTGAGCCCTGAATTGGGCTCTGCACCAGGCCTGGAGCCTGCTTGGGATTCTCTTTCTCTCCTTCTGGCCCTCCCACCATCCCCGTCTTAAAAAAAAAAAAAAAAAAAAGGAAAAAAAATCCAAGCCTAGATGGTTTTCTAGGCAATTTAACCATTCCTTCAAGGAAAAGATAGGATTTTCTATTACAAATCCATTTTCAATTCTAGAAAGAGAATAAAAGCAATCTAAGTCATCTATGGATAGTCTTACCTTGATATTAAAATTGAACCAGGGCAGTCTAAGAAAAGGAAATCATAGGCCAAGCTCACCTATTAACATAGAGATAAGTTTGTTTTGTTTTGTTTTAAATCAGGAAGTTAAACCCAGTAACATATGCAAATACTTTTTTAAAATGAGTTTCGTCATTTTAAAAGGGACGTCAGAGTGTGTAATGGCACAGCAGTTGAGAACGGCTCTAACTGCCTCCATTTCACATCAAGCCTTCCTCTGGGATGATCTCATCAGACACAGCCAGTTTGTTCTCCAACGACCCTACTTAAAACCCTGTCTCCCGGGGGCGCCTGGGTGGCGCAGTGGGTTAAAGCCTCTGCCTTGACTCAGGTCATGATCTCAGGGTCCTGGGATCCAGCCCACATCAGGGCTCTCTGCTCAGCAGGGAGCCTGCTTCCCCCTCTCTCTCTGCCTGACTCTCTGCCTACTTGAGATCTCACTCTCTCTGTCAAATAAATAAATAAAATCTTTAAAACAAAATCCTGTCTCCCCGCCTTCCATATACTGCATACCTGCAGACCTAGGCTGCAACTCGAGGGTCTCTGTGAGGTTGCCTCTGTGTAACTCATTTAGCGTGCTTCACCCCACCCACTGTGCTCCAGGTTTTTGACCTGTGATCCCCTAAACCTACCCCCTCGCTCACTTCTATGTCCTTGCTTCCCCACAAACTCCCTCACCCTGGACAGTCAGACCCCTATCTACACCTGAGGCTTCGCTTGGAGGCCTAGCAGGCCTTTTCTGCTCTCTTCTGTTTGCTGTTCTCCACTGAGGCAGAATGGACCACTCTTCCCTACTGAACCCAGGCTCTGATTCTCATAGAGCCTTAATGATATATCATATTTGCATCTATATCTCTCTCTTCCTGGACTCATTCCTGAAGGCAAGGATTGTGTCATTGCCCTTCATGTCCCTGGCTTCTGGCACTTGGTGGGCCAAATAACTGAACTAACCTAAGAAAAGAGAGTTTCCTGGTACCGTGGAAGTTTCCAGTATGTAACCTAGCATAAACAGGAATTTAGTAATTATTGAATGAAAGGGACTAGCTATGTCTTAGCATAAGACTTTGGATGTTGTCCCTCTATGGGCACCATGACCACAATTCCGCTCACAAATATGGCTATACAGTTTATTCTTGTAATAAATAAAACCTATGACACTAATCCAAAGTAGATGCTCTAGGAAAATGGACGGACAACAGCATTAGGGAGGGAAAGAATACAAAGACCACAAACGGGCTAAAAAACTTAAAAATCCAATCAAGTAGAAGAGCTAAGGGAATGGGATCCAACAGACCGGAGGCATCATCTATATTTCAAAGACAGCAAAATAAAGATTGAATCCAATGTTCCAGCTCCCTGGGGTGCTTAACTGCTACACAATGAACAGCAAATATCTGCAGATGTAAGTGACACCTCAGGACTCTTAAGTTGGAGAAAACCACCACCCCTTTAGGTATACCAGTAGGAGAAAATGTGACAAATAAATCACATCACAAATCCTGAGGGGGGGAAAAAAAGAAAATGAAACTCTCTTCTCTTGGGACAAACTTCAAGCAGTCACAGTCAAATATAAGCTGAAAATGGTTTAAACAAGAACAGGCCTGCTGCCGCCCAATCACGTCATACAGAGCTTCCTATACTCGTCCCGCAATATTGCTCATCCTGATGGAATTATGTGTCCGTCGAGGCCATTGTTCCTGCTGGGCCATTCACCTATTTAAGGGCCTGGACCTTGCCCGTCCACTTTCCTCCCTGCAATTCTATGCACACTACCAGGCACCAACTAGGCGCTCAGATATTTGATGAGCCAGGATGGGAGGGGAATTAAGGAGATTTACACTGACGAGCCCATCTTATCGATTAGAGGAAATTCATTGTTCTCTAAAAAAGAAAATAAATCAAAGACAAAGTCACATGTGACAACAACAACAAAATTCCACGTACTGGCCCCAGGGAGCCTTCCCCTTCTGGCCACAGCAGACACTGCTGCCAAATAACTGGTCCTACTTTCCTCTGGGCAGCGAGGAGCTCCTCATAAAGGATAAGATGGGAACGGAGCCAGCAAACCCTAGGTTTCCCAGAGAAGAGCTGGGCAGTAATTCAAGCTCCTCTGAAGAAAGCAGGGCAAAATACTATGACATTCATTCAGTCACTGAGCAAATATTTATCAAGCACTCTGTTCGTAGGAGATATTGTGCAGGGCACCGAGAGCTCCAAGGATCTGTGATTAAGGAAACGCTGGCGGGGCGGCCATCATACGGGTGTGTGCCCCCGCTGCCTCTGCGGCTCTGTCCCGAAACACAGCCAATTGAAATAGAGGTCTGCGTCACCAAGGACAGGCTTAAAATAACAAAATGAAGAGACTTCCATAACAGAACCCAGGAATACCAAAAGCGTCTCTGTACTTGAGTTGCCAAAATATTTTTAGCATCAGCCCCACCCATGAACTTTAGAAAGGTTTGCAGAATTTGAGCTTTGTCAAGGTAGGAATTGTGTTTGTTTGTTTGTTTTGGAGAAATGTTGTGATAGACAAGAGAATCATTCATTCATTCATTCGTTCATTCAGGTATGAAGCACCTCCTATTTGCCAGACATTGTTGATACACTGGATTTACTATGGTGAATGAAACAGTTCCTTCATAAGAGGAGGAAAGCAAAAATTAAGTAACAGTGATAATAAAAAAGCAAATTGAGAAATGGCCACAATTTCAGGGTCTGGTTAAGTGTTACTAAGAAGCAAGATGAGGTGATGTGTTGGCTGGTGATGAGGGAAGAGGAGCTACTTGACTTGAGGTGTTGGGGAAGCCATATCTGAGAAGGTCAATTTGGCTGAGACCTGAAGAATACAAAGGAGGCCGCCACGGGAACAGCTGAAAGTCGTTTCCAGCAGAGGGAAAAGCTAGTGTAGAGGCAGATACAAGCCAGGTGTGTTCAAGGACCCAAAAGAAGTCCTGTGTGGCTGGACTGAAGAGAATGGGGAGGGCCAGAGGTCTGAGAGAAGCCTCCACACTTGGAGTGAGGCAGGCCCATCACTACTTCGTACCGCACGCACCCACCCAGCCTCTGTCCCGCTCTCCATGCCATGCTGGGCTCTGAGGACAGAGAGTCGTCTATGTACGACACAGCCCTTGGTTCTGAAGAGCTCTGACATCAGAGACAGGTATGTGAACAAGCAATCTAAGGAAAAGGTAGAACCTGTGATAGTACTTGGCACTATAGCAGTCCAGAGGAGGTAAAGTAAACCATTTGGAAGGGAGAGATACCATGGAAAGCTTCTCGGAGGCGGTGTCATTTGGGCTGGTTCTTGAAGGATAAGTAGAAAGTCAGAGAGCCAGGCAAGGGCATTCCTAGCGAGGATTGTACTTGTGAAGTGAGACAAGCAGCAGCAATAACCTGAAGGTCCAACTGGAGCCTGGTTACGTCATGAGGAGGTAGGGAGTGGCAGGGGGTGCACCCGATTATAAGAGCTTGGACTCTGAGGCTGGAGAGCCTGGGCACCTCTGCTTTGATTTTAGAAGATACCTGTGCCAGGAGCTGTAAAGCATGAATCAGATGGACAAACACCTAGGGGCAGGAACATCAAGTTTGCTAGCTGTTGCAATCGTCTGGGCGAGAAAGGAGAGGGGAAGTGGAGGTACAGCTCTGAAAGAGAAAGACAGTCCTCTGCCTTGCAGGTGCAAGGAGAAGCAGAACAAACAAGGGCAGGATGGAAGAGTCAGTCCAGCATAAATCTAAGCACTTGAGTCTGACCTGAATGTGGCTTTTGCTGTGTCTTCCTAATTCCTTTATTTTATTGACTCCTTTATTAAAGCTCGTACTTTGTGCTGAAGGATTTAGTACTCTCTTTCTCCTTCCCCTTCCACCTTCCAAGAGGATTATCTATTAATCCAAATGCTGCCAGTCATTCATTTCCATTACAAAAATAGCCCTAGTCTGTAACAGGATTCTCGCTGCCACTAGATGAGCATTTTAAATAGAGCCTGAGAAGAAAATGATTCTCAGCACTCTCTAGATTCCATGTTTATTGTATGGGTCTTTACTGTGTTTTATGTTAACGGAATTTAGCGTCAAAAGCCATGGGCATCAATTTCAGATGACAAAAAAAATAAACACAATAAATACAGAGCAACTCATCTTATTCATTTCTTCATTCAGTGAGTACTAGGCAGAAAGCACAGAATCGTGTGCTCCCTGAACACATCTAAGGATCAATCCTGGAGAGGTTTAAATTCTGGCAGAAGATACCTGATGCATCAATAATGATAATATGAGATAAGATGTGATATGCAGCATCAGAAAAAGGACAGAATGCTGTAGAATTTACACAGAGTTACTACTTCTGGTTGGTGTAATCATGTGGCTTGATGAAGTTGGGGATATTTGTGCTGAAGATTGGTTTGGGAGATATTTCGGGAGGGAGAGACTTTATAAAGCTGAGGCCCTGGGGAGATGTGAGGTGCAGCAAAAGCTGTGTGCGAGGAATCAGCCGGAGTTAAGGCTGGAGGGAGCTGAAGTCGGAATGCCCTGCTGAGCAGTGAGCAGTGCAAAGCAGACTGGGATGATCTGAGAGCGGGTTCCAAGGTGATTAATCTTGGCAGTGGTGGAGAAGACAGATTAGACGGAAAAGAGATTGGAAACCATTTAGGAGGCTATTGAAATCATCTGGGGGCAGCAGTAATGAGAGTCTGAAATAAAGGTGGATGCCATGGGATAGAGAATGAGAGAGTGGATTCAAGAGGTCTTAGCAAAGGACACTCAAGTCACTCAATTTTTCCAGAAGCAAGAAAATGTGGAACAGGGTTGTTTTTCCAGTGCTAACTCATAGTTGCTATTTTTAAAGAAAGATAAACTTTCATTGCATAATTTAAGCGTGAATACTGTCACAATAGTACTGAACTGTTTCCTGGGTGCTTTTGAATTTACGAATTCTGTTAAGAATGTGGTTTTTTAAAGTTTTTCCCCCGTTTTCAAGTAAGAGTTTTAATTGAAGAAGTAATACACACACAAGGCAAAATCCCAAACTGTGCACAGTGACAGAGGAAACAAAATCTCCTCTCTGGGGGCCTCTGTTCTGTGTTCTAGAGGTAACCACTGCTATCATTTTCTAGGACAGTATTCACAAATGTTCACTGCATTTGAAAGCTTAAATGCATACCTATATTCTCCCCCTCCATCTTTTGAACAAAATGCTCCCATTCTTCCCAATTGACTTTCTTTTTCCTCTCTGCCTTCACAATGCTTTCTCTAGTAATGGGGTTTCTTGATTCATCACTATTGACATCTGGGGCTGGAGAATTCTTTGTTGTGGGGTGTGTCCTGTGTAGTGTAGGTCACGGGAATGTAGAAGCATCCCCAGGCATTACTGGGCAGATGCCAGTAGCCCTCCCCAGCTGTGACAACCCAAAAGGTCTCCAGCCATTGCCAGATGTTCTCTGGAGAACGCGGTTGTCCTGGTGTGTCCGGGGCACACCGCTCCAAGAAAGCATTTCTAGTACGCTTCTTTTTATTAAATCCAACTGTTTATGTCTCTCTCCCCACAAGTCTGTAGCCTTTTTTAGAGCAGGTATGACATCTTAGTCGCTTCTTCATTTTTATGACCTAGTCCTATGCTCACACCAACGGACTCACAAGGAGTTATTAAATGAAAGGAAGAGACAGGGCATTGGATGTAATTAATGTGTATCTTAAACACCATGAAATTCTCCTCGTGAAATTCATTAAGGTAGAAAGTAATGATCAAATACATGTTAATAACTTTCTGGGTACTTGTAGGGGTTACTAAACATCATAGACACTTTAATCAGCAAGGTTTCCATGTCATTTGGAGAGGCAAAAACCTAGACATGGGAAAAGGACACCAGCCATGTAGGGCAGAGCATATGGTGCCCAAATGAACGATACAGGGAATAAGTACTATGAAATCTAGCCAAAGCAGAGAGGCGAGTCTTAGAGTTGTGTCACTAGTTTTTGAATGAATGATTCATAAATTACTGTGTATGTGTGTGTGTGTGTGTGTGTGTGTGTGTGTGAGAGAGAGAGAGAGAGAGAGTGAAGGAGAGCAAGAGAGCAGGATAGAGAGAGAGAAGGAGGAAGAGAGAGGGAGAAAAAGGAAGTGTTATTTGGGCTGGGCTGACATGCTGAGGTTACCAAGGTCTTGGCAAAAACTAGGGAGTTAAGAATGAAAGAGTTCCCCCTGAAAGCTTGAGAAGGTGACTTTAGACCTTTCAGCAAGTTATTCTGAAGACTCGAATTGGGTGGTAGCTCAGGATGGCCAGTCCTGGATTTCTTACTGATGTTTTAAGGAGTTCAGTGTTCCAAGAAATGTAATATAGAAGGTGGCCGTGAAGAAACCTCTTCTCTCCTTCCCTCCTTCGTTTGCTCCTTCAGTGGACATCAACTCTGTGCCAACTAAGTATCAGCCAGGTGCCAGGTCCCAGGCATGCAGCGGGGAACCCTAAGAGAAGGACTCACTTCTGACTGAGGTTTGGTCAAACGAACAGAGCCTTCACATGTGGACTATATGAACTCTGAAAGATCCGTGGGTTATTTCAAGTTTCCAAACCATCTGCATTCATAATATGTATTTACTCTCTATTGTCTCTGGATATACTAAAGGCAATTAAATATTACGTCCTAAACCTCCCAGATATGTCAAAAATGTTAAGCTACACTGACCACAATAATTGATTGGCCCCTGCAGCATGATTTCCTCAGGACTGAAAAGCCGCAGATACTCTATGTGGGGTAGATAACTGCCTAGATGTTTGGGTGAGACAGTGAGGAATCTCTAATAAAACAGAAAGTAGAGCCACAGTAAGAGAGTAGAATGTAATTATCCAGTTGGAATTTGGCCAGTATGGTAGACAGATTCTCTCAATTCCTGAGGAAGGGAACATAAGAATTTTGCACTATGCTTGAGCCACAAATATATTTCTGACCCAAGCACAAAAGTACCCTTTAGCTTTTGAATCTCCACCAATCCTACCTCCTGGACAACCCCACTGAAAAGTTCAGAGCCCTAGGAGCGTGGGTGTGAGCCATGAAAACCTTTACCAGGGCAAAATTTGCATTTCTCTAGTGGGCAGGAACATTTATATAGTAGTCATTTAAGAAAAACTCTACTAGTGTTTTGAGTGTTTTGAGTAAGTTCTCCAATTAAGGGGTGAAAGTTACAGTATCAAATACATGAACATCATCCCACTGCTGAGTTCTGCTTGGAAAACAATCTAATTCTAATTCTGGGAGGGAAAGGCCTTTTTTGATTATCACTCCTTGAGAATTTCCTGAAAGCTATGAACCTATCTCCACTCTCTTTTTTCTTTTGTGTTTGTGTGTGTGTGTGCATGCACACATGCAGGTGTGTGCACACGTATATGCAATCTCAAGGGTAGAGCACCCACTTCGCTGAATTGAATCCACGTGTCCTCATACTCTAGGTGTAAAAGCTCTTATTTGGTCAGCTTGATTTTCTATAGGCTCTTACTTCTGGAGAGGAAAACTAAATTCTCTCCCATAGCACATAAACTGCTAAGGAAACTTCTATGCATCAGCTCTCTCTGGTTAGAGAGTTGAGTCCAATAACTAGCAAAAATAGAGGACTTACACACTGAGTTCTTTTTTATCTTGATCTCATCAGAAAATAGATTGTTTTATTTTCTATATTCTATAGAAATGATAGGACATCATTATATAAGCTAAGTCTTAAACTCATAGGTACCTTATTTCAATGATAAATGTCTTCGGGTTAGCTGCTTAAAATATTTCCAAAAGGATTTTACATGTTCTAAGTACTTAATGTTGCTAATATGTTAATGATTTTTACCCCGAACAAATTAGGGCCTCTGAATCCAATAATTCAACTAGGTTTTCTCCCCCGTTGGGATTTTTATACCCGTTATATACCCATTATGCCAGGTATATTTTGAAGCTACTTCTTCAAAACCATTCTTTTCTTATTGAAGACTTAAGATAATCTTCATATCATTTCACTAGGTATTCTTTTAAAAAAAGTACCTGGTTCTCACAGCAGGCAAGCATTTATCTTCTCTTCCTTCTTTCTTTCCTATATAAGTTACTGTAACTGGACATATTGAGGTATTAAATCAACATGTTTATTGATTATCTACAAGGCATTGTGTCAGATAGGATGGGGGAAATTAAAGATGTATATGACAGGTCTTCTGGAGAACATCTACTGTGGAAGATAAGACATGGACCAGAATAATCTAAACTTAATGTTGTGACTGTTATTTATAGCTTTGTGTATAGAGGGTAAATATATTTGTTATATTTATCTGGCAAATGATAACTTTATTTTACCTCAGAACGCCATAGTAAATAGAGGGTTCGACATCATCATTTAAAAAGAAAATTATTCATTTTTTTAAAAGAGCTAGAAATTTAGTGAATACACCATAAGGGAATAGCGGGCAGGAGAGCAGAGCAGAGGCTGCCTGCCAGGAGGCCAGTGGGTGGAGGCTGCTTTTGAAGGAGGAGGGTCTTCTGGAGAACATCTACACCCAGATGGGTGAGGAGGTATGTTGATGTATGGGATTTTCCCTTTTTTGGTAACTGTACCTGGTTGCAAGTAGCCCACTGGTTAGGTAGTGCCTATGGACACTTTGCCTTGGGTCCCCTGATGGGCCTGTCTACATTCAGCCAGGGGGTCACCATGGGCCCTTTGGCCTTGATCAAGTTTCTATTGCTCAAACCTGTTGCCTAAAAGCAGCCTCTGCATCCCCCACCCCCCTGACCAATTTTGACCCTTAAAGCTTTAAGGTGCTGACAGCATCATTTTTAAAATCTTTCATGAAATAATAACATTTTGTAAAAAACTGGTGTTTATCTCCTACCAGACAAAGCTGTCAAATTTGCATTTTTGATGAAAACTTCAGTTATTCCAAGAGCCTTCAAAACATCTTTTAAATCAATTTCCTGTTCCACGGTGAACCTGGAGGATACATAGGGTGAAATGTATTTAGTTACAGCATTTTTAAAGTATTTAGTTACAGCATTCTCGTACCTGGGACAAGACTAAAAATGTTGGATATGTTGATTTTAATAGTAAATTATGGCTGGCTTTTGACTGCAAGTAGTATTCGATTGTGCTTATAAAAAGAGGAGACACCAAAAAGAATAATGTATCATAACAGTATTAGATTATTAAGAAAACTATTTGATGTGGACACAAAACTATAATACATAGGGTGGAATAAGTGTTTTGAGATCAAGAGTATAAAATTTGTAACTGAGTAGCCTTCAAAATTGTGTGACCTCGGAATACATTTCATTTTTTAAGCTGTCAGTGGCCAATCAAACATTTACCCAAAGCATTTCATTCTCTTCTTAGTGTCCTTGCCCAACGTTCAGCGGAAAGGGAAAGCCAATGCTGTATCTAATTGCCGAATAATGGATACATCTTACATTTCAACTCCATACCCTCAAAGAAAGGACACATAAAAGCTACCTGGTTAACAATATATATCTTCCTGGTTATATTAACCTCCAGGACCTAAGCCTGTTTTCCTGGTAGCATCACAGAAAAGATGTTAATCAACAAAAGTGAATTAAATATTACACCTTAAAAACTGTACACTTTTACAATTATATTAGAGATTATTTTTTAAGCAGAATAACAAATTTGTATTTTTTGTTCTGATGGGCTTTATGAATTATACATAAATGTGTAGCACATTTGCAAGAAGAAATAAAACATTACTTAAATCTCAAATGAAAATAAGTACAGTGGTCATGAGCAGAATATTAACTTAAAAAAAATGGTTTCCACAGAGAGCCTGACTATTCCTAATATAGAGTCTCTCCCAAACCAAGGTTGTATCCACCATCTTTTTAGTGAAAATTGTGGATTAAACATGACTGCATTAACACACAAATGCAGTTTTTTAAAGCAAAGCTTATTACTTTTTTATAAAAAGTGAGAATAACTAGAAGTAAATGTTTTCTTTTTTTCTAAGATGTTGCGTTTTGATCAATAAAGGTCATAAATGTAAGTGTGTAGGCAATGGGCTGTCTCCCTAGAAGAGCTAAGTCTGTGACAGTCACAAAACATTACATTAGCATCATTTCTGATGTCTGGTTTTAGGAAGAATGACAAGGGAACGGTTGCTATAAACAAGACTCAGACATCAAGAGGAATGGTCAGGGGGAAATAGTTTCAGAAGGTTCATGTTTATGGAAAATATGACAAATAGAGAAATAAAATGTATAGTAAGCATATTAAACCAAGTCCTGAATTTTATCTGTATCCAACACTTTAACTTGGACTTAACACTGTTTCTTTTGTTTCCTACTAAAAGAGGATGTTGGTTGTGAAAGTAGAAAAGGGGGATGAATAGAGAAGTATGGAATGCCTCGAAGAATACCTTCAATGGCTTGATTAACATGTTTTATATGTGTGCTTTACATTTATTATCGATTAATTGATCTACCAAAAACTATTCCAAGACTATAACGGATTAATTTAAATATCATGAAAATCCTGGGAGGTCAGTATTATTATTATCCTCAGTTAATAGAAGAAGAAACCAAGGAGGAGAAAGATGAGATAACTTGACCAAGGTCATATGGCTAATAAATGGCAGAGCAGGGGCATGGATCCAGGTCGTATTCTGTATGTCCTGATCCACATAAAATACGGAAGTGAAGGAAGAGTTCAGTAGAGGATATTTCATACATCTTGAGAGCAACCTGGTTTGTTTCACCCTTCTGAGGTTTGCTGTTTCAAGTGAGGATGGTAATTTAGCCAGATTTAATTTGGGCAAGTTCCTTAGTTTCTGAGTCTCAGATTTGGCATGTAGGAAGTGACATTAATAATACCTGCCTCGTAGTATTGTTGAGGGGATTGAATAAGGTTTCTAGAAGTCTTTAAAAAAAAAAAGATTTTATTTTTAAGTAATCTCTACATCCAACGTGGGGCTCAAACTCAAAACCCTGAGATCAAGAGTTGCATGCTCTATCAACTGAGCCAGCCAGGTGCCCCAAAGTTTTCTAGAAGTCTTAGGATGGTGCCTATATGTAGGAGGCATGTAATAAAGGGCAGATTGTCTTGATAGCACTTATGATATTGCAGTTACATATAACATTCACATTATTATAGGTGTTAAGGTATTGCATATTCGCATTTTAGTAGTGGTAGATAATTTGATTAAAAAGCTGTTTCATCTCTGCTGTTTTAGCTGTAAATTAGTCAAGTCTAGTGTCTTTTTGATTTCAATATCTGTAGTATCTGGCATTGGACAATACACATAGGTTGAAGTGAAAAAAAATCTAGGTGGCCATGAGAGTGTTTGTTCAAAGTTGAAGAAAGGATATAACAATTTCCATTTATCCATCTCTTGTCTTTGTTTCCTTATCAAACTACTGAGAAATAGCTATCATCCATATACTAACTCTTTCCTCTTAATATAGACTAATATTCACATCAATAATCATTATCATCTCCCATACCTGAGGGCTCACTGTGTCCCAGACACTATGCAAATCCTTTTACACATGGTATCTCATTTGATCATCCCTATTGATAACATCACAGAATCCTATGAGATAATGTATTGTTGTCTCTATTCTTCAGAAGAACAAACTGAAGTTCAGTCAAGCTAAGCAACTTGTCCTAGTCACACAGCTAGTAGGTGATAGAATGAGGATATGGGCTAAGGCCTGTCTGACCGCAGAGTGCCCCACCACTAATAACTACAATTTTAACGATGGCTATTTAAAAACAATCAAACAAACCATAGGTAGATTTTAAATTTCACCCACTGAATTTAAAAATAAAAGCCACACTGCTTTTTTAAACCCAAAGGCATGCCTATTTTAACAATGTAATAATACATTTGCAACTTTCTATCTGAGTAAGTTGAAGAGGTATGTAGAGGGCAGAAGCATCAGAGACTCCAGTGTGGAGAGCAAGTGTTAGAAAAGAATTAATATATATTACATATAAGGAGACTTATACAACTTGTAAGCAATTAAGAAACTAGTCAAGACACCTTATGTAGAAAAACCCAATAAAAAGCACTCATATTAAAGAACACAATGGGATGGCTTACGTATGAGTTTTCTTTTATAAACATGAAACTAAAGTGCTTTATTTCGAAGACAATCATTTTCCAAGTAACAGGGTGGTCTCTGCTTACAAAATAGAAAGCCACTTTATATCCATTGAATTCTAGCACTCTGATCACAAATGACGAATCTGAGGCTACAAAAGTCAGAGTGGAAAGATATAACAGCCAGGTACCTCTGCGTTCCAAGTATTAGGATATTTGATTTTCATTTTAGAACAATCTTCTTGCACCTTATACAATGAAGAGGGTAATATTCATGAGAATAAGGTTTTTAAAAAAATTTTACTGGAAGAAAAGTATATGTAAAGCTATCCATAGTTTAACACAAGGTGAATGCTAGGACTTAAAAGGGACGTGGAAAATAAATAATAATAGTGATAATACATAATATTATGTGGTGCTAGGCATTATTCTAAAGTGCTTTACAGATATCTTACATATATTTTTTAATGATATTAGCCAAACTGTTTTTGCTACCATGAATAAATTGGAAGAATAGCTGATAATCTCCTCTAAATCTTAGAAATGTATGACTATGCGTTAACCTTTTGGTATTTACTGGATTTGCTACTTGTGTATAGCAAATAGGTATGTTTGCTATACCTCTATCACATAGGTATAGCAATTTGACCCTCTCCTGGAAAGAGTTTTGTATTCTGGATAAAAATACAATTTCAATTCAGCATCTGATTCCTGTAGGACTTATTGTTCAGGGGGAAAAATAGTAAAAATACACAAGTTGTTGTTCCCTTCTCCCCGCTCAAAATACCCTATACCTTTTAAGAAAGGAATTTAAAACCTATGTGCATGAAATATAATAGAAAGTAAAAGCACCTGTGGAGCAGGACAAGCACTGGTAAGATTATAGAAATGCAAAGTTGCTGTTTCAGAGTAATATCTCCATGTGAAAAAAAAAAACCAAACTATACAAATATTTTAAGACAGACACTTGAGTAAACCCAGGAAAGGGCTATTAAAAATTTTTTACCCTTGCTAAAATGAGGTCACAAACATCATTACCCTCAGTGGATCCTAATACTGTAAAATGGAAGGGGCAGATTGTTTCCTATTGATTATTACCTACACATAAATATTTGAAATCAGTAAATTTCTTAAAAAGGGAAACCAGATTCATGTTATCTAGCTATTTAGCCTTTCTCTGTATGCATTAAGCAGGCAGAGGGAGAGTTCATAGAACTTCTGGAGAAATGGATACATGGTAATTAACTGTGCCCAGTTTAGTGTCAGACATTAATACGAGCAAGCAAGCTAAACTATTTCATAATTGAAGAGTTTCTCTTAGAAAATGAAAATTTAATTTTCTGCTGCTGCCACGTTCCATTTCTCAGTGGACAGGACCTGGAGGCCACATTTTCTAGTGAATATGGTTGAATTAGAATATGTGATACTTATTAAGCATTCATTTAGAATTCTGTTAAAATGGACCTAAATAACTTTGCATTCTCAAAGAATTGAAGCACTGAGACATGTTGCACTTAATTCATGGAATTTAATAAGGGAAGCATTAACACTATACTGAATTTCTCATTTTATCAAAAAGAATTTCTTTAAAAATAGACGGAGAAGTACACAGTATCAGTATCAGACAAAGAGACATGGGAAGAGCATTTTAGGCCAATGCAAAAACATGCATAGAGACCCAGAGGCAGGCAAAAAGCATGCGATCTGTATGTAGCATAGCAGCAAGTACATGGATAGAACATGCTACAAAGTGTTCGTCGTGGTGAGTGGCCAGAGGTCAGGTTGAGAAGAACATCGAGGCCCTGCGCAGATTTTATTATTTAATCCACAGGGAGAATTTTAAGCTTTCTCCCGTTTATTTATGGTTGCATCTTGGCACCGAGCACAGTAACTTGCTTGCACTTCTTCCAACAATGTGGGAGATTGTTTTCTCTCCAGCTATGATCAACTTTAAATATTAATGAAATACAGAAGACTGCCAATGCAAATGATATTCAGAGACGATCTATTGAGAAATATTCTGAAATGAAGCTGAGAATATTGACTAGCATCTGAAACTCGGTTTTGGTAAATAGTACTGAGTGCATCAATAAGTGAGCTTGTGTTTCTGGGCAGGACCTCATGAGTACAAAAGACTACCTTAAAAAAAAAAAAGGAGAAGGAAGAGAAGCAGAGGAAGGGAAGACAACGAAAGAAGAAGGGGAGAAGGGGAAAGAAATTAGCTAAGACTTAAAATTCAAAGGCATTGCAACCTGAGTCAGAAACTACATTGAAATCTCTCCATCCATGCTATCAGAGAGAGTCCCACAAGAGCCCCTTACCTGGGCAGGTACACTTCCACTTTTTGTTTCTTCACAGAGTTTGCCCATTCTTCAATCAGTTGTGCTTTGACCAATGGCTCCAGAGTGGCCAGCGGAACTTCCTGTCTGGACAATACCAGCATCATACTTATCTCCTCTCCCTCATAGGGTATTTCTAGGACTTGGTAGATACCACCAGCTTCATTGGAACCATCACTAAATTCTCCTAAAACAAAAATGAAGGTGATAAAAGGCCCATATCCAATCTCAAATAAAAGGTTTAATTTGTTACAACTTTCTTCCAAAATAGTGTATAGATATACATATCCAAGTATCTGAGAAAAAAGGCTTTTGTCTTTGTTTTTTTTTTAAAGTCCTGAAATCAAGTGAATCTTCAGTCCTAAAGAATTTATTTTATTTTAGAATCCCCAGGATTATATCATAATCGTCATAGTATATTCTTTAGACTTACTTTTTATTTTTATTTTTATTTATTTATTTTTTAAAGATTTTATTTATTTATTTGACAGAGAGAGAGAGAGAGAGATCACAAGTAGGCAGAGATGCAGGCAGAGAGAGAGGGGGGAAGCAGCTCCCTGCCGAGCAGAGAGCCTGATGTGGGCTCCATCCCAGGACCCTGAGATCATGACCTGAGCCAAAGGCAGAGGCTTTAACCCACTGAGCCACCCAGGCGCCCCTAGACTTACTTTTCATTTTTTAATGAGAGACTTGAAATGAATATTTAGTTAAAGAATATCTCTGGAAACAATGATCAGTCCTGGTTAGAAAAATAAAGCCCTAGATTCCAGTTAGATGTAATTCATACTTCCCAATACCCATATGATTTCTAAGAAGGGAAAAATGGACTATGTAATACCTGGGACTTTATTATTACACAGCTAAAGTTTTGAGGCCAAGATAGCATAGTCAAAATGAAATCTATTACATTCTACAGTAGTTATCTAGGATATTTGTGGTGCTAAAGACCTCTAAATTAGGTAATAAGGTTAGTTAGGTAATGGGCTTTGTGTTCGAATAACTTAGCTAAATTCACAAGGCTTCCATATAAAATAAAGTCTTTAGGGGCGCCTGGGTGGCTCAGTGGGTTAAAGCCTCTGCCTTCGGCTCAGGTCATGATCTCAGGGTCCTGGGATTGAGCCCCACATCGGGCTCTCTGCTTGGCAGGGAGCCTGCTCCCCTCTCTCTCTCTGCCTGCCTCTCTGCCTACTTGTGATCTCTCTCTCTCTCTGTCAAATAAATAAATAAAATCTTTTAAAAAGAATAGAGGCTTTAAACCAAATGGTCCTGTTGCTACCTTAAAATTTCCCCCCTTTCAAAAAGAAAATGTAATGCTTCTGTTATGCGTATTTTCCTATAACTGATCTAGGTCCTTTAGACCTTTAAACATTTTGGTTCTCAAGTAGAGTGTGTAAGAAAGATTAACACCCTAAACTTCTGAAAAGTCCAATGAAATATCTTTGAAAATAATTCCAAAGACATTAAGTTACATCACAAATCATAGACTTTCAATAAATGAGACTATGAATGAATAATTATGTCTGACCAAACATATACAGTCTGAAAGCAAAGTTTTAAAGAAATGCTTGTATTTCAAAAAGTGGTAAGGAATCCAAAGAAAGAGCAAAGTGGAGCATATGGGTCACTGACAACAAACCCAAAACCAATTGCTTTTTGGAGTAACTCAGAATGTTCTTTACAAGGTCATGTATTTGCATGTGTGAATAAAGCCGCTCTGCAGGTGTAATCAACTTCATAATTTAAAGAAGTCTATTGGAAAACCGTCAATGCATACAATATTCACTCAGGATCTAATTAGAAGCCTTTGAAAATGGAGCCAAGGAAATTGAATTGCAGCTCAAACAAGATTGACAAGCTATTTGAATAATAAATATTTCATGTTCTTTCTTAAAAACTTGTTAATACACTGCAGGAAAAGAGAAATAAAAGCCAGAATGTCTTACCATAATAAAATTCCCCTTGTTGATACATCATTGGAATTTGGACTTCACTTTCATCATCTTTGGTGAAGGAAAAGGTTCTAGTATTTTCAGGTCTAAATTGTGACTTCCAGCTCCCCTTGAAATAGACAGCATTGATGAGGGCCAAACGAGTGCCAGCATCAAAATCCCTTGGAGATACCAAATCTTTCAACAGACCTATTCAGGAAAAGTGAATAGATGACCATTCATATTAAATTTGAAGGTGAAAGGGAACCAAAAGATTATCAAACTACCATCTGACAGAGTAATCCAGAAAAACTGTATACCATTACCAAATTTACAATAAAAATTAAAAGTTGCTTGCTTTCAAAAATTAAAAGTTGCTTGCTTTCAAAAATTAAAAGTTGCTTGCTTTCAAAAATTAAAAGTTGCTTGCTTTCAAAAATGTTATACACACACAATCACCCATACACACACACACAATTACAGATTAAGGAGATCTAAAACACACCCACCTGCCATAACACTGGTAGGACCTTGACACACAGAAACTATAGAACCATGTACAATAGAATCCCAAGCTTTACCACTTTCTAGTTGTAATGATGCGTGTACAACTCTTTTTTTTTTTTTTGAATTTATATTCTTTTTTTTTTTTTAAAGATTTTATTTATTTATTTATTAGGAAAGAGAGAGAGTGAGAGAGAGCATGAGAAGGGAGAAGGTCAGAGTGAGACGCAGACTCCCCATGGAGCTGGGAGCCCGATGTGGGACTCGATCCTGGGACTCCGGGATCATGACCTGAGCCGAAGGCAGTTGCTCAACCAACTGCGCCACCCAGGCGCCCGCATGTACAACTCTTAACACAGAGTAAGCACTCAGTAATCATTACTGAGTTTATTCTTGAACAACGTACATGATTAAAATGTTATTCAATTCAAAAATTTCCCCAGTATGTATTGGATATCTTTCCACCAAATATAACAACTGCATTTGACTACATGAAAACAGATGAGTGAAAGCCAGTTGAACTCATAATACCTTATTAGCTATCACTTGAAATATTCCTTTACAAATCTATTTTCAAAGATCTTGGGTCTTTGTTGATAGCAAAAAATGTTTATTTTTAAAATTTTTAAAAAAGATTTTACCTATTTATTTGACAGAGAGAGAGAGCACAAGCAGCTGGAATGGCAGGAAGAGGGAGAAGCAGGCTCCCCACTGAGCAGGGAGCCCCGATGCAGGACTCTATCCCAACACCCCAGGATCATGACCCAAGGTGGAAGGCAGCTGCTTAACCAGCTGAGCCACCCAGGCATCCCACTAAAAGTGTTAAAAAGATTTTGGAAGTATCTTTTAATCGTTCAGCTTACTCAAAGTGGATTATTATCCTTGACTTATTCTTTGAATGTTAAAATACAAACATAAGTTTCTTTTATCCTACATTTTAATGTCATAGTTTAAAAAGATAGAACCAAATTTTGTATTCTCTCATTTTATTAATGATACCACTTCTTTAGGTGATTATAAAGGTGCCTCAGAATTTTGGGATTATAGGACATAAGGCATGTGGTCAGGTTTTTCTGTTATGTTCCAAAATAAAATATATGAGCTTGACGTTATTTGGGGAGTTTTGACAATATGAATTAACTTAATGAACATCTGCTATCTACTTTCAATTTGGCCTCATATTTTAAATTCTAGTTTTAATATTTTGATGGTAAAGTTAGAAAATAAAATGGTAAAATATGAAACATACGGAAAGCTTAAATACATTTTTAAAGAATAGATTAAAAACAAATTTTATTTATTGTTTTTTGAAGATTTTCTTTTTTTACATCCAGTGTGGGGCTCAAACTCACAATTCTGAGATCAAGTGTCACATGTTACACCAACCAAGCCAGTTAGGTACTCCAAGATTAGAAGTAAATTTTAAAATAAATGTATCTCTTTCTAATTATCCACTTATTTGGGCTTAAAATGGCTGCTCTTTTTTTAAAGAAATCCTATACGATATTTTTGATTACCAATCAAGTTCTGTCCTTTAAAAGCCCAACTCTAGGGGCACCTAGGGGTGGCTCAGATGATGAAGCATCTGCCTTCAGCTAAGGTCATCATCTCCAGGTCCTGGGATGGAGCCCTGGGTCAGGCTACCAGCTCAGTGGGGAGTCTGTATCTGCCCCTCCCCCTGCTTGTGCTCTCTCTGTCTCTCTCTCTCAAACGAATAAATAAAATCTTTAAAAAAATGTTTATTCATAACTAATGCCTCTAAAAAGACTCTAATCTATACAAAATAATTATTAGATACTCAACTAAATGCTAACATTCAAAAATTCAACTAGAGTGAAGAGACAAATAATTTCAGAAGTAGAGGAGAGTTAAAACTAAGCTACTAGAGAAAGAAAAGAACCAAATGACATACTATTTGTGTTATTCTCCACCCACTTATTGATATGGTTGGCCACAGCTATATTTTGACTGAAGTCCACATGATTTACTTCTGCTTTAAAGTATTTTTTCAGCATTTGCAAAAATTCCTCATTGACATGAAATCCATTTTGCACAAAGAGGGAATTGGCAATTTTCAGCACATATTGGCTCTCTTTAGCAGTGACCATGTTAGAAAAATCCTTCAAGAAGGAAAATTCGTCACCTGCAAAATATCAAACAATAAGTTTATTAGTGGAACAAACAAACAGTGAATGATCCCGGGGAGTGGCGAAACACCAAAACACAGCAAGGGAGATTGATGAGACAGGAGCCCAAGAGAAGAGCAGTAGATTATTCCCCATATCAACATGACTAGGAGGTTCCAATATTTGTGCCATTTCTAGATTTTCAAATTAACTTTGAGTATTACGAACTGGTATTATTTTTCATTTTAACTGATGTCTTGGTAGAATCTATAGAGATTTTTTGGTTGTCTCCTTTCAAAGTGCTTAGGTTATTCTCATTAAGTTGGTCTTCATTTTATAATTAACAGGAATAAGAATCAAGCTTAATTACCTAATTTAAAAATCAAAACAATTCTTGAAATTTTACTTTCATTGGGCTTTTTTTTTTTGCCTTATAATTAGAAAAGTTCCTTAGAAATCATTGAGTTCTTAACTTTTTAATGAGCTGATCCTCACGTATATTAAAAACATTAAAATAGAAGTCAGACATCATGTCAAAATGATTACAAAACACCTTTTGGCTAAAAACTTTCCCCAATACATAACATTTTCATAATAATAAAACATCTCAAAAAAATTCTTGGATGCTACTTAAAAAATGAAGATACAATTGGTTTAAGCAAAAATTTCTGATATTCTTAGAGAATCGTGTTGTTTTTCTTCATAGCGGTTATCACGGTTATAATTTTTCATTTATGTGATAATTAATTGACAAATGCCTCTCCCTCTAGACTAGAAACTCAGTGAGAACGATGTTTGCTTTTATTTGTCCCAGTGAGGTTTATTTAAATAATAATAATGAAATCTACAATTTCTTTAGATTAATTCAGCTAAGGATGCAGCAAGGAATTAATACTTTTCTTGGGTTTCCTGATGGTTCTCCTAACAATACCATTTCAATGAGATCACTGTCTCACATTGTGTGAATATTGCTACCTGTGGCCTAAGACAACATAACTGAGTTGAAATTTAAAGTCAAACTACCTTGAAAAATTAAACCTAAGCACACTCACCATTTTTCAGGCTATCATATCCCATTGAATGACGGATTTCTTTCAGAGTAGACCCTCGGGCCCCAAGTTCCATCATTCCCATAGCAAAGGTAACACTCAGTGGAGAGAAAAGAATATTTTCATCTTCCGCAGTGGCTCGAAGATGGTTATACATATTTACTGACAACTCAGCAATGGTTTCATCAGGGAAAGTGGCCCCTAAAGCCAGACTTTGTAGAACCAGCAAAGAGAAGAGTCTAAGGGAAGCCATGTTGGGAGAGCTCAAGCCTGGAAAACAATAATTTCCGTATTAATTATCTCTGAGAAAGGAGTGAGACGCAAAAAAATAAAAATAAGAATTATTTCTTGGCAAAGTTGTAAAACAAACCAATTTTCTAAACATTTACAGTGTTAATATCTCCTAACAAAAGCCCTTTTAAAGAATATGTTGGGAGATACTATTTTTAAAAAGGCAATAAATAGTCAAATGAACAAATAACATTGCTAATTCTGAGGATATTTCCAGGAACAAGGTAGCCCTGTCCCCTACCTTCTTGGGGTTAAGAGTATATATAGCTACATATATAATGGATAATTATAGACCATGTTTGGTGAGGCTATTGTATCAATTTTTCATATCTTCACCATATATATTTTGGTCATGATTTTGAAACAATTTACTCTCATTTACACTAAACGATGTATGTTCAGGAGAACTATAATGGAAACCAAAAGATATTTACAGGGTTTAAGAGGAACTAGTGAAGTCAGGCCTTTGAAGATGTTGCTCTACCCACTTACTATAATTTATAATATTAATGCACCATGCAACTGGGTTGCCAGCTGGCAGGAAAAGATCAGACATACACCTGCCACCGGCCCCAGTTTATTCAGCCCCAGCTGCAGAACCCACAGGAAGTGGTAACCCAGAGAAGAAGCAGGTTCAGCACATTCTTGTGTGCTTTTCCCTTCCGCGGCAGCTCCCTGCGAGGCTGCTGCTCCCAGGGGCCATCTCTGGGCAGGGAGGAGCCTTCTACCACACTGTCCTTTTAAACTTAGCTGATATTACCATTTCAGCCTATACCTTCACACTGATGCTTCTATTTCAACGAGTATCAGGCTTATCTGGTTCTTGAACCATTTTTCTCTTTGGAAGAGGAGGTGTCAGTGCCCAGATATCTCTGGATAATATTTCTTCCTCCTGGCACACCGGTGTTCCCAGAAGCTCTGTCTCCCCACAAACAGTGCACGCTGACCAGCACACAGCGGGGACAGAATTTCCTTTTTCCTTGTATTCTCCCTCTTTGTCATTGCAGGCATCTAAAAGCTGAACTGCCTTGTCAAACAATTAAGTAGCTTACTCGCTCATGACCTTCAAGAAAAAAAAAATTATCCTGAAAACAACATGTAAAGTGATACTGAGCGAACACATTTGGAAAACTGTATTTCAATGAGGATGGAGTGTTAGCAGGCCCCTTTCCTCAGTTACCAG
>CM052799.1:108057320-108094073 GCA_028533885.1 Nasua narica | reverse complement strand
GGACGGGGGGGCGGGGAGAGGGGGGAGAGGGGGGAGGGGGGGCGGCGGGGGGCAAGAAGGCTCCCTGCTGAGCGGAGAGTGCAATGTGGGGGTGATCCCAGGACCCCAAGATCATGACCTGAGTCAAAGGCAGAGGCTTTAACCCACTTAGCCACCCAGGCTTCCCTCCTGTAGTGTTTTTAATCTCAACTTCCGGAGAACTGCCTGTTAGTTTGTAAATCCTTTGCATTTTAGGGTTCAGTTTGGAGGAGCAGTTTTTTGTTTTTGTTTTTAGTCTAAGAAACTCCAAGCGCTGCTGTCATCCCCCTGCTTCTGTATTAAGTTTTAGATCCTTTTCCTTTGTTTAGGAAGGTTAGGCTCAGCCTGTATGTAAATTATGTAAGTAGGGACTCGCAGGATCCTGTCTGTGGGAGGGAGGATATCTGCCCGTAGGGGATGGAGTGCATTGCTGCAGAATAGCGTCTGCGGCGCAGGCAGCACTGCGACTGAAGCGCGGGGCGCAGAACACAGCTGCCTGGCCAGCGTGCGGGCTGGGGCCACCATCCGACGCTGCCCCGGAATCCCGCCCACGCGCCCCTGCCGCCCCCTCCCCGCCCTCTGTACTCCAGAGGACTCCATTAAAAGGCAGAAGCAGAATAGGGAAATTTTCTCAATCTCTAGATTCAGAGGTTTAGCAGGTACCCTTCTAAGTTGAAAGAGACCGTAAGATATACCCAATATTTAATACTGAGGATGTAACACTGGTTACTAGAACTCAGAAATCCAAGTCAGACTCAAGGGCCCATGCCCTTACCCACGACACTCTACTGCTATCTGACATACCCTACAAAGACCCAAAGCTGGGCCCCATTACTTTCATTTAATGTTATCTCGTAGAAGACCAGGAAGTTCAAGTGACTATTTGGGAGTGGTATCCATCTGTCGTTCAGTAACATGGCTATTTGGCAACCATTGCTTTTAACATGAGTATCACATTTTAGGTTAACGAAAAGCTTGCATTCATATAAAACAAAAACCGACCTATTGCCAGTCAACAAGCATTCTAGAAAAACAAGGCCAAGTCTATTATATTCATCAGCATTTTTATTTGCAAATGAATGTGCTGTGAGATAAATAAGCTAACACATGACAGATGACCTTTGGCAAATCACAAGTCTTCTCTCAGTCTTAGCTTCCTCATTCATGAAATGAAGATGCCAATTTCTACTCCACACAATTGAAGATGTAAATGAAACAGTGTGTGTTTGAAGCACTCATTTTAAGCTACAAGTGTACTAATAAAAAACATTATCACGAGAGAATATGTTTCCTAGGCTTGTATGTTTGTTAAGTCAAGGAAGAGACTCTGGATCCAAAAATGAGTATTTTATCCTTCCTGTTGGCTCATCTAATGTGGCACTATTAAATGCCATTCATTCAGCCAAGATGGAAAGGGGTACCATGAAGATACCAAAATGTATAAGCACGGAATCTTGTCCTCAAGAAACTCACAGCACTGTACAAGAACATGTAATCTTAAAAAAAAAAAAAAAAAAAAAGAACATGTAATCTATTATAGTGGTTCTTCTCTTTTTAAGAAAAGAGGTCCTTGTAAGACTCCGGAGAAGGGTAAACAATCTCTTCAGAAAATGCATGCAAATGGCTAACAGAACATTACTTTTCCTGGCCAGGATATTTATTGGCCTCAGGTTAGGAACCCCCTGGTCTGTAGCACATGGTCCAGAGGCAGAAAGAAGCAGTGTTTGGTGGACTTGCAGCTCTGCTGTGTTTCCTTATTGGGGGAAAGAGATGTCAAAACCACTAATGTATCTTCAGGCTTCTGGCAGACTCCTGGAAAGAACACCCGTATGTCTGTGAGAGAGGGTTCCTCCCAGGGCAGCGAGCGGCAGGCTACGATTTACATGCTCTGCTAGGAAATTAGAAGCAGTATGGCTCTGAATAGTGGGAGCGAGTTAAATCAGGAAACTCTTTAGTCAAGATTTAAAGAACTCTGTTCTGGAAACACACATTTTATCTATAGTTAAGTGATATTTTTCCTTTTTTTAAAAGCAAAATTTCCAGTGTGCCAGGAAAAAAAAAATGGCTTCTGCCAGACTGGCCCAGCCTTTCTTTCTGATCTTACCTACCCCACCCCTGGCCCTGGCCCCTTCACCTCCCCTGCCTCTGACTACTCCTTCTGGGGATTTTTTTCTAGGGAGAAGGGAAGCTTCCCTTCTTCTACCTTCTAAGTGGGGGAGTGTTCTCCAGGGATAACTTCCTGGCCCTCTTCTCTTCTGTGTAATGATCTTCTCCGGCCTACTGGTGAACTTCTCTCAAAACAAAGATACCTCAAGTATTATTCCTGTTCATAGTATCCCCAGTAAGTCAAATTCTAGCTCTGGCTTTTTTTCTTCATTCCTGATATGCATTGCAAATTGTTTTGAGATTGTCTTAGTCTTTGACTCTGGTCCGCACTTCCAATTCAAGGCGACTCAAACTGGATTCCTTGTCTTATCAATCAAGCCCATTCTTTTTTTTTTTTTTTTCTTTCTTTCTTAAAACATCAAAGTCCTTGACTCCTCTCCATCTCCCTTTCCCTTATGTTCAATGAGCTGTCAACATACCGTGTTCTGGACACTTTCCTTATCCATTATATGATGACCATTCCCATAGGCATAGTGGCAGTTCTTCCTCTTAATGCATTCTCAAGGACTCCACCAAAGACTTCCATCCATTCTCTGAAACCTGGGTTACTGCCCTCTTCAAGCCTCCGGGTGAATTGTTTTGACATTATGAAAAGGTATTCCTATATTTATAAAACTTCACAACTTTCCTCATGCCTGTAGAGTAAAGCCCCAAATCTTTAGTCTCACTTTACTGTGATCCAACATGTTTCTACCCACTACTCCCCTTCAGGGATCCTGCAATTCAAGCCAGACTCCTTTTTGCAATACATATCCCAGAATTTCTGTCTCCTGTTGCTGGCTTGTGTCATTCTCTTTCTGGACCTATTTCAACCTGGTTCCATATGTTCAAATCCTAACCACTCCTCAGGGTTCTGCTCCACTTCCATTTCCTCCATGAATACCCTCCTGATTCTTCAGTTACAACAGCAATTTCCCCCTCCTCTGAAACGTTGGAACATTTTATCTCTGCCTCTCCAATAGCACATACCACTGCGTCCTCTGACTATGGGTAATTCTGTGCACAAGTCAGCTCGTTTCTTCAGCTTTTTGAAGATACAGAACTGCATTCCTCTTTGTCTACCTTAAAATAATCAGCATAAGCACCTAATGCATTACACATCGTAGGTACCAAATACTTGTCGAATGAAGATAGCTCGAGATGGAAAGGCTCACAAATGCTGCATTAGAAGGAATAGCAAGAGAAGCTCCTGCTCCTCAATTCTCGAAGCTAATTTAATCTTAGCCCACAGGTAGTGGCTCATTTCCATTTTTTATTCCCTTTGATAAAGTGTTTCCTTATTGAGTCTGAGACCATCTTTCCTGTGTGACAAAGTGGCACTGTCACCAATGCTGGCATCATGCGGCGGCTGGACATGGCATGCATTAACAAACAAGTGCACCACCTTGAAAAATCACGAAAGGTGCTACCCCAATGTTCCTGTATTAACATTAGTCTACAAAATGCCAGGGCCCCACCGTTAATCATAATAATCAACACATTCTAGAATGAATTACTCTCACATGGAGCATGACTTTGTAGATGCATTATTTTCAAGCTACTGAATACAGTGCCTTTACATAAACAGCAGGGGCTGCAGGACCAGAATAGTGGGAGATTGTGCTGTTGTGCTAGAAAAGGCAGAAATAGTAGAGCTATGAATAAATTGCCATTAACTCTTGTTTAGGTTGCCCATGGTAGGATGGGTGTGGGCATGTGTATGTGTGTATCCTGCTTTGGCAAATACTACATTCAAAGAGGTCAGGAAATTAAATCTTATAATTGAGGTGTGAGTGATCGCAGAGTGGAAAGCTAGCACAATGAGAAAGACTTCAGGGGCTCCTGGGTGGCTCAGTTGGTTAAGCGTCTGTCTTTGGCTCAGGTCATGATCCCAGGGTCCTGGGATTGAGCCCCACTTCGGTCTCCCTGCTCAGCGAGAAGCCTGCTTCTCCCTCTCCCTCTGTCTGCTGCTCTCCCTCTTCCTCTCTTTGTGCGCTCTCCTTCTCTCTCTCTCTCTGCCCAGCACATATAATCTTAAATTAATTTAATTAATTAAAATAAATGAAATTAAATATTTTTAATTCTTAATAAATTCTTAAATTTATTAAGAATTAATAAATAATTAAAATAAAATAAAATCTTTGAAAAGATTTTAAATAAATAAAATCTTAAAGAAGAAAGACTTCAAAAAAACTTTCTTCGTAGTTAATCTTATTTATAGAAAGATTGGTATTCATAAATGCAACTTGTTGCTTTTTTTTGATAACCCAATTATTTGAAATGTAAAAAAAATGGTTTCATAATTGTGAACTAAGTAAAAAAGGAAAGTATTCTTTAGAAGGTGAAAAAAAAAATGCTGAGGAAGATCCTTTCTCCAATAACAACAACAACAAACAGCCATACAGAATAACTAAGAAAAAAATGCCTAAAGCAAAGAACACTATCTTGAAACACTCTGGCGTATTAATTCTCAGATTTTTGCATGTAGTTATTTTTTTAATTGAGGGAACCAAGATAAGGTTGCTAAGTTTTTATTTTATTAAGTAAATACACTGGGATGGAATGAAACAGTTTAACAAAAATAATGCCTCTTACAATCACATGAAAGAATGAACATTTCATCAAGAAAAGAAGATATTCAAAGTGGATAGGTTTAAATTCATGCTGTCACTACTTTTTCTTTCTTCTTCGCCGTGATCCCCATAGGTTGGCACTGAGTGTTTGGAAACCACAGGTCTAAGTTTGGTTAGTACTAGTTCACTTGGTGAAATTTGGAACAGGTTGGTCTCCAGACGTTTTTTCTTTTATTTACTAAGAGAAATGATTGACCTAGATCAGCAGCAGTGAAGCTGGAAAATTTGTCAAAGAATTTGTCACACACAAAAAAAGGAGTCATGACCAGGACATCTGGGTGGCTCAGGTAGTTAAGTGTCTGCTTTCGGCTCAGGTCATGATCCCAGGGTCCTGGGATCGAGCCCCACATTGGGCTTTTTGCTCAGCGAGGAGCCTGCCTCTGCCCCTCCTCCTGCTCGTGTTCTCTCACTCTCTCAAATAAATAAATAAAATCTTACATAAAAAAAAGGATTCATGACCTTGTGAAACAATCTGTATGTTAGCAACCTGTAATTTAGCAAATTTCCTCAACCGCGACATATGTAATGCAACTCTCCATCCCCAATTTTAACTCTCCAGAAATTAGAATAAATCTTATGATCAATGTCCAAAGAAACCAGTCGATCCTCAGAGGTGTAAGCTGTGGTGTGAGTGTAAGTCACTTACACTCACAGTGTAAGCCAGGCATCATAGCCTGGAAGAGTGTAAACCTTTGGCTATTTATCCTGTTTCCTCAGTCGGCTTATTTTCATTGACGCTGCCTCCCACATTTGAATTTTTGCTTAAACTTGGACCCAGAACTATTCTCAATAGCACTGTACTGTATGGCAACACTGAAAAGTAAAAGGGCCACAGACCCAGCGAACAGAGGGGAGGATGGAAGTTCACTGTAAGTGATGCAAGCATTTATCACTCGAGAAATGAACCAACTGACTTCCTCGTAACACAACAACTGAGTATTTTACAAAGGATTCACGAATATAAGACCCATGTATGTAAATGCATTTGTGCAAGGAGATATATCTCTTGTCCTTGGGAGATATACAAAAGAACTGTCTGTTGAATGCCAAGCAGCACAGAGACAGAAGAATTTGCCAATCTCTCAATATAAATCATAGTGCTTTCAAAGCCAGGAAAGGTGAATGATCCATGCATGCTTTGTGAAGGAGTATTGCTCAGGTGCTGGGCTGTCAATAGCTTCCTAATAACTTTCGAATTAGCTGTGTAAATGTGTGGAGGCGTATGGAGGTGGAGTAGTCAAATAATCAAATGGAAATGGAGAGAATACACTAGTAGTCTTTGAAATGCCTTAAGATTATATTTTCAATCACAAAGGTGCTAAAAGTTTTGATCAGAAAATGCATTATGAAAAGTATCATGTCCTGTGCCTGATAAACAAAGGCCAGAAGTGATTCAGAAAGATGAAAAGAAGGCTCAGACTTAAAATCTTAGTTATTAAGGGCATAATATGCTCGCATATAAATAAAGACACTCCATTGTGCTATATTTTAAAAATAACTGTACATTTTTCTCCTTAAAATGTTTTCTCCCTAAAAAGAAGATGCTACTTAATTGAGATGTATTTTAAAGCCAATGGACCAGAACCGAGGAGATAAAGGAATGCAGGAAGTTTGATTCTGTAATCACAACATCTATGAAATTATGATTCCTCCACCGTTTTCTCTTTCTTTTGCTTCTCCGCCCAGCTATCTAGCCCACCGTGATTCTTTCCATACTCTCTTACATTTTGCAAAAAACCACATCTTTATGTTCTTTTTCCTCTTCTATTGAATTAAGCAAAAAGGAAAGCTTATGGGTATCTCTTAAACAAGGAGTAAATGGCCAGGTAAATCAAAAGGACAGAACTATGGCACAATATGCCAACATATGAACATGTATGATTGAATGCAATTGATTATTGCCCTGTGGATATTGAGCAGCTCTGCATCTATGAAGCAAATGTATTTCACTATTCCTCATGAGTTTATATATTAATCTGCTTTTTGGATTCTTTAATGAATTGGTTGTAACAGCTTAATTATTCTCTCATTAGTTAATGAGCTAAATAAAATCTTTGATATCTGTTCATTTTATATTTGACAGTCGATTATAACTTTTAAAAATAATTATCCTTTACCTAATTTTAAAAATCCTTACAGTTAGAAATTTTTCTTTTAAAAAATGTTTATTTTCATGGGATAATCTGATAATCAAAGTAGGAAGGAACTAGAATATTAGTCTTTTCTTAATCACTGCATATTCCCTAATTCTTGGTTGAATTAGTATTGTATGACCAGTACCCCAAAATGATTTAGTAGAACTCTGTGGGGTGGAACTACTGATCACATAGCAGCTAGCACTGAGCTGGTGGTGCTACCGGTCTAAAGTTCTTCGTTATTTGGCCTGCATCCAAGAGGGAGTTTAGGCCTGGAAGAGTCTATGATGGTCTGCTCATTTAGGGAAAAACCAGTCCTGGAAATACTGAGAAACAACCAAGGAAGATGTGCTAAAACACCGCACAATTTTTAAAGTGTTTTGGTAAATATAAATATATTAAGTCTGAATTCCTCAGCAATAAGAGGGAGGCTAATTGGAATGAAGATGGGCTGTGACTCACAAGAGTTCCTTTCTTTGCTGATACCCAAGGCTTCCAAGGAGCTGTGGAGATTTTTCATGCCAAATATCCTCCAACTAGTAGGAGATAAGGGCTATAAACTTTCAAGAACATTTCACAATAAGGATACTCTCTTGGGAACTTGTTTGACTTAATAAATAGATGATGAATAAGTAAGTCTTTAGTCAAACATTTTCCCCTATGTTTATGGGAAATAAACAATTTCCCAGGCCATAACAAATTTCTAAAATCAAAAGCCAAAATACTCAATTATTCTGTGTCCTTCAAAAAGTTAGAAAAATGCAGTCCAACAGAAGTCTCTGCAATGATATAAATATTACATATGTGAACTTGTCCAATAAGGTAGCCATTTGCCACTTGTGGCTATTGGGTATTTATTGTGTGGCCAGTAGAACTGAGAAACAAGTATTTTAATTTTATTTAATTTTAATTAATTTCAATAGCCATATATGGTTCATGGTTACCATATTTGACCATGCAGAGCTAGAAATAGGCCAAATAGATCTATTCTTCATAACATTGGTTCTTGACCAAATACAAGTGTTTCAAACAAAAACAGAATGTTTAAAACAAAAACAGAAAAAAATCAAAGGTTGTTGACCTAATACAAATATTTAAAATAAAAACAGAAAAATTAGTGGCATGAACTCCATAAAACATGTCTCCTTACATAAGATGTTTTATTTGTAAATGTACTCCTTTTCTTCAAGAGATCTCAATTGATAAAGTGGCTCCATTTGGAATTCCAAAGGCTTATGATTAAAGCAGGTGACTACAGGGAAAATAAAGGCAATGCCAACAAGCATCAGTAAGCTGGCAGATCGTAGCCCTCTTAGAAATGTGACTTGGGCTTTTCATAAAGTGGTAATGAATAATTCTGTTTGGCACAAGCAGGGAGACTTTGTCCTTGCCAATGAATGACTTCCTTTGGAATACTGTCAGGAGAGCTAAACAAGGGACACACAAGCCCTAAGGCAAGATTCAGGGAATAGCTTCAGAGAGATGGGTTAAAAAGTCATCATCAATCAAGGTCATGTGTGGCTCAAGGCCATTTTGGAACTAAGCCAGGCATTAATGGTCTTAGCTTACCCATTAATGCTTCAAGAAATCCCTGCGGATTGCTCTTACCCAGCCTATGGGCTTTGCTGTTTAAAAGACTGCAGAATGTTTCTGCTGGAAACACCTTGACCGGACCCTCATTTTATAGGTGAGTCATCTGTACTGAACAACTTCTTTTACACAAAGGATGTTTAATGAGCTACTATAGATGCTAAAAAACATATAAATTTTAAATGTGAATGCAATACCTAGAATTTAATTTACTCACTCATTCATTCAATAACTACTTATTCTTTTTTTTTTAAAGATTTTATTTATTTATTTGATACAGAGAGAGAGATCACAAGTAAGCAGAGAGGCAGGCAGAGAGAGAGGAGGAAGCAGGCTCCCTGCTGAGCAGAGAGCCAGATGTAGGGCTCAATCCCAGGACTCTGAGATCATGACCCGAGCCGAAGGCACCAGCTCAACCAACTGAGCCACCCAGGCGCCCCAATAATTACTTATTCTTGACAACTACATACCAGGTCCTGTACTCGGTGCTAGAGATACAGAGGATAACAGGGTGATGCAAGAGATATGCTTTTATGGTATTTTCCTTCATGTATTGGATATATATTCTTTACAGAGATATCTAGCTTTTTATTCAGAGCTTTAATAATATTGGAATTTCTAATTTCTCAATATTAAAATATTGCTTGTGTAATAAAGTTTTTAAAAGCTGGCTATGTCTCTGAAAATCTGAAAATACTCAGATATAAGGTTGCTTCTCAATTACTTTGTCCATGGAGGGAGTGTTAACCTAACTTACCTCCAATCATTCGCTAATGCTTGAGGATATACCGAAGGGCTGGGAAAGGGGGTAAAGTAGCCAGAGAAATTATTTAAAGAAAAAAATCCTCACAGAAAGGCTTTCTAAGTGTTCAAAGCCAGTTTTAACCTATCTTGATAATGCAGAGTCAGAGCTGTCTGTACAGTATTGTAATGTGATGATACCCTAACAGAGAATAGTAGTAGTTAGGGCTGTTGGCCGTACACATAAAAAAGCTCAGCTACAAGGCATTTATATTTATATTAAATTATATTTGGGCTATTTTATAGTGTTTCTGTCTTGTTTGAGTTCTCTGTCTCTCTCCAGTATTTTGCTATCTTAACTTTAAGAGCCTTCACAGCTGTTGTTACTTTTCTCTTTTAGCTTTAACCTCTTGCTTTATTTTATCAGATTATGTGTGAGGGTTTGAGGACATCCCTAAACTCTCCCGAGGTGAAATGCATAGTTTCACTTTGTCTCAGTGTCTGCTGAGACCACACAAAGCTATTATCTTATCTTGGCTAATAACTAGAATATTCCCAACACCCAAGTGCTCTTTTAGTAAAATGGTATAAGCTCATGGGCTTCTTTTTCTTCCTTCTTTTTTTTTAATATTTTATGTATTTATTCGAGATTAAGAGAGAGAGAGAGTGAGAGAGCATGAGCAGGGAGAGGGGCAGAGGGAGAAGCAGACTCCCTGCTCAGCCCAGAGCCCCGAGTGGGGCTCCATCCCAGGACCCCCAAGATCATGACCTGAGCCACCCAGGTGCCCCTACACTCATAGGTTTCTGACACCAAGATGACTGTAGAAGGATATTAACATTAGGCTGAATTTTATGAAATTGCCATTTTTATAAGTCAAAGTGGTCAAATATTGGCATGTTCATATGCTTCAACCTACTATTTAGTGAGAATTTACTGTGTGTCAGGCTAAAGATTAGAACTTTTGTATGCTGTTTTGCTATCTTTTATTTCATACAGTTATTTCAGTGTTTTGAAAAGTCATCATATCTCATATTTTTAAAATATATACTAGTTTAGAAATCTGGAAAAATTTATTATGATTTTCTCTTAGAATTCTTTTCACTTTGTGCTAGAAATGCTAGAACTGACAGAAAGAATTCTCTGACACAAAACACCAACCTAAATTAGGTGGCTCTTTCAAGTAAACAAAAAATACTTGTGGCTTACTTACTGTACCCTGGGGAAATTAAATTACCTACATTATTTTCTAGACAGTCTTTTGCAGGACTACTATGGGGAAAATGAAAGTAAGAAAGAATGCATCAAAAAATAATTTTACTGCTTTGTTTTTAATACTCCTATAAATGAAAAATATAAAATTATCTCGATATTGACTAAAAAAAAGTTATCTGAAATAAAGTTGCCTGAAAATATCCACCTGTTAACTCTATTTATAAACCTGCCACACACATTGCAATAGGGGGATTTCTGAAAAAAAAAGTTTGGTTTCCTCTTCCTGTTCATCACTGTCAAGTGTCTGAACAGGCAACTTATAATTTTTATTGCAGACTGTGGGCAAACAAGTAAAACATTAAGTAGATATAAAAAGGCTCCATGAAAGTATTCTGGTTACATTTCCCTGTAATTTTCAGAACCACATTTACAATATAGTAACAGCATTAGGAAGTGTGTAGAAAGATGAATTAAGGAAATAAGCCAATGTTAACGTCACATAGGAAAAAAAGGAGAGAGAGAGAGAGAGAAGAAGAAGAAGAAGAGGAGGAGGAGGAGGAGGAGGAGGAGAAGGGGAAGAGGAGGAAGAGGAGGAGGACGAAGAGGAGGGAGGGAGGGGGAGGAGGAGGGAGGAGGAGGAGAGAGGAGGAGGAGGAGGGAGAAGGAGGAAGAGGAAGGAGGGAGAAGGAGGAAGAGGAAGAAAGAAGAAGGAGGAGGAGGAGGAAGAGAAGGAGGAAGAGGAAGAGGAAGAAGAGGAAGGAGAAGGAAGAGAAGAAGAAATAGAAATAGAAATTGGGGGAGATTTCTCCACAAAGCAGTTTCAAGCAATCTAACTAGTAATCAACCCCTCTCATTTTCAGAGATGTGGAGAGACATGGATATAATTATTTTCTTCTGAATCTCTTCTAAGTTTAACGATCCTCACTGACAGGAAATTGTCCCTTATCAAGCTCCTTACACAGCAACTCAAGGCTTTTCCCATGGTTGGGTGGGTAAAAGGGGAGGGATATTTTACGGATCTTATGCTGAGCACCAGTGCTCACTATCCTGCACCCTGCGAGGGTGTGTTGTTCTCCTTAGTTAACCACTGAAAGACTGCAGGGGCGTCACAGTGAAATGAAGGCAAGGATGTTGGCTTTTCACTTCGTTCACTTGGGGGCCGCTTCTTACATGTCTTAAACATTATTGCAAGTTAAAGCTAGGTGTGTCAGAGAAATTTTAGAGAATATTTTTAGGATTTCAAGATATGTGTCAGGGTCTTTCTTGCAAATGACTCCTCTATAGGTAAATTAGAATGAAATGAAATAGTTCTTTCAAGTTGACTTTTTAAAATATACATACAGATAATTGGTCCTGCAGAGAATGACTGAAGGATGGGCCTTTGGTTGGTATGAGCCTCATAGATTTTACACTGAAACAGATCTATAGATCTATCTTTTACATATACATTAAGAAAAACAATAAGAAAAACAATCAGAGTCAAAGTTCAACCTGAGTTAAGCTCAAGAGAGGCTACTCAAATAGGATGGGATATGCTGTCATATTTTCTGATTTCTAGTATTGCCTGAGGGTCTACAAGTGAAAGTCTGGAAGCTTGAAGACTAGGAAACTGTTAATAAAATTTAAGAATATGCTGGCAGTATCTATGTTTCAAAATGAAAAGAGAAATTCTTACTATAAAATAGATCCTCTTACCTCAGTTTTCTTCTCAGAGACCAATTAATTCAGGGACTTCTAGAGGTAAAATCATATAATGGACTAGTCATCTATACATAATTACTAGCCATCTATACATAATTATATAAAATTATTGCTAATCCTCATAACAAGGTAACCTGGAAGGTAACCTCATTTTGCAGATTAAGAAACTGAAACATGGTCAGTTTAAAGTATTTTGCCATGTTCACATGGCTTACTATGGAATGAAAAGAGGATCTGAGCTTCTATCTGAAGGCTTCAAATCCCATTCTACTTTTTAAAAAGATTTTATTTATTTATTTGAGAGGGGAGAGAGAGAAGGGGGAGGAGGCACAGGGTGAGGGAGAAGGACAAGCAGACTCTGTGCTGAGCTGCATCCCAATGTGGGGCTCAATCTTGGGACCCTGAGATCATGACCTGAGCCAAAATCAGGAGTTGATTGCTTACACAACTGAGCCACCCAGGCACCCCCCATCCCACCCTATGCTATTTTTATTATGCATTGCTGTTCCAGTTAATGGGATTTAGAGGTCACTTGGTCCACTTCTCATGTTGAATGCAGGAATTCCCTCCACAAAACTGACTGCTGAAATTCCTTGTGTGTATGTATATGTGGGACATCTCAGTGTTTGACTGGCTTCCATGCTGGCAAGGTAGCTCCTAATGTTTAGATGAAATCTCACTCCCTTTAATGTATTGACCCTATGTTTGCCAAATAATGCTACAATAGGCTTTAAGTATAAAATATATTACTTAGGATCTTAACTTGCTACATAGTGCATTACAATCCTTCAACTTTTTTAATTAAAAAAAAAAGCTAAATTGGTAAAACATTCACAGACAACAAAATTCAAAAGATATGAAAAGGCTTATAGAGAAGACCCACTATCTCCTATCTCCTAGTCAGCCAATATCTCTTGGTGGAAACAACTAATGTTATCATCCAGAGATATATATATACCCAGTATATATAAATATTTCCCCTTTTCTTTCTTACAGAAATAATAACATAATAAACATCCTATTAGTAGTGGTTGGCAACCTCATTTTTTCATTTAGCAACATATCTTGAAAACTATTTGCTATCATACATAAAGATCTTCCTCATTTTATTTTATTTACTTATATTTTTTAGCAGCTTCACAGCATTTTACTGTATGGATATGCCATAATTTACTCAATTAGTCTCCTACCAATGGGAATTTAGATTATTGCAATCTTTTGCTATTACAAATAATGAGGTAATGACTAATTTCAGAAATATATCATTTCACAGGTGTGAAATTATCTCTGCAGGATAAGCTCCTTGAAGTTAAATTGCTAGGTCAAAAGACACAAGTACTTGTAATTTTGATAAACATTGCCTAACTGCCCTCCATTGAAGTTGTATGATTACAAACCCAGGAATATACTTAGAAAGAAAGAAGAAAGACCTATACAAAAGAAAAATTAAAATCCTGCTAAAAAATGGAAAAAAAGACTAGACTGTTTCATCTTCTATGTAACACTCTTCCTAAAATCAGGACAGATGAACATGTTAAACAACACCATCGGGGTATAGTCAGCAAGATCCAAGCTGGGGGAAACTCCACAGTACAACTGATTCAGTTTCAACAAATAAAATGCAGGAATAAAGGGCAGGGAGAACTGGGGAGGCAGGAAGCCAGCGGCTTCAAAGAGACTTTTGAGACATATCAATAGACTGCAATGCTTGACCTTTATTTGGATGCTGGTTGAAACAAACTAACTTTAAAAATCATATATTGTATTATGAGACAATGGGGGAAATGACTAGGATAAATGGAAATGGACACCTTATTGTTAGATAGGAATATTTGAGATCATAAAGATATTATTACTCTATATATTTAGTGCAATTTCAATAAAAATAGCAACCTTTAAAAATTAGACAAGCCATTCTAAAGTTCACATAGAAAAAATTATGCAAGAATAGCAAAAAAAATTCTGGGAAAAAAACAGGGATGAGATAATAAAATGCATTTAAAAACTATAATAATTAGAAGAGGGTGGTGAGAAATATAATTTAGTATATGATAAAGCTTCACATGTACAATCAGTGAAGGAAGATCATTCAGTAAGTACTAACTGGTGTTGGAAGAACAGACTACATGTTTAAAAATAAGGAAGATAAGTACTTTGTACTTTAAATTAAAATAAATACCAGACCGGTCAAACTTTAAAAGTGAAAATTAAAGCTTTGAAATTCCAAGGAGAAATCCCGGGAACTTACAAATACATTCATATATAAGTATACACAAATACACATATATTTTCCATACATAAAGCATGTATATATATGTGTGTGTGTGTGTGTGTGTGTGTATGTTACATCTGTCTATATTATGTGTATATATGTGTGTGTGTATATATATATATATATATGTATATGTACTGTTTTAAAGAAGTATTACACACACACACAGTGTTGCATTAGAAAAGGCCTAAGTGTGACAAAGACTGGGAGCCAATAAAGAAAAGATTAATATGACTACAGGCAAAAATAAAAAATCTTTACAGCAAAAAGCCACATGAGTAAAGTCAAAGGAAAGTAGAAAACTGAAAAATCTTAAATTACAGATAAAATGAAATTTTCCTACTTTATATAAGACCTCTATAAATCAATAAAATCAACAAAATTTCCTATAGAAAATTAGGCAAAGGACATGAATAGATCTTTCACTAAAAAAGATCTTTAAAATGCTTTTAAACACAGAAAAATATGGTCAAACTTTTCGATTATTATTTAAAAGTAAAACTACACTGAGGTACCATTCATTACATATCGGATTGATAAAAGTAATATTAAGGCCTTAACTCTAAATATTTAAGAATGACCCAAAGGTCATCTGACTTGTAGAAAAAAATGGTTGGGACAAAAAAGCAGTACCCTCTTAGAAATTCTAGAACACTCCAATAATCTCTAGGATTGGTACTACGGTTCTGTCTCACGCAAAGGTCACAAATCAGATGATCTCTCTAACCCATAATGCAATGGAAAAACTAGAACAAACAAAATCTTTAAGTTTTTAAAAATAGTCAAAAATAAAAATTCATAAAGGGCGCCTGGGTGGCTCAGTTGGTTAAGCAACTGCCTTCCGCTCAGGTCATGATCCCAGAGTCCTGGGATCGAGTCCCACATTGGGCTCCCAGTTCCACGGGGAGTCTGCTTCTCCCTCTGACGTTCTCCCCTCTCATTCTCTCTCTCACTGTCTCTATCTCAAATAAATAAATAAAATTAAAAAAATAAATAAATAAAAATTCATAAAAATTCATAAAAATACACATTTTGTATTGAAGCTCGTATACTTGACTCAGCAGGGCATTCCTTGATCCCTACTCCAGAATGCTTACTTGTATTCTAAATACAATCCTAACAGAAAGGTTTGTTTTGGTTTGGTTTTCCATCTTTAGCAATTAAAAGGAAAAAAAACAAAACAAAACAGAGAAAAAGGCTGCTAGAAACAGGCACACCAACTTTAGGAAGAAGCCACAAAAGATGTTCTACAGTCAGTGAAAGACAATGCAGATCTGATAAAGACTTAAAGCCTGGGACGGTTTACTACAGGCACATTTTCTATGAGAATCATGGTATTGCTGCAGCACCCAGTGTAAGATATTCATGAAGATGCCCTTCAGCCATCTCAAAAATAATTCTTACTCTGTTCAGTACCTCCCTCCATATGGGATGTCTGATATATGTCTGATAAACTAACATAAGCCATCAGAAACAAAATATTGGGATATTTACCAAGATACATTTCATTTGTCTGGAAAATTCAATTGCACAGAAAAACAAATTTCTCCTGGGAAAGAACTAACCATGATATTACTGTAGTTTAAAAGACAAATAATAAATTGTCATTGGTGTGCTTTTGTTTTTCAACCCACAGGTCAGATTTTCTAGGCTTCAATAATTCTGAATTGAATAAAACCCAACTTACCTTGTGATTACTTACTAAGGAATAGTTTTCCGGGTTTATGACCTTATCACAGAACATGTCGTATTTCAAAATTACTTGCCTTAATGTAATTATGTTAATGAAATGAAATTATGCTCATATTTGAATCTGCATGGCTTAATAATAGCAGTCGGCATCATCTTTTGATGGCTCTCTGCAATGTCTGTGACAGAAAGGCTCTCTTTTCAATTTTCTTTTAGGGTTGTGCTTCTCTTTGATGTCTCTCACTTTTTAGAAATGAACATGGATGGCATTTTAAAACTCCTCAGGTATTTTTTTGCAACAAAGCTACTCTACTAGGCAAATAAAAGGTGTCCTCGGACGGGCGAGTTACTTTAGGACTGAGAGTCTCCTAGGATTAGATAATGTGTGTGTAGCCTCTAAGGATCATTAATATCATTAATGTGAGGCAAAAGTCCCAGACTAAATGGCTTCTGGGGAAGCATAATTTATTCAGAATGACATGACCCTAAAATGTTTTTATAACCTAATATTAAACAGGGAGCTAATAAAACTATTTCTCTAAATCAGCACTTCCCACTGTGTGGTTGGGGAACTTCCCCACCAGAATTTCCCAGGAGAGGAGGAAAATCCAGGCTAGGGGGCCATACCAGCAACCTCTTGAGTCAGAAATTCTAGACATGGGCCCCAGTATTTTCAAGAGATATTTCAGGGGATGTTTGACGTACTTAAGTGTGAAAATCAAGTTGGTAAGATATCAGCGAGGATATGCCTGTCAGTAGAAGTGAGGTTAAATGAGTGCGGTGGTGAGAGGAACAGGAGAGGAGGAAATAGTGGAGTGCTAATTAAAACGAGGACTTCACAAACTAGCCCACTTATTCCTTTACCTTGTGGTGGGCTGCTGTGTTTACATTCGTTTCTAGGATGATGGTTGAATATCTTGAATATCGACCTCCTCGCACCAGACGGCAAGCTCCCTGAGGGCAAAATCCCATCTGTCTCCCCAGGGACTACCGCGGCACGGCGCATTGCTTGGCCCGTCTGCCCTCAATATTTGCTGAATGAATGATTTAGATATAATATTTCCACACACAGAGGAGCAAATTAAGACTTGGAGAAGGTAGGTAGCCCAAGACCACCCTGTTTACAGTGAGTAGAGACTCAGGGCTGGTATCAAAGCCCAGGTGGCTTTCTCTCAATAGTCCCACCTTGTCGTGGGTCATTGGATTAGTTCGTAAAGGAGACCTATATCAATGTAGCCTGTTGACACTCAAATCCTCGAAAATCCCTGTAATGGAGTGTATTTAGAAAATATAGTTATGTTATATAGTATTTTAGAATGTGATAAATATCTTGGGGTGGGGCTGGGGACAACTCAGCAAAAGGGCATAAGAGAGTGAGCGGGTGATGAGGCGTATTGCAGTTTTATTTTTTTATTAGTTTCAGAGGCAGAATTTAGTGATTCATCACGTGCATATAATACCCAGTGCTCATTACATTTAATGCCCGTCACTGAATTATCCCTTCGCCCCCCTCTCCGCCCCCGACCCATCTCCCCTCCTGCAACCCTCAGTTTGTTTCCTAGAGTTCAGCATCTCTTATGGTTTGCCTCTCTATTTTCATCTTATTTTATTTTGTAGTTTTAAATAAAAAAGATGAGGAAAGCTTCACTGAATAGGTGATTTCTGCACAAAGGCTTCAAGGAAGCTCCTTCAAGCCCCTGATAACTAGAGCCAGAGCCCAGAGATTAGTGAGAGCACATGCTTGAGGACGGAGTGTGTCTGTTTGGCCCCAAGATCAGCAAGAAGCCAACCCTGGTGGAATGGAGAGGGCAAGGAGAAGAGTGGGTGGCTATGGAGGAATGGGAAGAGAGGGTCTAGGAACTGAGCAAAGATAGCCCCTTTGAAGAACAGAAAAATGTAGCAATAGCTGGATGGACACTAGTCAGGAGAGGGTCCATTTTGTTTGCCTGTTTGAGATACAAGAGAAAACAGGATGCTAGTAGTAGTCTCCTAGTAGCAATGTTCCGAGAGATAGGGGATTGACGATTCACGAGAGGATACTGCGGAAGTGGTGCTTCAAGGAGAGAGGATGAGCACCTGTGTCCAGGTACGGGGTGGCTTTGCATAAAAGCACAGATAATTCATCTATAGACTCAGGGCAAAAGGCAAAGTACGTGGGTACAGATGCTTTTAGGTGGGGAGCTGTGGTAGCAGGAGACTGTGTAAGATTTTTAGTGGGTTCCCTTTTCTCCATGACATAGGATGCAAGGTCATTAGCTGAGAACAAGCTGGGGAGCAGGTGCTAGAGAACCTGCCTTCAGAATATTTTTCACTGCGTTTACTCATATATAAGCACCGAACTTAGTATTTCTGCTTAAACATATGGAAATATCTTATGCACATGCTCTTGCCAAAGCAGCGTTACTCATCTTTGGTTAGAATTAGCTTGGAAAGTAAACTGTGCAAGTAATGAATTTTGAAAAATAAATTAATACAGATTGAAAACCTTCTTCTCTGCTCCCACTTGTACTGTAAATTTATTCTCTCAAAATTATTTCATGTTCTGAATGTCATTGAGGAATTTAGTAGATCGCTGAGCTGCACCCACAAGTGGGTTTCCAACCATAATTTAATTGGAAGGGTTGTAACTAAGTTTCACCATATGGGACTGCCAGATGTAATCAATGCAATATAAGTTTGAAGATGACATTATTGAGTGTGTCTAAGCACATTTTATAAGCAATGAAAGCTATCATTTATGCAACAGAAATCACTCTAATGTCTTATGAAATTAGGACATCAGTAGAATATGTAAGTGTTAGAGGGTTAATGTAGATAAGTAATTTTGGTTGAAAGATAACACACTATTTAAAGACAAATGTAAGTCAGATAATGCAGATATTAGTCACCCCTCCTCTGCCTTAGCACATCAATCAAATTTGTAAGGCTAAAATGGCTCAAAGTTTTTATACTAATACATTTAATAATACACTTGGAAGATGATACAATTGGGACTTCAATTTTATTAAAAAGAGAATCTGGGCAAATTCCTCAGTCATTAAGCAGAGGCCCACAGAGTTTTTAATCTGGGGCCAATGAATAGTTTAACACGCTGAAATTGCCGGCCCTGAACTTTTTGTTTGTTATTTGGACTCTTCAAGACATAAAAGTGTTACAAATCAGTGGCTAATCTTGCAATAAATAAACTTATAACAAAATTGTGATCCTGAAAGTCTATTGTTCAAATACCTGTAGGCAGGCTCAGAGCAACAACAAAAAAGAAAATCATACCTGAGGAAACCACATAAGCAGCATTGTTTTCCCTCGATCGGGTTTAGGCTGAAGAGGGCCCTGTACAAGCAAAGGGTTCATCTGCACTAATTGGGTCTCGGGAACTGTACTGGTATTAAATCTTGCTGAAATACAGATGCATATATCCTGTATGCTATCCAAACAATGGCACCCCAAAGCTAAAGATTCAAGACTACCCACCATTCAGAGATTAATCATCAGCTCTTATTTTCCCTGACCTTGGCCACTCTTATTTGCAGAACTATGGTGAATAAAAACTTAAATGCTAGCACCTTAAATCATCATGATGTTGAACTCATCCCCTGCACAGGCTAATGAGAACACATGTGTGAAACCAATGAAGGAAAGGCAAATTCAGATCCTTTGAACTGTATAATCTTTGGTCAGATTAGATAAATACCGGAGAGATGTTCCACTTCAATAATCCACACGGTTTAAGCAGATTAAGGATTTTAAAGTAGTCAAGACCACACACACACACACACACACACACACACATACACACCCCACCCCACACAATTTAGAGCAAGGCTACTGGAACTGAAGAGTCTCCTGCTGCAGTATATGAATTTTCAACCCAGGAATAGTGTGGGAGCACTGGAGGTCTGACTTATCCTCTGGTCAGTTGCCTTCCACTGCCCTGGTGTCAGCACAGCTTATGACGAGTTGCGAAGCCACGTAGGTGCATCTTCTCTTGACTTTGGTTGTCTAGCTGGTGGCTGGCTCTTCTCCTCCCAGAACCATTATAACTTTAGTAAGATCTGACTGATGGCACCACACAGAGGAATTGATGAGGCTAGCCAGCTGGACTACAGAGATATTCGAGCAGCAAGACTAATTTAACCTTGCCAGTGAAGCAGGATGTAAGTAGATTCTAAAACAACCCCCACAGGAAAGTTAATATGAAGAAACTAAAGTTTACTTTTCAATAGTCTGTAAGTGGCCTTTCACTGGCATATGGGCACTAAATGTTTAGAGAAGTAATAAATGGGACCTTGAGGATGCTGGGGTTCAAGGGCAATTCTGTTGTACTTGCTGCCATCTTTGGAGGCTGAGTTACTACAGTTCCTGCTTAGAATGATATTTCTAGCCCTTTCCCCCTGGTTAACTTCTATTGCTTCTTCATAACTACCTCCCTGAAGCTGGCCCCCCAAAAGTAATTTCTACTTTTTTTTTCATTTCCACTTTTGTAAGCATAGTGCTCTGTGCTGAGTTTTGACTAGAAGATTCTAAACAAATGTCTGTCGAATGAAAGAGAGTAATAGAGAAATAGCTATATTTATGGGATATGAATGAAAAGAAACTGGATTAAGAATGGGAAGACTTGAACTTAAGTTCTAACTTTACTACTCACTAAGCAGCAAATCTTTTCCGTTTGCTGTTTCCAAGTCTACTAAGTGGGAATAATAATAATGCCCTCTCCATCTTCTTTGTGAAGTGGTTATGAGAACAAAGAGGGTATAGTAAGAAAAAGGGGATCTAAGAGAAACCTGGTTCCATAATGGGCAGCTTTAGGCAAATCACTGAAATGACTGGCACATATTTCCTCTGTCAGGTGTGGATCAAAAAACTTCCCTATTTTCAGGCTTCTTTTATAAAGGGCCATTCAAATATCAGAAAGTGTTATGACCTTTTTATTTATTTTAAAAATATTTTTAAATTTTAATTTGAAATAATTTTAGACTTACAAAGACACTGAAAAAAAGTAGAGTTCCCATATAGTCTTTACCCAGTTTACCTGGTTCCCCCAAATGTTAACATCTTACTTATAACAGATGCACAATCATCAAAACCAGGAGATTAACTTTCATATGTTAATATTAACAGATGAATAAACCTTATTCAAGTTTTTCCAATGATTCTACTTCCTTTTCTGGTCCTGGATTCTATCCAGGGTCTCATACTGCATTTAGCAGTCATGTCTCTTTAGTCTTGTCCTTTATTATTTATTTGTTATTTATTTATTTTTGAGAGAGAGAGAATGCATGCATGCACATGAGTGGGCAACGGGGTGGGGCAGGGGGAGAAGGGGAGAGAGAATCCCAAGCAGGATTCACTCCCAGTGCAGATCCAGATGCAGGGCTCAATCTCATGACCCTGAGATCATGTACGAGGCCAAAATCAAGAGTCAGCGACATAACCAACTGAGCCACCCAGGCACCCTAGTCTCTTCTAATTTTTTAAAAACTATCTCGTGGATAAAGATATTAAGACTGCAAATATCGTATTTCTCAACTTGTTTTTGGCCACTAATTCTTACATCCATTATTATTCTTATCTGCAACAATTAGCAGGTTGTTTGCCAACTGGTGACTTTTCTACTTCCATTATTTTTGTACATTCAATAATTGGAATTCTACTGTAAGAAAGAGCTATTCTTTTCTCTCATTTTACTTATATATTCAAGTTATTTATTTGTATCAGTATGGATTCATAGGTAGTTATTTTATTCCATGGGCTATATAGTCCATTGCTATCATTATTTATTTTACTTCTCATGTTGTCCTAGATTTGCTATGGCCTTTATGGCTCAACTTACACAGATCAATGCCTTGCTAAAAATCAATCTACCCCAAGAAATGCCTGTTGGGAGATGTGGCATTTGAGAAAAAATTAAAATGTATAGCTGAAAAAAAAGTATCTGGGGTATCAAGGACACAGGGATCCAGATGCTACCAGGTCCAAAAGGATACAGAGGTCCAGGGTACTAAATATCCTACACATTTGTACTCTTATCCTCTATAAGGATGCAGAGGTTCAGAGTACTAAATATCCTACACATTGGTACTCTAGCTGGTGATTTACCCATCTGCCAATTGGCAAGAAGGGTGTGTAGGGACATTTCCCTGGCTCATCTGAATATACAGAGACTGTCAAGAAGTGTTAAAAGATCGATAACTGTATCTTATGGTGTGTATGTATGTATGTGTGTGTGTGAGAGAGAAAGACAGAGAGAGAGAGATTATTACCAGTTTAGGCCACTTTAATACAAACTTTCTGAAAACAGATAAACAGATAAAGCCAGCCTTGAGTATGATTTGTGTAAAATAAATCCCTATGCAACAGACAGGTGACCGTGTTTGTTCATAAAGTTACTTATTAATTCATCACACAGACTTATACTTTGAATGTTTAATATGTCCCTAGCACTGTGCAAACACCACGGATATAAGCAACAATTACATATTGTCTTTAGCGACCTTGAAGTTCAGTGGAACTGAGGTCCTTTCAAAAAGCTGTGATGTTCCTGGTGATCCTAGAAAAAACTCTTGGGTTTTTCAGTAAGATAGGAGGATTAGTCTTTGATCTTTAAGATTCTTTTCAGCCGTAAAGTCATTTGATACTGTGATTCACTAACTTAATTATTTAAAAATTGCTGTTCAATGTACCTTTCTCTCAAAATATCCTAATCAGTAACAGATGCACTTTTCTCTTTAATAAATCCTTTGTAGCTGTTTAAATACTTACTGAATCTCACAGAACTGATCCCCTATGGGGGGAAAAACTCATTTACATACAGCCCTGGACTCTATTTTTCACACAGAGGCTCAGACTTTGACAAGAGAAAAAGTCAGTGGAGACTCAGAATACATTATTTTTAAAGTCAGAGGCAGACAGTTGGTTGCATATTGCAGTTACTTAGTTTTTTTTCTTTTGATTAATAGAAATCAAATTGCTAGTCTAAATAATTATAGTGGTAGACCAGAAATCGCTTTCATGGCTATGACTGCCATATTAATTAAAAGGGGCATTTCCAAAATCAGAAAGATGCCTTATCCTGACTGATGGCCAGATAAATTTACCTGGAAGTTTAATTTATTTTTAAAAATTAGAAAAACAGTAGCACCTACTCATTTTAATACTAGCTAGTATTATAATCTCAGAAGTTACAGAGAAAAGTAAAAAACAGATGAAAACCAAGATATTTTTAAAACGACTATTTGTGTCACATCAAATTCACATTTTATGTTTGCTACAATTTTAAGTATAAACAGTGATATTGGTCTGCGTTATGCAAGGTTCTAGTCCTAACCACAGGCTTCTTATAATTCGCTCTCTTTCAACATCTCAACCTAGAATAACGGATCTTTTTATAAAGCATAACGATACCACAATGAGCTCATCTGAAGGAGTCTAATCCAGTCATTTAATTTCTTTAAAACAAGAACTGATTTTCACATGTAAATTGATTTTAAAAGATTGAATCTATCAGCATAATTGGTTACTTGCCTACTCCAACTCAGAAGTAAAGGTGTGTTGCAGATAAAAAAATCTTAACTTACTCTAAAACGAGGTCAGCTTAGGCAGATTACCACAATACCACGTGCTTTCTTTCAGTTTCTTAATTAGGAAGTGCTTCCAAACTACTGTCCTGAAATCACATCACAGATTAAAACAGATTAAAACATAACATTTTTCTCTTTACAGATACACTTATGAAATGTAGATTGGGGTTATATGTGTAATGCTTATAGTGAGGAGAGGTATGACCTAGTAACCTACTAGACTTGAAAGATTAAAATAGAAGTGGAGGAAGCAGTAGAATTGCTGAATGAATATATTTTGAAATATCAGTTCAGGCAACAGAATGGCTCATTGTGCAGCCTGAGGCTGCAGGAAAGTTATCGAAGTTGTTTGTGAACAGCGGGAAAGAAAGAAAAGAAGTAACTCAGGAAGGCCAAAGAGGTTAGGTGGTCAGTTACAAGGAAACAGAAAGTGTTAGGGGGAATCCAGGAGGCACACAACTATTGGGACCCAGGGGTAGAGGCTGGGGACAGAACAAGGTCAGTTTAACCTTGAAACCCATGGGTAGGCGGGCATGCAGACCAGCAACAAAAGACTGAAAAATCCTGATGTGGAAGGAAAAGAAAGGATTTCGTTGTTCAAATCTGGGAGCACTGTAGAATGGCAGCAGGAAAATGACAAACGGTAAAACTTGCTACAACTCGCTACAACTACGGGGGGTGGGGGGGGGAATTGTAAGGGTGTGTTCAATTAACTTCTCTTCTTGAATAGAGCGCTACCAGAAGTAGTTTTACTTCTAATGGATTCATCTGATTAGTGACACTCCCAGGGTGTCCCGTAGATATAAATTCAGATTACGCATTGGGGATTTTCTTAAAGCCAGGTCATAAACATTAATGTTATTCTATGTTGACATTTAAAATATTCAAATTTGAACAGCCTTCATATACTATAGCAAGAACAACTTTATGCTAGAAACTGCAATTTATGAAAATATATGCTTCACAGAAGTCGGGCACTTCCAATTGCTTAAATATTTCAATTGCATAAATAATCCAAATGCTTGTAAACATTTTACAATTATAGACCAGTAGAGGGCTTTAAGAGGCACTTTCATCTCTTCTCATTGTCGAAGTTACGTCTCTGTAGCCAGGGGTCTGGCTGGGATATGTGGCTCTATTGGTTGATGAATTCCCACAGCCCCAATTTCTGGGATTTGGGGACATCCTGTGGTGATTCTAACCCTCATCCTTCTCTCTTGCCTGGATTTCATGCCTAATTAACTGATATAAAAATGATTGCAGAGCTCACAAATGCTTAAACTGAGATAAAACAAAGGTAAATGTGGCATAACTGAGTCTCTTCTCTTTGGTCATTGGAAGTATAATAGTTCCCTTGAAAAAGGAGCTTGAAGTAAGGTTCATACATGATTTCTGAGAGGAAGAAATCTACTCTCTCAGCCCTCATCTTCCCTTTCTAAGAAAAAATCATGGACTAGCAACTGTCTTTGGAATTAAATCCAAGGTAATAGATCTAGAGGAATACTCTATTAAGCACACATTCTGGTATTTCTCACCAACCAAAAGACAGCAGCACTGTTATAGAATCATTGCAGTTGCTTAGAATGCACACACAGACACACACACAGTTCCATGAATACACACACACACACACACACAGAGTTCCACGAATACACACACACACACACACACACACTTTTGACTCAAAACATTAACAGTCTTCTGATATACAGGCCTCATTTATCAGATATTTCAGTGACATTGGTTTTAGGCCGGTGTTTTTCAACCTTTGCTTAGGACACCTGAGGCATAGAGTATGTTCAAGAATAGCCACCCTGTGGTAGGCAGTGGAGGTGAGGAGAGTGAAGTTTAGGTAGTTTGAAAAAAGCCTCAAAGGTTAATGCACCCACCTTACTGCCCCTCATTCTCAATCTTTGTGGGAGCCCAGAGCTTTAGAGAATCAGTGGTGTAAAAAAAAAAAAAAATCAGAATTACATTTTGAAGAAGACATCAGGGTTTCTGGCATTTACTGAGTATGTGCTATGTACTAGGCACTTACTATGTTTGTTTGTTTGTTTAAATTAAACCTTTCATTGTCATGAGACAAGAACTTTGCAAAAGAGGAAACAGAAGTTTGTTCATTCAAGCAATATTTATTAAGCATCTACTATTTACCAAGCACTTTTCTAGGTGTTGGGAATACAGTAGTGAACCAAAGAGACAAAATATCTGCCTTTAAAGCTTATAATTTAGGGCCTCAGAATAGTTGTGTTAACTCACATGAAGCGAAGATGAGATTTGGGAGCAGCCCGCGTTCCATGTACTGGATACCATACTTCTAGAGGACTGTCATGTCATCAACCTCTTCCGAACAATCCGGTCTTCTTCAAGTACAAACATCCAAGATGGACTGTTTTTCACTTTAAGCAGGTACTATCTACTATGTTCTGGGTCCTCCCAGTGGTGAGCACAGGTATGGGGCCCTGCCTCATAGAGTTTACACCAACCAAATAAACATACATGCAAATATCTCAGTGCAAACTTTGTTAAGTACAATGAATAAAACATACTGTGCTATATGAAAGATTCATGGGGGCCTACTTCCCATTGGAGAGGGGATCAGGCAAGGCCTCTCTGAGCCAGGATCATGTAGGCTGAGAGCTGAAGGATAAATAAGAGTTAAAAAGGGAAGCAGTATTCCAGACAGAGGGAATAACATGAAGGCCCAAGGGCAGGAAAGAGCTTAGGGACTGTAAGGAATTGAAAGAAATCAGTAACCAAAAGGGAAAGAGGAACCCAGCTTAAGTAGGTAGGGACCAGATCATACAAGGTCTTGTAGGTAGCAAGGAGGCTGCATTTTCCTGAAAGGTAGAACAATTTAAGATGCTGATATTTACTAAATGGATTATAGGGAGTCCAGAGTAGAAGCCTAAGGACAAACAATTGCTTATTACAATAATCTAGGTGAAAGGAGATAGCAGCTGTATTGATATAGGTAGAAACGGAGCAGATAGATTCTAGACATTCTTATTAAGAGAGAGACTGGACGGGACATAGGTAATAGAAAGGAAAGAAGACTTCTAGAGTTCTCCTGGAGCACTTGGATGGGTGAGGTGCCCTTCTCTAGGTGGAGAAGGTTGGACCGAAGACAGAGTGGGCTGAGAGAAGGTCATTAGGAATTGTGCTCTGGTTAGATAAATCTGAGATGCCCACATGACATCCACTTTGGGAGTTAAGGAAGCTGTCAGATAAACAAGGTTAGAGGTCAGAGCACAGGTCTGGGACAGAGATAGATTTGGGAGTTGTCAGCACATTTAAGACTATCAGGAAGGATGAGATTTCCTGTGGGCTGTGGGGGAGATGGCCTGTGGCCAAGATCTAGGAAATTCCATTATGTGTAAGACTTGGGAGGATAAAGAAAGAAAATTATCATCCATGTGAGAATAGGGCCTGGCCAAAGGGACAGAAGGCATGTTTATTACTCACCTAGAAAAAAGTTATATTTTAGTTTTCCTTGAAAAACAGATTCCCAGTTTAGAACAATACTATGTAGGTTGGAATAGCTGACGTATTAGATTGAACCATGTGAATTGCCTTTTTTTTTTTGGTAGGTCAAAAACAGTCAAATCTTGGCAACTTCATGAAGTTCAACCTGATACAAACACAATTTGGAACAAAACCCATTTAAATCATGGGATAGTATACAGTCCTAAAATGTTGCCCTTTCACATGTGAAAAGTCATCTCTGACTTACATTAGAGGCTCCTCTATTAACTTAGATACTGCAAAAGACATTAAAATAAATCATACATACAAATGCTACATACCTCTTACCAATTAGTTCTACCCTGACAGTCAGGCTGACAGCCTGAAAATGCCATTGACAACCTATCACCATATTCTGACTGCTGAGAACCCCAGTAATCCTATCCCCTGGTAAGCACATTCAGCGGGGTAAGCACTTGTGATTTCACACATCTCCAATTTTCCGTCTGGTTTAAGAAAAATCTCTTCACTGAGTTGTCAAGACATGTGCCCTTCTGACAACTATGCTTTTTTAGTTTTGCAGTTTTTTCCCTCTCATTTTTATCATTGACGGGGTTTATACCATTGAATCGTTGTTAATCTATCTACACATACAAATTCAATAATAAACAGTGAAGTAAATCATTTATGGGAAGTAAACAGACTCTGAATAGGGCTTAAGGGCCTAACAAATAAATAAAGTGACTTTCACAGCAACAAATTTGGCTGGGTTGTAAAGCTTACTTCCTGGGTTCTCAGGTTTGGTGTTTTGGTAGGAATTCTGGATCCATTTGATAAATGAAATCTAAAAGGTTTTCATTTACAATTATTCTGATTGGGAGAAAGAAGAAAACATTTCTTAAAATATCAGCTGGTGTACTGTTAAACAAACACATAAAGAGAAACTTGTGGTGTTGTCAGCCTTACAATCAAATGCTTGTCTTTACTTGTATAAAGACAGCAATTACTCTGGTTTGTTATATATGGTTACTGATTTTCAGGGATGGATTGATTATTCATGCTAGTTAGTTAGCTGAATATTATGTTCCTATGAGGGTAAAATACATAATTAATGTTTTGTGGCATTTAATATACAGGTATCAAACCAAAAACCAAAATTTTTCAAATAGGGGGACATAAAAGGAAGGTGATATGAACATAAACCAGAGCAACAACAAAAATTTTAAGACTGGGGGCACCTGGGTGGCTCAGTGGGTTAAAGCCTCTGCCTTCAGCTCGGGTCATGATCTCAAAGTCCTGGGATCGAGTTCCACATTGGGCTCTCTGCTCTGCAGGGAGCCTGCTTCCCTCTTTCTCTCTCTGCCTGCCTCTCTGCCTACTTGTGATCTCTCTCTCTCTCTCTGTCAAATAAATAAATAAAATCTTTAAAAATAATACTTTTAAGACTGAAAAGAGAGGAAATGAGATAGAATTTTAATTGAAGTTGATTTCTTTGCTCTCAAGGCAAAGGGAAATTTTTACATAATCATGTATCAATGTCTCAATAAGTTATTACTTTTTATAATATGAACCAAACTGAGTACAGATGAATAAATACAATTCCTTTAAGACAGATTTAAATGTTTCAGTAGATTAATTATTGTTACTCTTTTTAGATTTCTAAACTTATATTTTAATGTGATAAAAAACATATTAAAGTTCTCCCATCTTAACCATTTTTTAAGTGTATGCAATTGTTACTTTTTGAACAATTATTCTTACTTATCAGACTCATGACTTTCTTAGTCATTCTTCCTTAGCTATTCCCCTTATCTCATTCTACTGGTCACAAATTGAAATGCCTACAGAAGCCAGGGGCATAAGGTAAATGACCCTAAGTAGCCCCATATAAGACAAAAGAGAATGGTGGTGATTGTGGAAAACTGGTATTCAAATATAGTAAACACACACACTACACACACACACACACCCCTACAACTTAGCAGTGGGCTGACTTCTGACTTGTTTTATAATCTCTGCACAGTAGCTAACAGAGGGACAAAAACTACTGTGTATCCCAAATTTTCCCTGAATCCCATCGTCGTTACTGCCACCTCTGGGTCAGTACCTTGCCTCTGCTTCTTCCCAAGTCCATTTCTGTTCCCTCTTTATTCTTTATGTTGTATGTTTATTTACTTGTTTCCCTTGAATCCAAATCTGATACCAAGGCCACATATTCTTTTCCAGATTGTTTAATATATTTTAATTCTACACACTCAATACAAAGAGGCTCATGGCTATTAAAAGTTCAGTATGGATTACATCTTTACCAATATAAAATACCTTTTTTCACCAAATTAAAATCCTTGCCTTGAATTCTGTCTTATTTTGAAAAATATGGCCACCCTATATTTTTAAATTAATTTTTGTCTATTAGTGCGTTGCCACCTTTTGACTTTAAACTGGTATCATTTTGCCTAGCTTTGTTTCTTTTAAAACCTAATAGTTTGATTTTGTTTTTCATCCACCTGGTAATTTCTACTTTTCAATAAAAGACTAAATCTAATAGTAATTATAATACATGTGTTTAGCATTTTGTCATGCTTAGCTTTTTTTTTGCATTGATCACATTTCTTTCCTATGTTCTGAAATACGTATTTTCTATGAATGTGAAGAAAAAATATCTACTGAATCCATGATTTACACAATAAGGCATTTAATACGCTTTCTTATATAGCCTCCTCCGTTTTTGAAGTGATCTGAGTTATTTGATCAATTTTATTAACTTTTTCCTACTCTAGGAAACTTATTTTATAAGAATTAATTTTAACACCTTGCTTTAAAACAATAGCAACTGTATAAATGTCATGTTTCATTTCATAGTCCCAGTCATGAATTCTTGATCATTATTTGGCAGGTAAGTATGCAAGCAAGCATTTTTTTGTTGGTGGCAGTGATAGTGGTGGTGGTATGTGTGTCTGCCTTTGTTTGATGAGAAGATTGTTCTTTTGTTCTTTTGCACACTGAATCATAGCCCAGCTGGATAAGCAGTTTTCAATCAAACTTATTCCATTGCAATTCTGTACACATTGGTCTGTTACCTTCCATTACTAAATGCTGCAGAAGGGAAGTCTGATGACAAGCTGATTTCCACTCCCTTTACTTTTATTTGCAGTTCTTTAAGGTTCCTCCTCCCTTTCATTTTAAAATAAAAACTTACAAATGAAAAAACAACTTTAAAAAAGTGTGGCTAGATCTTGGTCTCTGACCATTAATTTTGCCTGACATTCTGAGACTAAATTATATAAAAATGAGACTCTTTCCTTCTATTTTGTCTGCTAATCTGGGTTCCTTATAAGTCAATCTTCCATAAATCTTCCCTATATATTTTTTTCGATTTTGTAATATACAGTTGCCCTGTGAACAATATGGGAGTTAGGGGCTCTGATTGACCTCTGTATGGTAGATAATCTGTGCATAACTTTTGACTCCTCCAAAACTTAATTACTAATAGTCTACTGTTGACCAAAATCCTTACTGGCAACTTAAACAGTTGATTAACACACACTTTGTATATATTTATTCAATAAATTTTTTTCAATAAAGCTAGAGAAAATATTAAGAAAATCATAAGGAAAATACATTTTTAGTCCTATATTTATCAAAAAAATTGGCATATAAGTGCACCTGTGCAGCTCAAACTTGTCAACTATACAGTCAACTATACTCACATTTTCACATGCACATTTTTAAGGTATACAGTTTAGTGGGGTTTTATGTATTCATGAAGCTGTACCATCATCACTAGTAATTTTAGAACATTTTATCATCCTAGAAAGAAACCCTGTAACCATTAGAAGTGACGCTACATTTCTTATGTCCCTTGGCACTAATCTATTTTGTCTTTATGGATTTGACTATTCTGAATATTTTATATAAAACATAGCCTGTTATGTCTTGCTTTTGTTTAGCCTACTGTTTTCAAGAGACATTCATGTTGGAGCACCTATCAGTTCACTTTTATGGTCGAATAACATTCCATTGTATGGATATACACAATGGGGGGCAGTGGTCCGTTTCTGTCTTTTACTTTTTAGAAGTGGGTAGGGGCAGAGGGGGAGAGAAAATCTTAAGCAGGATCCATGCCCAGACACGGGACTTGATCACACAACCCTGAGATAAGACCTGAACTGAAATCAAGAGTCGGATGCTTAATTGAGGCACCCTACACTACCCAGGCACCCCCATTTACACTGCTTTTTGACTATTAATTATGCTTTATGTAACATTTGTGTACAAGCTTTTGTGTGGATCTATTTTTTTCAATTCTATTAGGCATATGCCTAGAGTGGAATTGCCAGGTCATATGCTAATTATATGGTTAACATTTTGAGTATTACCCAAATTGTTTTTCAATGTGGCTGCACCACTTTGTAATCCCTCCAGGAATTTATAAATGTTCAATTTTCTCTACATCCTAATACTTGTTATTGTCTGTCTTTTTTATTTTGGCCATCTAATGGATGTGAAGTAGTATCTCATTGTGGATTTGATTTGCCTTTCCTTAGTGGCCAACATTATTCGTCTTTTCATTTGCTTATTGGGCATCTGTAGATCTTGTTTGGAGAAAGAACTGTCTATTCAAATCCTTTGCTTAATTTTAATTGGTTGTCTTTTATTTTTGAATTATAAAAAAGTTATTTATGTCCTTTGGCTATAAATCTCTTCCCAAATACTTGATTTACAAATATTTAATCCCTTTCTGTGGTTTGTCTTCTTCTTTTCTTCTGTCTTTTGAATCACAAAAGTTTTGGATTTGATGAAGTCTAATTTATATTTTATCACTGTGCTTTGGTGACTAATGCAAGGCGACAACAATTTATTCCTATGTTTTCTTCCAAGCATTTTATAATTTTAGCTCTTATGTTTAGGCCTGTGATCCATTTTGAGTTACAATTTTTGTACATGGTGTGAGATAGGGTCCAATTTCATTCTTTTGCAGGTGGATGTCCAGTTGTCTCAGTATTATTTGTCGAAGACTGTCCTTTCTCTTGTCAAAAATCAATTGACCATAAATTTAAGGGTTTCTTCATGGACTCTCAATGCTACTCTACTAGTAAATAAATGTTTGGGTACACTGCATTTTCACATAAGTTTTAAGATCACCTTGTCAATTTTTTCAAAAAAGACCTATATATATATTTTTTAAAGATTTTTATTTATTTATTTGAGATAGAGACAGTGAGAGGGAGCATGAGAGGGGAGAAAGTCAGAGAGAGAAGCAGACTCCCCATGGAGCTGGAAACCCGATGTGGGACTCGATCCCGGGACTCCAGGATCATGACCTGAGCTGAAGGCAGTTGCTTAACCAACTGAGCCACCCAGGTGTCCAAAAAAGACCTATTTTGATTCATTGGATCTGCAGATTAATTTAGGTAAGAGCAACAATATTGAGTGTTTTAATCTAAAAACAATATTGTCTTTCAATTTATTTAGGTCTTCTTTAATCTCTTTTAAGGATGTTTTGTACATAATTTTATGTTTTTGGTGTACAAATCTTGTACTTCCTAAGTATTTAATTTTTTGATGCTATTTTAATTGGAATAAAATATTTTGGTTTTGGATGTTCTTAATTTTGTTTTTGGATGTTCATTGCCAGTATATAAAAAATATAACTGATGTCTTTATCTTTATATCCTGCAAACTTGCTGAACTTACTAGTTCTAATAGTTTTACGTGTCTTTGTGTGTGAATGGATTTTTTAGAGTTGTCTATATACAAGATAATTTCATCTGTGAATAAAGATGGACTTACTTCTTCCTTCTCAATATGGATTTTTAAAATTTCTTTTTCTTGTCTACCTATGCTGGCTAGAACCTCTAGCACAATGTTGAATAGAAAGTGAGAGCAAACATCCTTCTTATTCCTGATCTTAAAGTAAAATATTCAGTCTTCCCATTAAGAATGATGTTAGCTGTTCAGTTTTTGTATATGTCCTTTATCAGGTGAGGAGATTCTTTTCTATTCCTAGTTTGTTGAAAGTTTTATCATGAAAATGAAGTGAATTTTGTCAAATGTTTTTGTGTCTATTGAGATGATCATGTGCCTTTTATTCTTCTGTTATGGTATATTCTATTACACTGATGTATTTTCATGTTAAACCAACCTTGCATTCCTGGAATAAATTCCACTTGATCATGGTATATTATTTGTATTTGTTGCCAGATTTGATTTACTAGTGTTTTGTTGAGAATTTCTGAGTATATATTCATGTTTCTATTTCTTTTTCTGTTTTGCTAGTTTGTGTTTTAGTAGCAATTTGCCCATTCCATCTAGGTTATATCATTTATACCATATAATTGTTCATAGTGTTCCCTAATAATCTCTTATTTCTATAAGACTGGTAGTGATGTCTCTTCTTTAGTATACTCACTTAAAATCACTTTCTTCTAAATTCTAATAATAATAATAATAATAATAATAAAGTAACCCAACTTCTTTCTTAATTAATTGCCATGGCTTCCTATAATATTCAACATGCTGTTCACTATTAATTGCATTTTAAAGTTTGGGCTTTACTTTTCCATACATTGAGGTTGTTTCACTTTTACATTGATCTCATTGTACCTATACAATATTTTGTGCAACACTTGAAAATGTTTTACAAGTAGATGACACCCTTCCCAGTTCCCTGAACATTTATATTAGCAGTAATGATTACTTAGAGTTTTTAGATTTCATTCGAACTAAAAGTTGTAGTTCACTTAAAATAATAAATCATAACAAAATAAAATCTAACATTTAATAGAATAACATTTATGAACAGGCGAGGTATTCTGCAGTGTACTTTGTGTAAAATTTCATTATATCAACATAAATAGCCTTTGTGTCAAGTTACAGATTACAAAATCAAATTTGAACCCAGTTTTGTTTGACTGCAGAGCCTACATTCTTAACTAGTGGTGGACAAACTTTTTTAAAAGGGCCAGATAGGAAACAGTTTAGGCTCTGGGCCATATAGACTTTGTCACAATGACTCAACTCTGCTGTTGTATCAAGAAAGCAATCTTCACGATATGTAAATGATGGACACAGCTGTGTTTCAATGAAATTTGATTTACCAAAAAAGTGTGCCTGCAGGCCATAGTGTACCACCCTGTGCTCTTAACCAACAAACACACCACACTGCCCTACTTCTTCCTCAAAGCCATTCCAAATGCCACCTTAGATCAATTCCTTCTGCTTCTGGACTTCTACCATAGTAGCTGTTGTAGGAGTCCTAATACACATAACCTTGTTTTTATATAAATGTGTCTCGCAACAACTTCTTTTGTTAACTGTATTGGCAAAAGATTATGCCAAGGAGTAGGTGACTTTATACATTTTGTTGTAACTCTGTAGGGCACCCAGCCCCATACTATGGATTATAAAAATATAGAAATGTATATATCACTGTATCTGTAGAATTTTGATAAAGCCACTCACCTGAAATCACATGATAGAAATGTAAAAATTGAAAAATAAGATGTTGATATGGAAAAGTAGACAACTGTAATATAACCAAGATTTATGGTCAACATCTTTTATTATGAGGGGTTTTTTATGTAGAAAAACTACGTATCTGTTTCCATTTTCTTAGTTTCCACTTTTTTCTTAGACTTTCCTAACCTCAAGGAATCATAGTTTATCAAAACTGTAAGTCAAAGATGTGTCCTTGGAAGAATTAGTCAAAATTGGGTGCCTGGGTGGCACTGCCAGCCAGGTCATGATCCCGGAGTCCCGGAATCAAGTCCTACATCAGGCTCCCAGCTCCATGGGGAGTCTGCTTCTCCCTCTGACCTTCTCCTCTCTCACTCTCTCTCACTCAAATAAATAAATAAAATCTTAAAAAAAAAAAAAGAATTAGTCGAAAGTTAGGTAATAATTACTGTATGGATGTTAATAACATTTTTCAATTTTAGGAATGAGTAATAACATTTTCCAGGGTTAAAATTTTTTAGCGTGAGCTCCTCTCTATGAAACAATGGCTTATTTTGCTTTTTCAGGAAGCTAAACAAATCTTCTTTAATAAGAATCTAATATTCAATTGTTCTTTCATTTGTTCTCAAATGCAGGCTAAATGAAGATTCTTTGATACCTGGAAGTTTAAAGTAGTTTAAAGCAGACAGAATCATCGTTTCAGGTGTTATTATGTCTGTAATAAAAAGTTTCAGACAAGTATTAAATGTAGTATGGGCCAGATGACCTTTAACCAGAGATACCGTCAGTATCTGACAAACGCCTTTCCTCAGAGACTTGAAGTTGGGTAGTCATAGAAGTGAACACTTGGGTGTAAGAAGGTTAGCATTTTCTAACCTGGGGGAAAACAACAAATAAACATGAGGCAGAGTCAGTTCGAATGAGAAGAAACACAATTTAAAGTTAACATGGTTTTAATTATCAGGCAACAGCTAAAACTGGTTACCCCAAATCATTCTCAAAACCACCTTCCCCTGCTTTATCCACCATAAAGGCCGAAAGTTCTTAATATCTCAGCTTCTCTTAAATAAGCTAAGGCCATCCACATGCTAGGGGCCAGCCAGCAGACAAAGGTCCACAGTAGACATCTGCAGGAGGAGGATGCTGGGAAAGCTATTATTTCCTGATTAAAAGAGAAACACTGAAGACATACAGCCATTCCTATTCTTCCTGCCCTGAACAAGAATATGATAGCTGGATCAGCAGGAATATCCACCTTGCAGCAAGCACAAGAAAAAGCATGAGGACACAATCCTTACAACACTGAGCCTCCAAACAAAAAGTAAACAACTACTTCTAGATTTTTTGTTCTGGAATGATAAATCCCTATTGTTTTATGTTATTGTACATAAAACTTAAAGCTGAAAGCATTTCTAATTGACACATACTATAAAACTTTTTTAAATTGTCAATTACTTTTGGGTCATATGAGTAAAAATTTGCTTTTTCAGATAATCTTGATAGTAAGATTTCTTCACCTTCAAAATGTTTAACTTTTTATTAGTAATTATTAGCTAAATCTGCTATTATAATAAAAAATAGTTATTATTAGGCCTTTATGATTTTAGGTTATTAGAATTTTATTTTTAATATATTTTTTAAAAGTTCCCTTATTTAGCAAAACCAAAAATTATACTATTGTCATGTGGCTGTAAGGATATTATGGTATTATCAAAATACCATAATGGTATTATACCATATATATTGGTACCAATATACCAATAATGGTACCAATGGTACCATATAATGGTATTATACCATTAATACCATATGGTATTATCAAAATTCTATCTAGTATTATACGTCAAATGATTTATGATATCAAATATAATTTAACCTGCTTTGAATATAGAACAAGTAATTTAGTATCTGTAAGCAATTTAGGATACTTTGTACAGGTTTCTTAACTGGAAGGCTGACTGCATCTAAAAAACACTCACAAAACAGATAATCATGTCAAAAAATGGGCAGAAGACATGAACAGACACTTCTCCAAAGAAGACATACAAATGGCTAACAGACACATGAAAAAATGTTCATCATCTTTAGCCATCAGAGAGATTCAAATCAAAACCAC
>CM052799.1:107993146-108056820 GCA_028533885.1 Nasua narica | reverse complement strand
GGGGGGGGTGATCCTGGTGGTGGGTATCGAGAGGGGCACGTACTGCATGGAGCACTGGGTGTGGTGCATGAACAATCAATCTTGTAACACTGAAAAATTAAAATAAATTTGGGAAAAAAAAAACATTAATTGCTTCAATGATTTTTAGATTGCTTTATGAAGTACACAACAATTAAACGATGGCAAAATTATACATCATAATACAGTATTTATAGCACACTACTAAAAGGTGGAAAAAATAAAGTTTATTAACTCTTCAAGTGACATAGAGTTAAAGACCTCAAATAAAACTAGTTACTCTTTCAAAGCAAAATTTAGGTCATCAAGAAAATGATGGAAGCACTCTGATGCAGGCAACATATCAAAAATATTCCAGTGAGCTGTTTTGGGTCCATTCAAAAGCAGCCAAGATGCTAGGGAAATGGGCTTCAAGTTGTTAGGTACTCATTAAATTGCTAGATTGTGCAATAGATATCACTTTGTGACACTTGAGTTACTGTTACTGAGAACTCTGGTATGAGATATATCGAGAAAAACAGTACACTTAGGAAAATGAGGTTATTAAATCAAAATAAATTCCATCTGCCTTCCTTCCCACACTAAATTAGGAGCTGTAAGGAGCTCAGAAGGCTCCTTTTCTAGGCAGAACCAGAAGGAGGTCTTGAAGCAGGGGCTGGAGCTAGAGGTACCATTTAGCAGTACTGATGTACAGAAAAGGCTGGCACTGAGCACTATTAATGCACAAATCTCAGAATTCATCCCTTCCCCATGTTCGCTCAAAGATGACAAATATCTGTATAATTGGGGATTAAGAAGCCTGAATCAGGCCTTCCAATGTAACCATTTCATTAAATATCGAACATCTAAGACCAGTTAAATTTTAGTTAAGATAAAGCGCCATATTATGTTTATCTGTTTTTCTCTAAATCTCTATTTCTGTGACAAGGAAAAAAAACGGTCATAGAAAGTGTGCATATGAATGTGTGGGGAATGTTACTTAAAAGTACATCTTTAAGTCAGCAAAATTTTAGAGGCAGAGAGACCAAATTCCAAAAGGCATACAATTAATAAATTTATATCTAAGGTACTTTCATATGCAAAGTTACAATTTATAGCAATATTTGTTTTATTCATTCACAAAGTCAACAGTAGACACCAATATTTATATTTAGCTCAATATAAGCAACTATTGTGGGCAGAGGGCTGCATTGAGTGTCAAAACATTCTTAGATATCTAAGAAAATTTCACTCTTCTAGTTGTACTTGTTTGTGCAAAATGTAAAATGATGTTTCATTATTGATTGTCAAATATTTAAAAAATTGTTACCAAGTATAGACTTTATATAAGGCCCTTAAATAGGAAGGTAAATGAAACTCAGTTCTGAAGTCACTAAGCATCTAGTGAGGTAGACAGTTATGAACTCAGCTAACTATACAAGACACAATGCTAAGCATGAATAACAATGCCAAAGGAACATGAACAAAGAAGGTTAATCAATCATCAATTTTAAGCCATTCTGTATCTATTTGCATGCTGGAGAGATGTTAAAAAGCAAAGAAAAGGCAGTTAAATATCTGCTATTATTAAATTTACTACTAAAAAACTATCTATAATTAACTCAAATTCTCCAGGTCTTATAATAACGAAAGGAAAATCACATTTGAATTCTTCACCCTAACACTAATCACATTAATTTGTTTCTGGAAGGTTGAACGCAAAAAACAATAAATGCCCAATTCAACAAGCGCTTAAACACAGTCCAACTTCCTTTCTTGTTTTTTCTTTTAAGAAATGATTAGAAAAATCGAAGAACAAATTTAGCTTTTATGGAATGAAATATGTGTTTCATAAATAAGCTTCAACAAAGGTATCTTACTTAGGTAAAATTGTGTCGAGCCATAGGCTTCCCTGGCTAGAAAATGCAGACCTTGTTTGCCACCAGTGGGAGAGCCCTTTCCCCTCATCCATATTCCCTATCACTGGAATGAATTCAGAAATGTTGGCACAGAAAATTGTAGATCAGTCTTCGCAGCCCACACCATCTAAATGAAATTGGGCCCAATGGACACTTTTGCAAAGGCCAACCAGCACAAAGACATTCTCAGAAAGCCTAATGTATAGTAATTATTCTGAGGTCAACTTAACTCTTGTCTGTCAAAATGCAAAATGTCTCAATGTGTACATTAAAAAAGTCTTAGTTAGTGGTTCTAATTCAGTAAGCGGTCCTAGGGCCACTTCTTTACGCTGAGCGTGATACAGGATGCTCAAAACAAGTGGGAGATAGGAAAGAGGTATGTCCTCTCCAGGAGCCAATAATCTAGTTACTTAAAACACACTTACCAAACTTTAAGGACTAAATTTTGAAAACATTAGAAGATTGAAAACAAAACAAAAACAAATCCTTATCTTTGTATGATAATTAACCCTGATCCCCTAAAGCACTATTTAACCTTAGAAGTTTGCTGAAAAAAGGGGTGGGGGGTGTTTTTGTTCATCTTTAGGGTCTGCTTCAAGGATCTGTTATGAAAAGGGTAATGCCTTTTACATTTTTACTTTTATTTTTTTTTTTAGATTTTATTTATTTGTCAGAGAGAGAGATCACAAGTAGGCAGAGAGGCAGGTGGGGGTGGGGGGTGGGAGGGGGGAAGCAGGCTCCCTGCTGAGCAGAGAGCCCTGATGCAGTCTCAGATCCCAGGACCCCTAGAGACCATGACCTGAGCCAAAGGCAGAGGCTTTAACCCACTGAGCCACCCAGGTGCCCCCCATTCCTCCTTTTTAATATTATGTCCAAATCATTCATTCATTTAGAAGTGAATGTGTATACACAGATCTTTTTTGCTTTGCTTTAATAACCCATGATTACCCCAAATCTAATGAATTGTCAGTCTGATTCCAGTTTAAAATGACATATAGGAAAGTACTGTCCCCAACTATGGGTATTGGGCTTCTAGAAATGATTATGGGAAAAAGGCCATGGAGCCACTTATAGGCATTTAACAAAACAGATCAAATCTCGTTTCTCTTTTGCTAAGGACAGTTTCTCAAACTGTTTACAGAATAGTGTTTTTCAATTTTTCATATCTATCTCCTTCTATAAATCCCCCTCCCAACACACCAAAAACATTTGATCTTGAACCTTTAAGTCTCACTCTTCTGTGCTGCATGCATCAGTGAATCCTCCTGTTAGAATGAGAAATCCACACTACTCAATTATTTTCACTCAATAAGCTTAGAGTCAGAAATTTGAATTAAAAAAAAAGCTCAAAATGTATTGTAATTTGAAATTAACCAAGTGTTTTGGCTAAAGAACAGTGATCCCCGAGTATTGTCCATTCCAGAGAGACATTCTGCCCTCCGTTGGTTTTTCTTTCCCATCATATCATATGCTCACTAATAGCCATACACAAACAGTAAAAATCAAGGGCAGAATAAATAATATGCCTTTAACCTAAGTAGTGCTTTACATAAAATTATAAACTATCACATAAAGAATCATCTCAACACCAGTAACGTATAGTTAAGAAGTCTTCAGATTATCTGAGATTTAAAATGAACACCAATTTAAAATCTTTTGAGACAAGTTCAAAGTAACAAATACCTAAATACTATATATTGCTAATGATTTTCTCCCTTATAAAAACATGCTCTTACTCCCAAATGATACAGGAACCCAATCTCTTTCATTGACAAATTAAAGAGGATCCAAATCTTAGAAGCAGGCAAAACATCCAATACTTTAATACCACAAACTCATTCACTCCTAATGAGATTCTATCCTTTATACCTCACAACAGAAGACCTAGAAATAGTTGGGATTCAAAGTACATCTGAATTTCAACTGTTTTGATATTTTTTTCTATCTCATTTACTTGATTATTAACTGATTCCCAACCAAACTCTTTCAAAACATCTTTTAATAAAGGCTCTGAAAGAACTTCATTGCCAATATTATTATTAATTATTATTACATGGGGTAAATAAATTAATGACAGCAAGCATTCCATTTCACAAAATCAATCAGTGGCAGACACTAGGAAAGATTCTAAGACTGACTCAGAACAATCCATTTAATCACAAATAACAAGGATAAACATAATCCTTTCCAAGCCTCACTATACTCTATACCCATTTTTTTTTCTCCTAAAATCATTTACAAAGGGTCTCATCAGCTACATGGATTAATAGACTCTCCTGTGATATAGAAAAGATAAACTCAGATCCTTACCATGGCTAAGTTTAGTGGCTACTGTTGCTTTTTCTTTATTCCAAGCTCTCTGCTGCTTCTAACACCTGATCTGCTTGGGGACAATCTAAAAGCAGCTGTTTTTCTAAGATCTGTCCATCTGTATATTTCTCTGGTGTCTTAAGAATGTGGCAGGGGGTGCTGGAGGGGAGGAATAAGTACACAGATAAGTCTTTTAGGCTTATCAGTACTAGCGCTCAGTAGGATAGAACTTTAATCTATGAAGAGAATTTCTTCTGGCCATTTCTTTTCAAAAAGGAATTTTGTGTGTGTTACAAAAATAAAATCCAAAAATCTTAAGTAAATGAGAAAAGCACGAAAACAAGAAAATAGAATTTAATTACTCCATTGTATTGATCCTAGTTAAAAAAAAAGAAAATCCGGATTATTTTGCCCAGACCCTGGAATACACAATTGTCAGAATGAAGGCATTTCAAAGCAAAATGTGCTGCAATATGCTACTATGATTAAAAGCCATGTAATCTGAAAGACCTGTGTAACAAAAAGAAAATGACTAGGAAAATAGCTATTTACATACTTTTTTAAAAGGAAAGAAAGCAACTTTGTGATAGTTACACAAAGGGAGGTGTGACTTTCACCTTTACCTTAAAGCATATTTTCATCCACAGGTATTTAATAACATTCAAAGAAATTGCACATGGCTTAATACCAAGAATAAACTATGATTTTATACTATAGCATGTGTTTTAAGCCTAAACCCATCACAACACATACCAAGGATAATCATTTGGCACACACTCCCTAAACAGAAAAGATCCTCACAGTTTTTCTTGTACTTTAGTTTTTTAAAATGTACAACTATTACCAGACTCAAATGAGAGAATAAGGAGCAGCAATGAAGTACACCATACGTTCCTACTGTAGGCTGAGTCCTGGTCTTTGTTCCAATATTCTAGAGCCTCTGGAAGGAATGCTAAGTATCCACCCGTTAAAACGTTTTTACATTATTGCTGGCAAAGTTATACTTCTTCTAGGTCTAGTCATCTTGATTATTCCTGCCTGGATTTGCTTCCTTAGTATAAATCTCTTTCAATTTTAGGAACCTGCAGTAAACCCCGCTGGAAAACAGGTCGTTAGCAGGACAATCTGATAAAACAACGTACAGGGTAGACACTGAAGAAGAATGCAAAGTTATTTTCCTAGTAAAAGAGTTCTGAAGTAATTCTATATCAATGACAAAATTTGGGGGGTTTTACCAGCTACGCACCTATCCAGATATCATCCACCTTATCCTCAATTAGCAGGGTTTCCCTCAACCTTAAGATCTCCCAGAACAGTTTTAACGGTATAACTCACACCAAAACCACTAACCACGCCCTTTATACTCAGAACCAAGCCACCTTTTGCTTTTTTACCCCTACAAAGTCCAAAATGTACATCTTTCATCTAAAAGGGTTCGCACCAGTTCCCTAACCCGAGTCAGAGACTCTAGCTGTGTTTTGACAGAATTCCTATTGGAAGACGCTTTCTCCAGGGCAGTGTGAGGACGCCCAGAAGAGGCACCCACGCTTACCTCCCACACACCTGCAAACCCTGGCGGGATCCTGGAGCTGATGCTCGGAGGACTGCGCTCCGCTCCGCTCTTGCTCCTGCTCTCGTCTCTCCCGGGAAACTAGAGTCCAGACTGAGCCTCCGGCTGCTACAGGGACCCAAGCTCCGCCTCCCCCTCCTCTAGTTGGCGAATTCGGCAGCTGTTGCTCCTCCCCCTGCTGTTCCTGCTGCTGCCCCGGCTGGTGGCGGCGGGAAGCTGCTGCCCTAGTACCTTCCCGCTCCCGGCACTTGTGCAGCTGTTCTGCAGCTTCCCTTCCCCTGGGAACTCCTCTCTCCTCAGTCAGTGCCCTCACACCTGCAGCTGCCTTCTGCCCCGCCCGGGCGCCTCCCCCAGAAACCCAGGTTCACACTATCCCTTCCCGACGACCCTCAGGTCTGGCCGCCTGGTGTGCCTGGGGCTTGTCCGCTTTCAAGGAAGCTACTCCTCCGGCCGGGACGCATCCCCGCTCCCTCCCTCTACGCCGGCGATTCCCTCGATGCTTCCTCCCTTTGGTGCAGGGTCCACAGCTCAGCCGCCCCACAGTACCCGCCTCAAGCTCTCACCCCAACCCCCTTACTTCCTCTGCTCTGCTAGCCCGCCCCCACAATGGGTAAGTCGCCTGCAGGGCCGACCCGGCACCCTGATTGGTGCAGGTGTGAGCTGACCCCTCCCTTCCTCCTCCTTTCGAACACCCTCTCTCTCGGTCTCACCTCCTCCCGCAAAGGCAGGGAACTCTCTTACTATTGGCTAGAAGTGTCCCCACCCATTGCCTTGGGCTCTACCGCACGGCCTGCCGGGAATTGTAGTCTTGCATGTGCAAAAACTGCCAGCGAAACTAGCGAGTGGGACTACGAGTCCCCATAGGCCCCTGCGCGACTCCGGCTGGGCAGGATTCCGGACAACGCCTGGTTCCTCTCGGGTCCTTCCGGCGTCGCCGGAGTGAATTGATCCGGGAGTTGAAGAGGGCTCCAAAGGTGGGAAGTGAAGTCAGTGCCTCAGTTGCCGGTAAGGTGTAGCTCTTCTATCACAGTCTCTGTAGCCCTGAGTGAAGGAGAAGAGGTCTGGGGTCACACAGGGGCCGTGGCCGAGGCACTCGGGCTTGGCTCTGGCGGGCGGAGCGGACGGGGCTGGGAACGGGGCCCTATGGGCGTAAGCGAGGTTACCCTACGCGAGTGGCGTAAAGCGGGTTTGTAAATGCAGCCTGCCCTGCTCGGGCCTGAACGCCTCCAGGAAGTCTTCTCTAGGTGGGGGCGGGAGGGGAAGGGCGAGGTTGGCCTCTGGTGCCCCTGGAGAAGGGAGAGGGCGGATGTGTCTGGGGTGGGGTCCTCTGAAGGTGTGGCTTGGGGCGGGGAGCGTTGCTGCTGTTTTCCCCCTGCTTTAGAAGTAGGATAGGGAAGAAGTGGAGGAGGAAAGGGGCGCTCGGGAGTCTGCTCTTGGGGTGACTCAGGTTATGCCCTTTGAAAGAAGAGAACTGTAAAGGAAGAGTCAAATGTTGACAGAGAGCTACGGATTCAGTTCCAGTTTCAAGATGTGGTCCTTCTAAGGAGGTAATTTTGCCTCTAAGCAGAAAACATTCATCCTCTTAGGTGTAATTTCAAAGGTATCGTTACACCCGTTCTGATTTCAAAGACACAGTTTTCAGATGCTGATGAGAAACTGAGGGGATAAGTGAAGTGCCCAAGGTCACACACATAGGGACTGATCTGAATCTAATCCAGGTGTAATCCAGTTTCTGAATCTGGGCTGCCGCACCAGAAAGAAAGAGTAGGGAAGTTGCTGGGGTTTTTCATGTGAGTGGGGGAGATTGCAAAGTAATTCATTTTATGTATTTCTGAGAAGCCCTTTGTGAGGTAAAGAGTTTTTTGAGTTGGAGAAATTCCTCAGTAAAACAAGGACACACTCTTAACTTTTTGGAAAAATAAGAATGAGTTTTCAGCCTACTTAATACGGTCATACTAAGTGACGGACTCTACCACCATTTCAAACGGTAGATAATGAGATAGGAGAATATAAAAAAATATATCCCATCTTTACGTTTTAGAAGGTATTCCTTTTCCTCCCTACCTTGGGGCTGACAGTTTTTACTCTGATTTTGTAAAACTGACGACAGTAGTATAGGAATTCTTTCACAAAACTTATGTGTTTTTCAAGTAATAATAACAGTAAGAGAGTTTAGTGTGCTCATTACTAGAAAAGAAGTTCGTTGCATTTCTTGGAAGTAACATCACGTTTTTGCCGATTTCTATTTACTTTTCCTCTTATTTTCTTGACTCCAGTGTGTGTGTGTGTGTATGTGTGTATAAAATCAAGTGCTTTCTTATTATATTTAACATTATAAATGCCTTTTAATTCATCCTATTTATACTAAAGAGTGGGAAAATTGGACATTTATATTTTATATTGAGCAGAAAGCAGTATCCTTGTACCAGTCTTATTTATAATTGTTAGTGTGGCCATTTATAGCTCATGAATATTACTTGATCTTTCATATAATTTTAGGTGTGTGTTTTTTAACATCAGGATTTCTTTTGTGATGTTTATATACAATAATTCAGTATCTACTGATAGCTAGCAGTCCTGGTTTAGTATAAGTTGACCATTGAGATATGCCACTTTTTGAATGTATTGTGCAAGTATTAACAGTGTTTAACTTTTGAATACAAAAATATTTAGTAGGATAATATATGGTATATTGTTCCCGTATGATTGAAGTTAAGATGGTCTGGAAATTAATATAACCTTTAACATAGAATAGAGATACGATATTATAGAATGAAGTAGGAAGTATAGAAGTTAACATAGCACCATGAGTAATGCAATACACAAGGAAGGAAGACCACCTAAAACAAAATTATGTGGGATAATTGGCTCTATGCTATATTATAGAGGAAATAGTAGTTTACATGGAGTAAACCGAACATGAGTTAGTGATAGTAAAGCAAGAATGTTAATGTGTTTTTTAGGTGGCAATGTAAGCATTTCCTTTTTGTTGGGGGAAGTGTCAAGTGAGTTCTTCTCTAACTTTTGGAATGTAGCTATGAGGTTGTAGAATGAGCTTTTGAATTAAAAGTCAGAAAAATTTGGAAATGAGTAAAATTAATTTATTGTACTTGTTCAGCGTGTGTTACTTTTTGTCCTGGGTTCAGTTCTGTCATTACTCTTCATCTCTTAACGCTTATTATGGTTTTTGATATTTCATCTATATTGCAATGAAGGAGTAAGGTGTTTATTGTATTTATCATCTTTCAGTCACATACTGGTGTACTGTGGTCACTTTGGATCTCTGCACATTGAAGAATTTAGGGTTCCCAGAGTTGTGTGTATACTTGTATTTTTATAACCGTTTGCAGTTCACCAGTATCCACATTTGTTCTCATTTTTGGTTTTGCAGGAACCTTGTGTCAGCTTTTGGACATCATCTCTTACAGTACTTAGGATGTCTCCCATGTACATCTGTCTTTGAGGGTAGAAGGTCATGAGAACAGGACTCTGTATTATCATTGCATTCCCAGTAGGTAAAATAATTGAGTACCTATTTACACAGAGAACGAAGAAGTTCATACTGGTTAAGTGTAAGGTCATGAAACTTGTGACTGGTGGGATTAAGGCATAAGCCAGGTCTTCTGACTATAGATATTACTATTATAGAATAAAGACTGAGTCCTAAAATTCTTTATTTTATATGAGAAAAGGACTTAAATGAATTAAATATTCAAATTCTCTTACCCTCATTCTCTTTTTTTAATGCTGACAGTTCATCCTTTGCCTCCTTTCCAGCTCTCCATACTTATTCCCAACCTTTCTTATTTACTGCGCCTTTCAGTCACTAAGTACATAAGTTCCTTCCTGACTTAGGAACCTTGTACATATTCCATCTCTCTGCGGACTGCTCTCCCTCCCTTTCCTAAATCTGACAAAACACCTAGTTAATTTGCAGATCTCAGTTTAAATGTCATTCCTCAGGGGAACCTTTCCTGACCTTCTTTGACCCTTCCTTCCTAAAACTAGAACATACTGTAGTAAGTTCCCAGTGTATCTTCACCAGCTTTGTTATGTCTTTGTAGCGTCATCACAATAGGAACTTAATTATTTCTTTACTTATTTGATACATGTCTGACTCTCTCACTAGACTATAAGCTAGGTAGGTAGGATCCTTTCATTTGTCATGTGACTAGCACACTCACTACTTTTGCAGTATCTGGCACAAAGTAAGTTTTCAGTGAATACTTGCTGAATAAGTGAGTAAATGAATGAATGAGTGCATTCATGCACAGTGCCTCCAGCACTCTGCTGGGGACAGAAATACAGAAATAAGTAAAACAGATTTGCTTTCCATCCTTAGATGAAAGAACTTATGACAGAAGTTTTATAATATAAATTATAGAAAGATGTTTGTTCTTTTTGGAGGTTCTCAAATCAGGATAGATCGTTTTCTGTAGGGAAATGACAAAGGAGTCATTTTCTGTTAATAGCAAACTTTATGTATAACAGAGCATTTTGGAGACCTTATCTCTGTCCTGTTTTTTACAAGCAACATTCATTATAACAAAATACAGATGTGGAGGAAACAAACTTTTAATGGATTCTGTGCTTCCCTAATGTGATCTCATTTTGTCCTGAACAGAGTCCATGCTTTTTTTTTCTTTTTTCTTTGTTTCATTCTGTTTTTTAACCATGGTATCTTCTTTTGAATTTTACTTTTAATATCATCTGCTTTAGACAAGGTGACTTTGTAAAATGGAGTCATGCTTGTTTCAACGAGCTTATTTATATTTTGAGCTTCTTGGAAAGTTTCATATTTCACTGGGTCTTATTTGCTTTAAACTTAGATACTTGTGAGAGTAAAATGATCATTATTTTAAAAACGTGCAAACCAAATTTCAGGGATAAATTTGTGTTAGATTTTGGCCGTGAAAACAAATTCAGTAATCCTTTATGGTACTATAATAATCGCATAGAATAAATTGAACAGCTCTAAGTTGCTGTAACCTTATATGCTTTCGTGAAGTTACCAATTCCCTTTCCCAGGAGAGATTGCCAAAAAATTATTGCTAGTATTTGACTTTAAAATTTGATAATGCTCCCAATTTTATTAATAAATGTCTTTGATAAGTCCTAAACTTACTTTTTTTTTTTTAATTTTTTTTTTTAAGATTTTATTTATTTATTTATTAGGAAAGAGAGAGAGTGAGAGAGAGCATGAGAAGGGAGAAGGTCAGAGTGAGACGCGGACTCCCCATGGAGCTGGGAGCCCGATGTGGGACTCGATCCCGGGACTCCGGTATCATGACCTGAGCCGAAGGCAGTTGCTTAACCAACTGCGCCACCCAGGCGCCCCTACTTTTTTTTTAAAAAAAGTCTGTTTTTATGTTTTTAAAAAATTTTTTATGGTATTTTTTATCCAAGAAATTCATATTTACCTAATTTAACCAACATGTGGAGAATAAAGCTGAAGTATTGCTTTTTACACGGTTTTGGATTTAGAAGTTAAGTAGTATGATTTTTTTTTTTTTGTATATATTACTGCATTTGAAATGTTATAGAAAGTTGCAGTCTTAGATGCTTATTTTTTGGGGGCACACACAATGTAACCAATGAAAACTTTATTGCAATATTTAGAAATAATTTATTTGCAGAAAGGTAAACAGTGTAGTTTGGTGGTCTATTTTTGTAGGAAAATGAAAAATTCAGTTTTTAAATTTTATCTACAAAGTTAATTGCATCTTTGATGTAGTATAGCATTATAATCTTATTTTTCAAAATCACCCTTATACTTTTGGTTTGAATAACCTTTTTTTTTTTTTTTTAAACTACCCAAAAAGTGAGTTGAATCTGTTTAGTCTTAATCTTGCTTTTTGGGGCTCCTGGGTGGCTCAGTAGTTAAGCATCTGCCTTTGACTCAGGTTATGGTTCTGGGATCCTGGGATTGAGCCCCGGGCTCCCTGCTCAGCGAGGAACCTGCTTCTCCCTCTTCTCCCTTCTCCCTGCCTGTGCTCTCTCGCTCTGTCTCTCTCTCAAATATATGAATAAAATCTTAAAAAAAAAAATCTTACTTTTCTGTAGTTGCTTGGAATCAATTGTTGCTTTTTATTTTATTTTTTTAATTGTTGCTATTTAAAAGAAAGAAAAAAGAGGATTTTATCACCAAGTTTATGAATTATTGGGTTAACAGCATTGCAGTGTATTAAATGGTAGTCACTACTGTTTACTCAGGCCAGTCCCTTGGAAATACGTTTACCAGAAGTAAGTATAGATTGCCGAATAATACTTCGGTTTATTCATTTGTCAAATATTTATTTAGTATATATTATGTGTGAAATTACCCTAAATACTTAGAATGAGCTGGGATATAATCTAATAGCTAGCATTCATTGAGTAGTAACTCGGTGCTGGGCTTCACACTAAGCATGCCTCATGATGTCATATAATCCTAGCAACAGTCCTATGAAGTAGAGGCACTATTATGCCCAATTTTAATGGGAGAAATCAAAGTGCAGAGAAGTTAAGCAACTTGCCCAAGGTCATACAACCAGTAATTGCTTGGAATTCGAATTTGAATCCAGGCTGCCTCACTCATTGCCATAAAAATGATGTACTGGTTGAGCTCTAGTGGAGGGCAGTTAGATTTAGAGTTGCAGGTACAGAGAACTTTTTATTAGATGTTAAGGTCAGTATGGCAGGCAAAAATTTCTTCTATTCAATTTACTTGAAAAAATCTTTTAGGGATTTAGCACGTTGGAGACTAACATAACTTCCAGCCAGTTTTCCTTTAGCACCGGGATAGAATTACTTTTCCTTTGAGTAGTAGGTGAAGCATTTGACTTGTCATTCAGAGCCATGTTGGAAAAAAAAATGTGTCTAACACAGGAATCATAGTGTGGTGAGCTGCTCATAGTGAGAGGACACTGTGTCTCTATGTCTGGCAGGGAAAATAGAAGATCCATGACTGTCCATGTTTTAAGTTTAGTTGTATTTCTAAGAGATTTTAAAGGAAAGCTTTAGTATTAGAGAAATTAAAACAGATCACGGATACCAATAAAAAGGAAAATAGAAAGATGTACCTCAGACACCTAATGGCTACTCAATTGAGCATTATTTGATTGATGAGCTTAATCAAAGATTAAGAAGTTAATCAAAGATTAACTTCTTAATCTAGTGAGATTAAGAAGTTATATAAAAGATGAACATATTCAAGGGGTCGAATTTGTTTCCTGCCCTACAACAAATGTTTTCATTCTGGGGCTTATGTGTGTGGAATGGAACTATGATCACTACGGATTTCAATAGTTCTCTTTTTTGGTTTCTTCAAAAAATGTTAAGCGTGCATGTTGAACTTGTGTATGGTAAGTATACGTGTAACATGAGACAGGTGTGCTTGTGGAGTTATGCAAAGTGGCAGCTTGACATGTTCTATTTCTTTATTGTTCCTCTTCCCTGCAAGACCACACCACCCTCAAGGGCATGGACTCTTTCTGACTTTTCATCGCCACATCTCCACCTAACACTTGCTGACTTGGACTGACTATGCAGAGTACTGCATTAGCTACTAGGAAATAGAGAAAGGAATAAAGCTTCTCTTTAATGCACTTATCATTTAGTGGGTAGAAGGGGAAGGGGATGGGAAGATTGTTACATGAGCAGTTAGCCTTTCTAATATATATATTTTTTCTAGTTTTTTTTCTTTTTATCTTTCAACCTTTTTTACCCCCTTCCTTGCATATTAAGTACTTTTGCATGCATCTGTTCACTTGTTAATTTTGGGTCAGAGCTGATAGAAAAGGAAAAAAAGTAATAGTTTCTTTAACTTACCATAGGGTCTCTGGTACTGAAAAATGCCTTCCTGCTTCATTCAGCCATCCTGTCTTCAGGATGAACTGGAACTCCAGTGGGGATTGGAGTTAAGGAATGACGAAACCCTAAGATGTTATACCCCTGCTCCCATCTTAGAATTATATAAGATTACTACAAAGCCAGTTGGGAATGGTAGAGGAGTCAGACCTGGCCTCTAGGCTGCAACTCCTCCCTATACCAGTTCGCGATGTTGCAAGGTTTAATTAATTTAATTCCAGAAAACTTTGAATTTTGCTGTGGTCTCTTATTCAGAAATATATATGCTTTATCCATAATAAAATTAGGATTCTGGCAGTGTTGTCAAAACTCTAGATTTCTTGGGTCTTATCTTAATTTTGGTGTGCCTCCTTAAAAAATTAATTACAGTTTTGAAAGGAAGGCTTCAAGAGGAACCATATATACAAGCAGATATCCTCATTTTTTGTGTGTGTATGTGACTAGTAGCATTTGTATTTGAGATCAGGAGCTAAAAATGAAGTTAAATGCTATCATCAAGATAAAACCTTGTCTGTATTAACACCTAGTTTTAAACAAATGACCCAGTAATTTGTTATCTGGAGCTCACAATTTTATCAACATTTGAGTGCCTTGTGGTAGTGTATTGGTGCAAAGAAATTTTGTAAGGTAAGGTAAAGGGTTACATTGCATTCGATAGAGGACTTTAGGCAATTAATAGTCATTAAGAAAAATGGAATCTAAGATTGTAAGTGATACAGACCAGGTGGGCCTAACCCATGTGGTACAGTCTCCTTAAATTGTACCTTCAAGCTTAGAGAATATAGAAACAATATGAAGGTTTTAAGTTTAGTTGTATTTCTAAGAGATTTTAAAGGAAAGCTTTAGTATTAGAGAAATTAAAACAGATCACAAATACCAATAAAAAGGAAAATAGAAAGATGGACCTCAGACACCTAATGGCTACTCAGTTGAGCATTATTTGATTGATGAGCCACTAGATTAAGAACTTATATAAAAGATGAACATATTCAAGGGGTTGAATTTGTTTCCTGCCCTACAACAAATGTTTTCATTTAAATTTTGTTCAGACTAGGATTTGACACAAATTGAGGCATTGGAATAGGAAAAAATTGAAGATTGTCACAACTAAAGAGATGTACTATTTTCTCCTGAATTACTTGTGCAGAAGTATCTTAGAAGCCAGTCGTTGCTACTTTTATTGTTCCCATTTCCTATCAGATAATTCAGAGGTAAGGAGCCTTTTGATTTTGTTGTCAGCTATTTATTATCCTATATAGGTTATGCCCTTTTATGAATTATCTTGAGGTCTTTGATTGCATCTTTATTTTCAGTTTGCTACCCAGTCTGCTTCTGGGCCAGTTTTCTCTATTAAAGTTGATAGTTGATATTCTCATGAAGAGAATAAAAATAGGCTTGATAGATAATTTTAAGATTCACTTATTGACCAAATTATTATAAGTATTCTAAGACTAGGTAGCTTGCTTTGGACGATATGTAACTTTTTTCTGGTGGTCCAAGTATTTTATGCCTCCATTTTGGCAAATGGAGGAGAAAAAATTTTTTTAAATGTGCTATGTAAAGTGACCTTTCTGATGTTGCAATACCAGTAAGAGGTTGTCATTGTGTGTGCTCTGCAGGTGTGGACTAGTTTAGTGTGAGGTAAATGAGGGGCCTATGGTACAAAATTTAAGGAGGCACTTACTCTGTGTCATGCAAGCCAGAGTTAAGTTTTGTGCTCTGAGTGGTCTGTTAGGCCTCACCCTAGTTCGAGTCCGTTTGCTATGTCAGGTTCATAGAATTCTGTCTAAAATGTCAGTATCTGGGGCGACTAGGTGGCTCAGTCGGTTAGGCACCCTCTTTCAGCTCAGGTCATGATCTCAGGGTCCTGGGATCCAGCCCTGTGTTGGGATCCCTGCTCATCAGGGAGCCTGCTTCTTCCTCTCCTGCTCCTTCTGTTTGCGTGTGGGCACTGTCCCTCTGTCAAATAAATAAATAAAATATAACAATATGAATTAAATGCTTATTTTGTGTCAGCCACTGTATTAACTCCTTCATATGTGTTTAGTACTTTTTTTTTTTTAAGATTTTATTTATTTGACAGAGATCATAAGTAGGCAGAGAGGCAGGCAGAGAGAGATGTGGGGAAGCAGGCTCCCCACTGAGCAGAGAGCCTGATACGGGGCTTGATCCCAGGACCCTGAGATCATGACTTGAGCTGAAGGCAGAGGCTTTAACCCACTGAGCCACCCAGTCGCCCATGTTTAGTACTCTTAATAACAATGTAAGGTGAACACTTCAATATTTTCATTAATTTTTCAGTATAGAAAGATGAATAACTGAAATGATAACACCTAGCTGAGCAAAAATTGAAACTCAGGTTCTTCTTTCAAATTTGAGAAACTAGCATACCTAGTGCTCTGTACTGTCCCATCTGTGTGTAGAAAAACTTAATTCTTGTCCATTTTATAGATTTCTGTATTAGGAAACAATACCCCCCTTTCCCCATAAGAAACTGTGCTCTCCAAAATGTGCAAGTGCTTACACTAACATGATGCAGTTAACTTTTAAGGTGAGTGAGTCAGAGGTCTCAGCAGCACCAAATTGAGGATCCACAAATTTGTACTGCTTAGTACCACCTTAAATCCGAGCCCCATTCCTGCTGGCTTCAGTCTTCAAACACCCTATATGGAATTTGGGGGTTGGCTATAAGCAGATTGACCCATGGATGACATAAAGGTCAGGGCAGGTTAGTCTAGAAGTAGTTCATTTGGCAGACTAACATGTCCTGTATGATAGACTATAGTAGCTCAGTAGTGTATTTGTTTAAAATCTCTGTCACTGTTCTGTTCAGTTTTTTAATGTGAATTTCTGTGGACATTTCTAAGTTGTAAAATTTGGAGATTGGATAAAATAATATATGATGGCTGTTTCGCTTTAAAATTTTAGGGTCTTAATGTTTTAAGTTTCTTAAGTGCATAAGCATATAACATTACTCTTGTCATAAATTCATTGGTGAGAGATTGAGACATAGAACTGAGTTATAGAAAAATCTGGGCCCGGAAAGGGTTTTGCCAGCACTTAACCTTACTTTGGGATCATTCATTCCCCTTTGTTCTTCATAAAGCTTTGTTTATTATAATGCTTGTATCCTGATTGTCCTAGAGCAGTAGTTTTCCAACTGTGGAGAGAGAGAGTTGATAAAGAGCTCCTATGAGGAGGGGTAGGGGCTGGTAAACTAGTTGCTTCATCCATTTATTGGACAAATAAGCAGTTTAGTGTGTTTTATCTCTCTTGATAAAAGCTTTTTTTTTTTTTTTTTTTGCAATTAAAGGATCCCTTCAAATGTTTTTCCTCAAAATAAAATATCTATACTCAGAGTAACTCAAATCTCTATCTTTTCTTGCAAGGCAGACTGCTTCCATTTTGAAAAAAACAGTTTTTCTAGCTTCTACTAAGTTTCGGGGGGCTTGTTTGTTTCATTTGGTTTGGTTCTTACTTTGTTTGTTCAATCTTGGGCGTTTCATGCTGGGCAATCTTTCATACTTATAACAGAAGTCAGAAAAGTTAATGAGTACTTTAAAAGTTCAGAGCTGAGAAAAGTAAATTTGTAAGGGTAGGAGTGGGCAAGTAAAACTTTACAAAAATAGTATGTTCTTTAAAAGTACACATTACTATATGGATAGAATTTCCTTAGACCTAAAAGTGGAGACAGGACATTCATATAGCTAGAATGATGTGAGCAAAGATGTTGAAACAGTATATTTTTTTTTAAATTTTTTTATTAACATATAATGTATTATTTACCCCAGGGTACAAGTCTGTGAATCATCAGGCTTACACATTTCACAGCATTTGCCATAGCACATACCCTCCCCAGTGTCCATATCCCTATCCACCCCCCCACCTCCCAGCAACCCTTAGTTTGTTTTGTGAGTTTAGGAGTCTCTTATTTGAAAACAGTACCCCCCCCCCAGCTGTTTTAAGGAGGCTTAAAATCACTTATCTTTCTTTATTTATCTGGCTTTCAAGCATCCTTGATTTGCCTGGCTAGTCCTGATTTCTGGAAAGAGATCTGAAATTTCATCTTAGATTAAAATGTAGTTACAATAGCTAATATTGAATAATTACTATGTGCCATGCACTGTTCTGAACACTTTATCTGTGATAACTTGTTGAATCATCACATCAGCCTTAAGAGAGAGACTGTTATTCTCATTTCATAGATGAGAAGACTGTAGCACAGAGAAGTAAGATAACTTGCCTCACGTCACACCATATACCAAGTGGTAGATCCAGGATTGAATCTAGGCAACTCTGATTCTAGAATCACTATGCCTATTACTCACCTTGCTAATGACAGTGCTATTAATGTTAGCTAAGTATAGTAGAAGCAGTCCTATTCCTATTTTCCTATAGGTAACATTGTGGATTTTGAAGTGTTTCTTAGAACCTTATTTCTCCACAGAAAAAATAAATCATAAGTTTTAACTGATTTGTAATTGTATGTTTAGAACTAAGTCTGCTTATTAGTAAAGAAACACCTATCTGTGACAGACATATGGGCATTAACAAAGAATGATAAAGGAATGGAGTTAAATTTAGAGCACTTTTACATTTTGCATTTTTCCTTTATGGGTCATTGTGTTCTAATTTGCCAGTCTTACCTGTTTTCAAAGACATTTTAGCTTTCAGATGACATTTTACTTAGAACCTCTGTTACTTCTTAATTAACAGCTTAGCAAATGCTTGTTTGGTCAATCATGTTTACAGAGATACTGAAGACTTTATCTTTTTTTATCCTGTTTTTAACAAACCATAGCTGGAGTCCTTCAACCTTTAGTGGTATCAGATATCTGGAAATTATGTTATAACAAAGAGTGCCTTTAAAAATTTGATCGAGAGGTTAGACCTTCCAGGGAAGTGATAATTTATGGTGGAATGTATACTTTCTTTGAATATTTATTTAAGAGAGCAAAAACACAGTGCTTAGTAAATTACAGGTATTTAATATAGAAGTTAATGGTTTGATTTAGAAATCACCTCATCTTTTACAAGTATGCAACTTGGTTTTGTCCATTTTAAAAAAGAAACTAAAGCATGGAGAGGTGAAGTGCCTTGCTTAGAGATAAGATGGTTTATGACAGTATGCATTGAGCCTTTGTTTTCAGACTTAAATACTTATTAGGATTTCCTTCCATAGCTGTGTACATATTCTCCACTGATATCTTGAAGATGTCTAGAAAAAATTTTGACATATGTAAACATGGTCGCAGAGTGTCATATGTTACACTTAACCATTAAGAAGGGATTGTTTCTAGATGTCCCTAAATGCAAAATTCAGTAAAAACTGAACTGATTGTAGTGAATGCTCATAAGTTCCACATAACCTTAGTAAAAAAGAAAACTACATATGGAAGACCTTGATTATAGAAAATATAATTTGCAGAGGAAAGAGAGAAATGTAGGTATATCTTGAAGGTTTCAAGCTTATTTTGGTCTAAGTAGGTTCTACTTAATCTTATTCCTCTGCCTCCCTTTTTCCTAGCTTTCTCCTCTAAATATTTTGTCTCTTGTTTAAAAGTGGCTACACTTTGAGGTGAGAAGGCCCTAAAACGTAGGTTAGGATTATCAAAGGCTCACCTTTTCAGGTGTGCTAAATGGCCAGACTGAGCTATGCAGCCTTAGAATAAATTTAGTTTCTCTATGAGCCTGATGGGTATGATTCACGATCTGAGGTGCTTGAGAGAACAGAGTTGTCAGGTATTTAAAATCTTGAATCAACCAACTATTGGGCAGGCTCTCTCTACTATAATTCATAAATAGTTTTTGTGATCTGATAAAAATTTTTTTGTAGTTTCATGAGATTACTTTTGAACCTGTAGTAGATCACAGTAATAACATTTAATTATCAGTGAAATATAGAATGCCAGAGCCTTTAAAATGATACAATTTTATTCCCTCTTTGTTTCTCTTGGGTAAACAAGGCCAGTGATTAAGTGAAACTTCTACAAAGTCAGAACCGAAAAGAACCCGTCTCAGGTACTTGGTTTTACCCAAATCCCTGAGCCTAGCCTTGGCAGCTAGATTTTCTGACTCTGTAGGCACTGTTCTTTCCATACCAGTGGTTTCCAGCTTGCCCTGTTCATGAGAATCGTCAGGGTTGTCTGCTAAAAATATAGCTTCCTGGACTCTATCTTGGAGATTTTGATTGAGTCATCTTGGGACTGTTTTTAATAAGGACTGAAGTGATTATGATGACTTAGGTCATCCAACATTTGGAAACTACACCACCCCTCACCCTTTCACATAGAGAAAGTTTTGCTTTATGCTGAAAGCTGGATAACTTTTTGGATCTTGCTTATGTATAAAGCAGGGCTAACCTTTGTTGGAAATTCTTATCTATTGAGAATTTTGTGAACTGTTAAATTTATATGCCAGTTTTATCTCATGATCTAAAAGATATTGTAGCAGCCCTAATAAAAGACATTAGAATGTATAATCTGTGATTATTTTATTTTTCTTTAGTTTTATTTGGTGTTCATGTATATTTCTGTTGGAATTCTGATTTTAGTTGCAGTCATCTGATGCTAATACTCTCTTAGCTTACCATACTAGGAAGAGCTTGGAATAGCAAGAAGTAGTAAAATCTGATAAATGTGACTGGTAAATTAGACTTTGTTAATAGAATTAATTAGCTTTCTGTGTTTTGTTTTGCTAGGCTTGATATTTGGAAAGTATTAGCAAGACTATTTCAACTTATAAATTGCCCATCTCTTATCTCATTAGTTCATTCAATAAACATTTACTGTCTACTGTGTCCCTAACTAACTAATGTCTCTATTGGGAAAAAGAAATATAGATGTTGGCATAAACATGAATTCTGCTTACTGCCAGAATGAATAAACTTCTTTTAGGTAAATGTTCATGAATAGGTTGGGGGTCTAATCAAAATAAATCAATCATTGAACTTTCCTTCTTCAAGGAAGGAAATTAAAGGAATTACAAGAATTTAAGACCAGATGAGAGGGCTATGTTTTAGATTTGACTCTGAAGAAAAACAAGACAATTATACCTGCCTACAAATGTTTTAAGTGTAGAATTTATTTAGGAGCCTTCTTTTTCTCCCCAAGAACGGCATATTTCAGTACCAAGGACTTCACTTGTCCACTCCTTATATTTGTGAGTCAATAACTTTAGCTCTAGAATTATCTCCTGCCCAGATGGATTAAAATGAGGCTCTCACAGGAAATGCTGATTTTGACTCTTGAGATATATCTGAATATAGTTCTTTAAATGAACAGACTCCTGTTGGTTCTTTGGGCAGGGCAGGACAGAAACTCCTTAGTCTAAGACTAAGACTTTGGCAGTGGAATGGCCAAGAACCTATTTTTGTTTTCCCTTCACTTTAAATTAAATAGTAATGGCCTTAAGTGCAAGAAGGTGTTTAATACTTAAGCATCTTGTGTCAGAAATTAGTAGTGCTATTTTGAACATTCAGGGAAATAAGGGGGAAAGTATAACTGAATCGATTGCTTATTGTATTCTATTTGTATGGTATTACCATATCACAGAGGGTGTTTTTGAAGAAAAATTTGCTTAAAAGTATAATTTTGTCTTAAGTTATTGATATCTGTGGTTTTAATTTAAAAATGTTGTGATGCTAACTCCTCGGGAAACAAAGCTTACTTTGAAATGAAAACTTTTTTCCCCCAATGCAACACATTGGAAGTGCGAAACTAAGTAGTTCTTGTCTCGTTGCCACTATACCCACATTAAATTTTTATTATTTATTATTACTTAGCAATTGTAACCATGGCAAGTCATTTTTTGGACTGTGGTTTCTATTGTACTACATGGTAGATGAGGTGAATTTTTAAGGCCTTTCCAGATTTGGGATTAAGAGTTACTAATCTTCATTTGGCTCTGCGTGCATGATGAGCACTCACGTCAGAAACCAGTATCTCTTAGAGAGCTGAAAATGGTAATGGGTTGCCCAGCTGCCCTGGGCCTGACGACACCTATGGTGAAGGGAAGAAACCTTCTCAAAGGGGCAGGGCCTCAGGCTCTCACTCAGTTCAGTAGACCCTTGCTCTTCAGGTTAACAGGCTCTTTGTTGCTTGGAGTAATTGTAGGTTGTCCACTGAACCATTTCAAATAAAGCAGCATGTAGAAGGAATGACAGCATATTTCAACTTGAACTAAAATTGGCACATTTAAAAAGCCTTATTGAAATTGTTAATTTTTAATCTCATGTAAGCACTAATGAAACAGTGAGTGGCCCCAGTTCGTGAGTGTGTTCTGAGAAGTTCAGTTGTAACTTGGTTCTTTGAAACATTTTCCATAGGAACAGTATTAAAAGGTAGGTAAGTGTGATGTAAGATAGATACCTGTTTAGCTCATAATATTGCTGTAATATTTTTTTTTTTTTAAGACTTTATTTGAGAGAGGGCGCCTGGGTGGCTCAGTTGGTTGGGCGACTGCCTTCGGCTCAGGTCATGATCCTGGAGTCCTGGGACCTAGTCCCATATCAGACTCCCACCTCTGCGGGAAGTCTGCTTCTCCCTCTGACCTTCTCCCCTCTCATTCTCAGTCTCTCTCTCTCTAATAAAAAAAAAAAAAAAAGACTTTATTTGAGAGAGAACAGGCAGTGGGGAGGGGCAGAGAGAGAGAAAAAGAGAAAGAGAAGCAGACTCCCTGCTGAGCAGGAGGCCCTAAGCCAGGCTGATCCCAGGACCCTGAGATCATGACCTGAGCCAAAGGCAGAGGCTTTAACCCACTGAGCCACCCAGACACCCCAAATCATAAATATCTTAAGTGAAACTCCTGACATGGGACAATACTATTATTTCAACACAATTAAAAGAAATTTCAATGCCACTATTGACAAAAGGTAAAAATCAAGTATTTGAACAGGCCTCTCGGGGTGGATAAGTAGGTGCCAGCGGGAATTCTGAGTGACTCTCACTACTTTTACTGATCCCTTCACTTCTGTCTGCCTTTATATATGCAGGGATACATACATGTTCAAAAGAGTAAAAGATAAAAATAATCCAATTGAGCCTACTTTAGGAATTCACCTCGTTTTTATTGAAATTATCTCTCTCACCAGCTCACTGTCTCAGTTCCTATAGGTAGGTTGTTCTCTCCCTGGTATACAAGTGACATTATTCATGACCTCATCAAGAAATGGAGTTCTCTCCCTGGTATACAATTTGAGCATTATTCATGACCTCATCAAGAAATCCCATAATTTTTTAAAAGTTATTGTCCATGCTCGGGAGCATTTAAAACTTAAGACGACCTTCTCTTTGAAACACCTGGTTTCTGTGATGCTGGTTCTGTCACCCAGTTCTCCCACAGTTGTATAGCATCTGTACTTTTCCCTTGTATGTACTGACAATTGTTCATTTTCTGGCTTTCCTTTCATAGTGTAAGCTCCATGAGGTCAGAGATTGTCTTGTCTTGTTCACTGCTCCGTAGCTAGTCCGAGGCCTAATTCTGTATAGGTAATGGATAAATATTTGTTAAATAAACAAATGATTTTTTTTTTTTCCTGTCACCCCATGAGATGGCTTGTCAAGTTCTGGTGTTGGCCCTGTTCTATTTCTCACTTATTTTTTTTTCCATTGATACTGATGCCTTCAATTACTATCTATATTGTGCATTCAGTATCCATCATTTTCATTTTGACTGCTGTCTCTGCATTTCAGCCCCTCTTTTTTGTTCCAAGTTTAATATGAAAAAGTATTCACAATTTATTTCTGAAGTGGAAAAGTAGGTTACCAAATAGCCAATTAAGTAGTTAAATAGAAACAGCAGGGTCACAGTTATTTACCTTCTTCCTCTTGCTACTTGCTCAGGTCCAGTTGGTCTATTATATAACTATACTAGGTCTCTTAAGTTTCCCTTGCCCTCAGTTTATGTTCCTCCATTCTAAACAGTATGACCAAAGAAATCAGCTTAAATAAATGATCTGATCAGGTAATGGTTTCCTATTACCCTATAGATACAACTTAGGAATTGGTCTTCTTGTTTTTATTTATTGATTTGGTTCTGTGAGCTGAGTAACTTGCACCCCCAAAACAAAAAACTTTCCATATTTAGAACTACCAGAAATGGGACTGAACGGTGTCCATAGGTGTCCTGTTCCCCTTCACTGGTAGGGAAGGATGGTAAGCAGTTCTCAAATGGGACAGGTTATTAGAGCTTTTTGAAGCTCTGCATACTCAGACCTTTGATTATATCTTTCAAACTGCTTAGGTCTTCCACAGTCTGGCCCAGATAAGTTTTAATGATTAGGACCACATCTTAATCACCCCTCCACTGCATATTTTACAGAGTAGGGGCTAAACATACATTTATTCAGTGAATGAATAACTTCTGGGTATTTTCTTGGGTAGATGAATTGAAGTTCTTTGGGTATTTTCTTGGGTAGATTAGCGCAGGTTCTTTGTCTCTACTTCAAACTTAGTTGTTGTTTTTTTTTAATGTGGAGTTACCAGGTCTGGATTAAGAGAGTATTAGGATCAAGTCTTGGGCCTCTGCATATGTGTTCTTGGTCAAATCATTTATTATTTCAAAACCGGGCTTTCCGTAAGATTAGAATAACGGTTAATGTAATTTTGAGGACTAAAAGCATGTGAAAAATGTTTTATAATCTGAAAATGCTTTATAAATGGTAGAAGTTATTAGAAATTGATATTTTAAAAATAACATGTACCAATATACATTATTTGAAATACAGATATGTCACTAATACTACTCTCTCACTTTATAATTAGGCTCATTTTTTAGCCTAGTAAAGGAAATAAATACAGTTGCTTTCTCTTAAAAACCAACATACTTCCTCAACTATTCAAGGCCAAATTTCTCTCATACTGTTGAATTCTCAGTATTTTAATGCTAAATTATCAGTATCTATGGATTTCTCTACTTAAGTTTTTGTGCCAGATTTGGACAAAGATTCAGAAATACCATTGGCAAAATTAAATAACATTTTTCCCCCAAATAGACCACATGTGATAGACTTTTCCTAGTTTTAAGATTTGTCTTAAATCTTTGGTGGTTGGCTGTGTTTTTGTTATTATTTTTAGGTGGCAAAATCAACGAACTATTAGCAAAAAGATTTTACTCTAAACACCTTAATTCTTTTTTCTTAATTCTTTGTTTTTAAAGATTTTGTTTATTTATTTGAGAGAGAGAGAGGGAGAATGAGAGAAAACATGAGAAGGGAGAAGATCGGAGGGAGAAGCAGACTCCCCATGGAGCTGGGAGCCTGATGCGGGACTTGATCCCAGGACTCTGGAATCATGACCTGAGCCGAAGGCAGTCGCTTAAGCAACTGAGCCACCCAGGCGCCCCCTTTTTTCTTAATTCTTAATGAAGTTCTCCATAAACATTTATGCTCTATGTATTTCATAGTTATAGTTTTATGTTACGTATAAGTGCTATAAATCTACACTTTGTTGATAATTTCTTGTATTATTTTGATTATGTATATGATGGAATTAGATGCATCATTATTCCATGGTGCTTCAGGGAGCACTCTTAAAAAGATGTTATGTTAAAGTTAAAGATGAGTGGGTTCATGAATCACAGCTTTGTGAATTAGTACCTAGTGAGGGAAAATTAGGGCAAATTCTTGAGTCTGAGGAGGAAAAGAGATGTCTTACTGATTAGGGGTACCTTCATAAGTAAGATATATTAACAAATCAGCTGTTCATAAGATAGAGACATTGGCAAAGGAAGTTATTGGTGTTTGTAGTTTTCCCTTAATAGAGTAAATCTCTGTTCTTCCTTCCCTTTTAACCAGGTCAGTATATATTTTGTGCCCTATTCTTTTATCACAAAAAAGAGAAGAATTACTGCAGTGAATGAAGATTACTCTGCATTTTAGCACTGCTTTTTCTACTGTAGTTGGCTTTTGAATGAGGATGACAATGGAAGAGATGAAGAATGAAGCTGAGACCACTTCCATGGTTTCTATGCCCCTTTATGCAGTCATGTATCCTGTGTTTAACGAGGTAAGTGGGTAAACATTTCTCATATGATCTCTTCAATTCTTGATGCCTGCCTCATTTATTCATTTGTTTTGTTTGTTCCTTCATATAACAAATACATAAATGAATTTCATCTGTGTGTTAGGCCTTGTACCAGGACTGGGCATAAAACAGTGGGGAGGGGGAAAACCTAGATATACTGCATCCCATCTGGAGGTTATATTATAGAGGGAGAGACAGACATTGAACAAGATAATACAAGTAATTATATGAATGAAAAGTTGTGGTAAGTGCTGTGAAGTTACAAAAAATCATATGTTCAGTAAATAGCAGGTGGGACCTGCTTTAGGGATCAGGACCAGCTTCACTGAAGATGAGACATACATGCTAAGAGTGAAAAGAAGTAAATAAGTGTTAGACAGTTGAGTTTGGGATAAGCACATTTTAGGGAGCCAGAAGAGCAGGCACAGTAGAAACAAATTCTAGTCAGTAAAGACAAAACATGTTTTTACTGATAAATGGAAGATACCATTGCTTTATTATCTAGAGAAGATGTAGTTGCTTTTTTATTTGAGGAATTTTCTAGGACTTAATACATTCGGTTTTTCTTTTAATTTAATGTTGATATGCTAAGGTATTAGAGAACTAGAGCTGGAAATTCCTTAGAAATGATTTAATCACGTCCCTCTTTTTAATGGTGAACCGGGTTCCTAATATGTGAAATGGTGTTCCTGAAATTACCTAGAACTAAAATCTGGGATTCCAAATTCAGTGACTCAGCCTTAGCCTTTCTGTACATTTAATTAGGGTCTTTTTGTTTTTGTTTTGCTATTCAGTTACAAAGCTATCAATGCCATTGACCTTATTGTTGCTTTTTTTTTTTAATATTTATTTATTTGAGAGAGAGAGAACATGAGATGGGATAGGTCAGAGGGAGAAAGAAGCGGGCTCCCCGCTCATCAGGGGGAGATGTGGGACTCGATCCTGGGACTCCAGGATAATGACCTGAGCCAAAGGCAGTTGCTTAACCAACTGAGCCACCCAGGCGCCCTTATTGTTGCTTCTGTAACTTGGAAACCCTCACCATTTCCAATGACTTCATTCCTTTTTATAAAGTATTTCTATCAGAGTAAGATTCTGGATTTCAAAGCCCTTTATCCCAGAGTAGATTTAATAATAATGTATTTGATGCATTTGTGGTCTTAGGTCTTGAGGACAATGAAGAGTGATTCATCCTCTTCAACTTAAACTGGAAATCACGGACCTAGTTGCCATTTCAGACATACATTTTGAAATTCTAAATGCTGTCTATTAAATAGTGTTATTAGGTTGGTGGCCATAAAAGAAAACTCAAAAACAGTGGCTTATATAAAAGTTACTTCTTTTCCATAAAAATTGTGGAGGTAAGTGGTCCAGTACTGGTGTTATTATGACTTGGTATCCTAGTGCTTACTTTCTGTTATCAAGGTCACCTCAGTGTGTGGGATAGCTGCTGAATCTCCATTCATCATGTCCTAAGTTGTTGTCTAGAAGGCACAAAAAAATGGAATAGGAGGTATTTTTAGCCAATTTACCTTCCTTCAAGTAACCTTTTTGAAAGTCCTATACAAGACTTCCATTTACATCTCATTGGCAAGAACTTAGTATTATGACCGCACCTAGCTGCAAAAGAGGTTGGGAAATTTAAAAGTTTTGTTACTTAAGAGGAAGCAGTTGAGGCATCTTTTGAAAAACCTGTCCCTGTTATACTATACTATGGTAGCATTGGAGGTACTCTTTCAGGGCTGGTAATACTCATCTCTGATAGGTATAGCCAACACTCCAGTAATTAATTCCACCATTTTGTTCTCATATGTACCTGTTCATTACAAAGCTACAATTATTGTTAGAAGCAAGTGCTTCAGTTCCGTTTAGTAAATATTTACTAAATGTCAGCCATTTATTTGCTCAATAGTCTGCTAGGGTCTGGAGATGTGGAAAAGAAAAAGGCATTTTACCTCTTCTTAAGAACCATGGGGAACTATTTTCTTGAACATCTTACACAGTTGTTTAAGCAAATACATTATTTAATTATCCTTGTACCAGGTATAAGGTAAGAAGACAGTCACTGAAACTATTAAATAATATATATTGATGATTAGTGTTTTAACTTCTTAGGTGCTTCCAGAACCATTATGGCAGTTCTACCCAGAGGTGCTCCCTCTTCTTGGATCTTTATAGCTAGCTACCCTTGTGGGCTATTGGGGCATTTCTGTATTTATCTAGTATTTTGAGTCTTTACTTGAAGGAAGGGTAGTTTACATTACAGAGCTTCTGTTTGATCCTCTAGTTAGTAAAGAGGAGTGAGAGAAGTTTTTTTCTAACAACTAGAGTAACCTTTTCCTACATAAGGAAAATGGATTTTATTCAAATCTTGTTTGGAAAATAGTCATATAGGATATGAGATTCTGATAAAATGAACTATTGGGATTAATATTAGAGATACCTTTTCTAATTTATTCATGTGTAAGAAAAATTAATTTGAAAGAAAAGGAAATGGCTATGAATGGACTAGTAAATCTCTTCCAGAAATAAAGGCAATGATTCTCACCAGATGACATCTAAAAAATACGTGGGTTAATGGCCCAGAATTAGAATGTGTTCCCAAATGTTTCATAGTTGGTTCAAGAATTAATTGTTAAAACTGAATTGGAAAATGAAATGGCTAGATGTAGTGGACTGAGAGATACTGTGTCAGATTGTCAGGGTCTAGTTCTTGAATTTATGATCTAATGTCATGGTATCAAGCTTTTTATAAAAATCATTTCTGTAATTTTACTTAAAAACAAGAGTTCAGGGGTGCCTGGGTGGCTCAGTGGGTTAAAGCCTCTGCCTTCGGCTCAGGTCATGATCCCAGGGTTCTGGGATCGAGCCCCGCATCGGGCTGTCTGCTCAGCGGGGAGCCTGCTTCCTCCTCTCTCTGCCTGCTTCTCTGCCTACTTGTGGTCTCTCTCTGTCAAATAAATAAAATCTTTAAAAAAAAAAAACAAAACAAGAGTTCAGAAATAACATGCTTTTAGGAATAGTGGTATTAGGTCTCCTCTTTGATAGAGATATGAAATCTGGCGCTTGATTTAGGAATTGAATAAAATAATTATGCCTTCAAATGTGAAGTGTTTGGTTGAAAAGAATAAAATACTAGCATTATCGTCTGATGTTCCAGTGTATTAATGTAACATTTAAAATAAGATACCTAGGGGTGCCTGGGTGGTTTAGTTGTTAAGCATCTGCCTTTGGCTCAGGTCATGATCCCAGGGTCCTGGGATCAAGCCCCACATTGAGCTGCCTGCTCTGCTTCTCCCTCTCCCACTACTCCTGCTTGTGTTCCCTCTCTTGCTGTCTCTCTGTGTCAAATAAATAAAATCTTTAACAAAAATTAAGTAAAATAAGATACCTACTCAGTTAAATATTAATATTTAACCATAGTTCAAACAGATTTTTCTACAAATCTACCAATGGGGAAATTAGAATTTAATTTGACTCTTTTTCTGTGCTATACGGATTTAAAGATAAAATCGTTGTCAAATTAATCTTAGAGAAAATAGTGCCAGAGTAGGTAGGGATGAATGTTTAACTCTGGAGCTAAATGGTACACTTAATTTTGTCCACAGTGTATTGGAAGAGTTAAAAAACTGTGTATTCTCACCTTAACATAACATCCATAGTAGTAACAATGATGGTCTGAAGGCATCTTGTAGAACAGATTTTTAGATAGTAGGGCATCCTTGCATCTGGGAAATTTTTAATACTGTTACTCCAGCTCACAAAGCAAAGTTATTTGTGGCATTCCGGGATTTTGATGCTTGCTAAACTTAATGAAGCTATGCCAAGACAGCTGAGAAAGGGGTAGTCTTCTTATTTAATCAGCTGCTGCTGAGTTCAGAGTCCAGGTATATTGCATGTGTTGTAAATGTACTGTGAAATAGGTCTTCTGGTTACCTTATGGAGTAATGAGCTTATAGAAGCCTCGTGACAAGTCTTAGATAAGGTTCTCATGTACTGTATTACTTTCTGTTGTTTCTTTGTGTGTGGAGGAACAGAAAGGTATAGTTCAGTTCTTCATTCCAGGAAAAGATAAACTGTGAACCATTGTTTCCTATGACTTTTAGAGGAATTATTTTAAGGTGAAGTATAACTTCTGAAGAAATAAGTATTGTGTTTTGAGATAGGAATAAAAAATTTTGCAACCAAATATAAATTTTAGATCACCAAGGTTTATATGCTTGTTCATACAAAAATAGTACTTCTGAATTAGTAATTAATATTCTATTCGGAAGCATCCAACACAGTTATTTCTGCCAACTCAGCAGAATATACAGCTCTTAATTTTTTTTCCAACAAGCAAATGAAATTTAGGAATACTACTCCAAATTCATATACCTAACTATCCTTTTTTTTTAATTAATAGAAAAAAATCAAACCCCTAAACCAAAGCATAGTGAACATACTTCTCCATAGTGAAGGCATGGGTTTTACCTGCAGTCCCATCATCCAACAATGATCATAGTTAATATCTTGAATAAGAATTACTGCTCTGCCCCTTACTCTAGGGTATGCAGTCTTACCTTGCTTTCCTTGTTTATAAACTGATGATAAACAGCAATAGATTTATTTCTCATAACTCTGTGAAGTAAATGACTTAACATTGTAGTACTGAGATTAGTACCAGGCATGTAGTTAAGTGTTAGAGCTGTTATTCAGAAGTCTTCGGGCAATTTTCTGATAAAATTGTGATAAACAAATAAATAAAATTCCCTCGAGTTTTCCATTATAATAGGCAGTTTTTAAGGAAACATTTTTATAATAATAGGTGGCTCTCCTTACCTTTTTTGCTGGACAACTTGGCAACCCCAGAAACAGATTATTTTAGGAACAGTTACTGCATTTAATTTATATAAAACACATGACTGCATTTGTCTTCTCATGGCAGCACAAAAGTTAATAGGTGGCCTCTTGAGTCTATTTATCTTCTAGCTTTTTTTTCTTTTTTTGATCTGACTTATTTCATTTTCATTTGAGTTATAAGGGATGTACCTTTTATTCTTGTGTCTTTTTTTTTTTTTTTAGATTTATCTATTTGTTAAAGAGAGAGAGAAAAAGAAAGCGTGCACACGTGAGCAGGGGGAAGGGCAGAGAGAGAGGGACAAGCAGACTCCCTTCTAAGTGGGGAGCCCAGCTCTGCTAGGGGCTCCATCCCAGTACCCTGAGATCATGACCTGAGCTGAAATCAAGTTGGATGCTAAACGAACTGAGCCATCCAGGCGCCCCTTTTTCTTGTGTCTTGACCCTATTTGATTCCTTTTAAAGAATAGAATCAATAGTTTTTGTGGGGTGGGGAGAAGGTTGTCACCATGGAGAAATCATTCCTGATTTTGAAAAAGCAAAATTTGTAGATAATTCAGAACCAACTAACCTAATTATTATGAACTTTAAAAAAAAAAAAAGAGAATACTTTCAAAAGATTTTATGCAAGACCTACAAAACTTGAGTAACCAAAGAGTTAAATGGATTTTTTTTGTTGTTGTTGTTAGTTATGGGTGTTTAAGAGTTGGGTTTCATAACTAGAAAATAAAGTATAGGAATGAATTGATACCTTTGGAGGGACCAATGCAATAACTGCACTCTCTATGGAATCAAAATTTGTGTAAGCTTTTGAAATATTTCTATAAACATAGAGAGTTAAAATGACAAGTTTGCACTTAATACTGCTGTCAGAAGCTATCAAGAATAAATTACAGGAGGGGCGCCTGTAATGGCTCAGTGTGTTAAGCCTCTGCCTTCTGCTCCGGTCATGATCTCAGGGTCCTAGGATCTGAGCCCGCATAGGGCTCTCTGCTCAGCGGGGAGCCTGCTTCCCCCCCTCTGTCTGCCTGCCTCTCTGCCTACTTGTGATCTCTTTCTGTGTGTCAAATAAATAAATAAAATCTTTAAAAAAAATAAATTGCAGGAGGAGCTCATAAAATGGAGTAGGCAGAACATGAGGTTGGGGTGAGAGCCCCACTGTTAGGTTCACCCAATCTTTCATCATTTCCCTCTAGCTGGGACTCCAGGAGGCACTTTCTCCACCATTTTGGTGAAATGAGATTAGGCGCCCTGTTCTCATGTGCTTATTCTCTTTTTTCCCTTTACCGTTTACTGGTGATATGGAATTCATAGATGGCTGAGGCCTGAGGAAAGCTTCTTCTTGTCCATATACCCATTAATGCAAGATATAATCATATGTTCCCTCCTCTTTTGAATTCAGAATTAGGTACTACTAAGAAATGATTGCATTGGCTCTTTAAAGATACCCTAGCCAACAGCTGTTATCTCAAAAGCTTAAAAATATTACTGGACTGATTAGTGGACATATTGGAAACGGAAATACTTTTCTGTTCTAAACTTATATAAAAACTTTACTCCCACTCCCACGTGTGTTACCAACCCTGAAGAAATCCGTAAGTGGGCAAATGGCCCAGGAAGGTGATTTTAAGAGGCTTCGTTCTTCAGGGACCAGTTCAGATCTCACCACCATAAAGACTTTTTTCTGCTTCAGCTGACAGTGATCCCATCAGTTTCCATGTAGCTGCTTACTTACATTTATCTTCTGGGGTTTCAGAGTATAATCTATTTCTTTGTATTTCTCACATTGACTCTTCCACATTGTAGAAACTCAGGAATTGGTTAGTTCTTAAGTAGTTGAAGAGATTCAGTGAGAGAGTGCATGCCAATCTGGAAAGGGTGGATTTAGGGAGGCAGGGTAGCGTTAGGTGGCTTGTGTACAGGTTTTAGAGCCAGACAGATTTGTTATGAATCCTGCCGTTGTACATACTAGCTATTGAATACTGGGTAAATTTATGCAAACTGAATTTCTGCCTCTAAAAATAGAGATGATGATAGCTAGTTCTAGATTGTGAGCATGAGATACTCTTTATGAAAATATATAGCAAAGGTCATTATGGGTGCTAAATAAATGATAACCGTTATTAGGATACTGCCAGAACCTTATACTGTCATGAAAAGTAAGGTGAACTTGATTTTATCATCAGATCATCTATCACAAGTGAAAGATCTAAAAGGGAAGCACTTTTTATTAGGGAAGATAAAAACATACCGTCCTAAGTATTACAGGCTGCAAATTATAGATTCAAGAATAATTTAGATAAATTTATGGATGAGAGATTAAGTTCAATTCAAAATGTAGATATGTGCCTGTATGTCTGGTACTTCCTGGACAATGGGACTATCTTAGGAGTAATGAAGCCTAGTGGGTTTACTGCAAGATGTGTGGGTATATAACGTATCCCAAAATGACTCCCAGCAGAGTTCTGGTTGAGGTGCTTCACAGTTCACAGATTTGATTTTGTATATGCCTGACCTTTCCAAGACACACGTATATAAACTTAATCTAGAAATCTGATGCCTATCTTGGCTAATTTTATTAGTTCTTCACAGACTATTCTTGGCCTCTTTTACTTGCCTTGACCCTTTCACATACCAGCCAGGACAGTACAGAATGAGTTAATAATGCCAGTACTTGAAGGTACACATCTGACTCAGACCTTTGACTTGTAGAAAGAGGTCAGAGTGTGGTGTAAACCCAAATAAGGAAATGGTTCCTATCAGAGTGGAAACATTCATCCTGTCTGTCTGCCTCTCCCTCCTTTACACAAGAACTTGAGATCAGAAGAGCTATATTATTATTTTAATCTTAAATAGGATTCATTACAATTAAATGAATTCTGTGGAAGAAGAAAATTTTTCATTTGTGGCAGCATATTTTCATTAACTTTATAAACTTATGTAGTTTCTTTTTGCTGTGTTTTCCTGCCTGGTCCTTTTGTGTCTTCCCTTCTATCTACTAAGGCAATGTTAGATTTTACTGGGTTTATGGAAGCCAAATTAAATGGCTTATTATTTATTTTTGGAGATAAAGTATTTATCTTGGCATATTTTGTTGCTTTTTTGCTTAAGGTGCATAACTTGTAGGGAGATAAGGTGCTTGGCATTTCTATCTTGTTTAGAAAATAAATTGATCTAATAAAGTGTCGGCCATTCCTTAGATATGTATATGTGGATATATGTTGTTTATGAAGAAAAACTTACATTTATTGCCTCGAGGGATTGAAAGTATTTATTGCAAGGTATGATATGTTCATAAGATTTTTGTAAAAAGATTCCACTTCCATAAAAAACCCTATAAAAGTTAATATTGTTTTTGAACATTTAATATTGTCCCCAATAAAAAATATATACATTGAGTTTTATTGAGTTAAGTGGCCCAATCTTTAGGGACTAAAAAAAATAGGAATTTAACTGAATGTAGTTATTTTAAGCCTAGCAGTTAACTCTTCAACAAATGGCATTATTTTTATGGAATTGTATTTTTTTTTTGGCTCACTGAAAAATGAATTCTGTAAAGTGTATAATAAGGACATACATCTTTCAGAATTGTAAACCTCACATATTTGATATTAAAGGTAAAAGCTTTGGGATTGAACTTTTGATTCAGTATTTTAGGTGACCTTTTTTTAATCCAGATAACATAGAGAACAGATGTTCCACAGGCTTTATTTAGTATTAAACTTTTTGTTAGTGCTGTTTGCTAATTAATAAAATAAATTAACTTCAACTTAATCACTGGCTGATGGATTGTAAAATAATTAAAAAGAAGTAAGGTAATAAATACAAAGAATCTTAAATAATAAATATTTTCTTGGTGTTGGTCATATTCTATTCAGTACACACCCAGTTTGCCATATACTTGCAACAGGGCATTGAAAGTTGATCTTGAACCCTATTTTCAGTAATTGAAGTAAATATGTTTATTTTTTCTGTAGGGACTTGATATTATTTTGTGTTCTGTGTTTATCTTAAACCTAATTTTAAGGTAGAATGTGTTTTGTTTTTAAAAATAAAAAGAAGAACTCATACATCCCTTAATTTCTCATGGTTTCTAATGAAAATTTTAGATGGCCTGTGTATTTGAAGAATTAAGGTGATTTAGAATAATTAACAAGTATTTGTTGATCAAATGATGGATGTATCAGTGGTATTACTATAGAGTGGAATATTAGAAATGTGCTTTTTCTAAGGAAATTGATATTAATATTGATTTAAAATTTATATTGCAGCTAGAACGAGTAAACCTGTCAGCAGCTCAAACACTGAGAGCAGCTTTCATTAAGGTGAGGTGCAAATAGTTTATTATGATAATTAAAATGTATGCATATGTATATAAATCTGAATACCATGTGATAATTGCCACTTTATTTCCTTTTAGTGAAAATCTCTTCAGCTGTCTCATGTCTGTTTAGTGTACTCTGGAAAGCTTAAAACACTTCTGAGAGATGAATTGAAACAAATGCTGTTTCCTTAGTATTCATATTTTTGTCACTTTGTGCTTTGGAAACTGACTTCTTTGGAGTCTTTTCACTTTAGCTTTAAAGTATATTTTTGAATTTCTTTTCTATTATTTGACTTGATAAAAGTTTTTGTAAAATTCTAACTCAAAAAGATGTTTTTCATATTGCTTAATTATAGAACATAAGTATAAAACAGTATTTTTGATGGGAAAACAAGACCCGTGTGGAAGTCAGATTAAGGATACCTTGCAAACACACAGCCAAGTCATTCAGAGTGAACTTTTTTGTTGTCTCTAGACCTGAGCTGTTTAATAAATACTAGTCACATGTTGCTATTGAGTACTTAAAATATGCCTAGTTAAAATTGAGTTGTACTCCAAGTATAAAATACACACCAGATTTTTAATACTTAGTATAAGAAAAAGTATGTAAAATAACTCAGGAATAAGTATTTTATATTAATTTCATGTTGAAATGGTAATATTTTGGATGTACTCTTAAAATGACTTCATGTATTTCTTTTTACTTTTGCAACATAGCCACTAGAAAATTTAAAATTAACAATGAAATTTGTTGCTTGCATTATATTTCTATTGGACAGCCCTATTCTACATACTGGGTGCATTCTTTCATATAAAGAATCCCCCTTCCTTTCCCAGTACATATCAGGGTGCCAAAAACTTGAATTTTTATTTACTTATTGTGTGTTTGTTCCCATCAGTAGCTAAAATAACTTATATTTCAGGTAAACTATTTTAATGTTTAAATCTAGAATAAATTTATAATCATTTTTATTGGATTAAAATTATGAATCAAGCTTGAGTTCTTTTATGGCAAAGATAGTTTATTAATACCACTTTTAACTGCTAGCATTGGTAATGTCACTAGACATCTCTCTTACCTCACCACGAGAATTTACATTGTATATATTATATTAAACCTATTTTGGTGTGATTAATACTCTAAAATGCAGTGCCTGTGTATACATAAATAGTAGCTTAGTTAAAATATGTTCTGACAAATCATTGGGTTAATGAAGAGAATGAATGAAACTGCACCATCAATTTTTTTTCTTTTTTCTTTGAGCTTCAATGTGGCTTGGAATGGCATTTTTGGTTATTAGGGAGGCATGATGAAAACTATTTTAAGTTAACTTGCTGACTATTTGTAGCCAAAGAAAGGAAGGAAAGGCAAACCTATTGCATAATACAGTATTGATACGGAAAAGTCAGTTTTTTGCTTTCCCGATATCAAGAATAGAGAGAAATTTCTCCTGTGGATCATCATAAGGAAGATGCTTTCTGAAGTAATAGATGATATCCTCAATGTCATTTCTAAAAGAGATAAAATAATGAATTTCATTAAGCTTTTTCTTATAAATATCCTTACATACAATCTGATATTTTAACACTAAAGTGTTAAAAACACAACTTAAATATTTATTTATTTATTTATTTATTTATTTATTTATTTATTTATTTATTTAAAGATTTTACTTATTTATTTGACAGAGAGAAAGAGAGATCACAAGTAACCAGAGAGGCAGGCAGAGAGAGAAGGGGAAGCAGGCTCCCTGGTGAGCAGAGAGCCCGATGTGGGGCTCGATCCCAGGACCCCGAGATCATGACCCGAGCTGAAGGCAGAGGCTTTAACCCACTGAGCCACCTAGGTGCCCCACAATTTAAAAATTTAAACACAAATTTAAACACAGTTTAAAAGCAAACAATATATTTAAAATATGTGGCTGTGATAATTCTGGTTTAACATATGAATAAATTTTATTACCCACTGCATTGATTGATAATTGGGGAAAGTGGAAGTTATTTTGAGAGGAAGACAAATTAGTTTTGCATTGATTTATTTTTATTGTCATATTTCATTTGTTAAATTTAAAATGGAATTAAAAGGGTATGCATTAAAAAGATGGGAGATTTTTGTGTTTCTAAAACTACAACTTGTTTGCAGAAAGATTTTAAAAGCCTCACCCAGGGGTGCCTGGGTGGCTCAGTATGTTAAGCATCTGTCTTCGGGTCAGGGCATGATCCCAGGGTCAAGCCCTGCATCAGGCTCCCTGCTCAGTGGGGAGTCTGTTTCTCCTTCTTTCTCTGCTTCTGCCCCCCCAATCTTGTACTTTCTCTCTCTCTCAAAAAATAAATAATGCCTCACCCACCCATATATCCCTATTAATATTCCTAAAATATATGTCCATATTTCTAGTTCTTTGACCATAAGTGTCATTTATCAATGTTTAATATTTATTTTTATTATCATGAGAAAAAGGATTAAAATAGTTTTCCCCAAGATAAAATACTAATGAATATTATCTTTTAAGATATGATTCTTTTCCCATCTGGAAAGTTGTGCTGTTGAGAATCACTGAATCATGGGCGTGGATGTTACTGCCTTTGGGGGATAGTTTTCTCTCACAGTTGTATTCTTCATAAAAATCGGATCCCCACAGAATTCAAGGTTGTATTCTAGGAGAGAATCTTTTTTTTTTTTTTTTTTTAAAGATCCCATTTATTCATTTTAACAGAGAGAGAACACAACAGGCAGAGAGGCAGGCAGAGGCAGAGAGAGGAGCAGGCTCCCCGTGGAGCAAGGAGCCTGATGCGGGACTCGATCCCAAGATGCTGGGATCATGACCCGAGCCAAAGGCAGCCGCTCAACCAACTGAGCCACCCAGGCGTCCCTAGGAGAGAATCTTAAGGTATAGATAGTTAAAAGTCTCCAATTTAAACACAGATCCATTTATTTTGTCAATCAGAGGAATTGGGTAAATTTAAGGCTTTTAAGTTGAAAAGTAAGTAGCTTAATTAGGATTTCAGCCAGAAGATACTAAAGACGGTTGTTCCCAAGGTACTGAGGCACCCTGGGGCCCCACAGCAAACTCAGAAGAGTACCATGAGTTTTTTTAAATCTTTAAAGGAACACAACAAAACTAATCATCTGACACTGTGTGAACTATGCTAGCTTGAGGTAGTTTGCAATTTCAGCCTATTAGATTGGGCTACATTCCTTTCAGTGATGTCATATTTTCGTGAAGTTGGAATTTTGGCCATTCCTGTGATAAAAAGTAAGTACCACAAGAAATCAGTGTCCAATAGGAAATGAGGCTGGCAGGATCCAGTCTGATTCCAACATTTGAGAAATTGTGTAGTGCCCAGCAGGTGAATGTATCTCATTAAGTAATCATGGTTATTTAAGAATAAAATAAAATGTCTTTCTTTCAATTTGTGTATTTTTTAAGGACAGTTGTTAGATCACAAGTACTTACTAAGTTATTTGAACCTAACTACTTAATACACAGCCAGCTACTGTTTTCTTAGCATGAAAAACACTTGTGAGAAACCTCTGTAAGATTTCTGTAATGCTCCAATTTTGGCAGTTTGGGGCTCCATACCAACTTGGTGTTGAAAACTTTATTCTCAGGCTTTCAGCATTTAATGATTTTGGCAGTTTATTGTAACTTAATCAGAGAGAGATTATTTTTCTCCTGGCATATTCTGTAAGCACATGGAGGGTACTCCCCTACTTGGTAAGATGATGCATTATATAGCTAATTTAATGCTACTTAGAGAAAGAAGATAAACCACTTTATCAAATACTGGCTTATCTAAATACCGCATATCGTTTTGTGGCAGGTCACCAAATTAATAATGTCGACACCATCTTAACCCATGTTTGTACAACTTTTCCTTTAAAGCTAACTCTTGTTTTTTTAAAAATAGATTGTATCTTAAGTGTATTCATGGAGGGTAAAATCAAAACAGGTTATAAAGGAAATGGAATTCAGTAGGATACACTTTATTGTTATTAATCATCTATCAAAATGATTTCCTTGAATAGCATATGACAGCAGTTAAAATTATCCCAGGATTGAGATAAATGTGAATATTTTCTTTTCCCATTCCATTCCAAAACCTTTCAGTTTTTGATACTTGGAACCCAATGAGAAACAAGATGTTATAATGGAAAGAGCAGTAGGAACAGAAGAAAACTGGATCTGCTGTGATACCAGAATGGAATTGAAAAGGCAGAGGTTAAATGTGCTTGACACATATGGAAACAAATAGATAGCGCCCTAATTAGGATCATAAATTGTGTTTCTATTTGCTGTTTAATATTGGGCAAAAAAGATAGGAAATCATCAGCATAATTAAAATTGTCAGGCATCCTAAAAGAAACAAATTTTTAAAAATAATAAAATGGGACAGAATTACTGGCGAAAACCCAAATCTAAAAATTAACTTTGGTAAACTCAGAACTTTCTGTGTTGTCTTAAGATGGCTAGAAGATTTTAGTGCCCTAGTGAGTGTAAGTAACATAGAATTAATGGAAACTCATCTATGAAATAAGCTCAGGAGGTAGCAAAAGGATTAAATGATGTTCTGTAAATTATTCTTGGTACAAAAGGAAATATTCTTGGTGCAGAAATAAAATAGGAAATGAAACTTGTTATGTGGAAAAGTGAAGCATGATACAGCTTAAATAAAACCTGCAAAAGAAATCCTGTCTTTGTTTTCATTTTTGTTTTTCCTGACATTCTGTTCATTTAAATGCAAAGAATCTGCAAAGTACTGGTAAGATGAGTTTTTGCTTGATCCTCTAGTTAAAATATTAGCTAATGAAAAAAAAGCTAAAAATCCTTAGTGTATTTAAACTACTGAACAGAGTAATTGATGGATTACCAAAATATATATAATCTTTATTTCTATTTTTGTTACTAGTTTGGCTGCAAGTGAGAGTAGAAGAGAAATAGGAAGTGTTAAGTACTTTATGTTCAAATGGCAGATGGGACCGTGGCTATAATAAGTCACCGATGCGTAAATTCTGACAAAACATAAGTGAATGCCATCACCACACCTACTTTACCAAGATTTCTGCTGTCATAAGTTGATTACTCTAAGAAGTTCCCAGCAGGTTCTAAACAATTAAGTTTTGGCTTTAAAATGCTGATTAAGCTTCTGTATTTTAAAACTAGCTTTCTCTTCTTTTTATAGGCTGAGAAAGAAAATCCAGGACTCACACAAGACATCATTATGAAAATTTTAGAGAAAAAAAGTGTAGAAGTTAACTTCACAGAGTCCCTTCTTCGAATGGCAGCTGATGATGTAGAAGGTAGTCAGAGACTCCTGTAATTTTCTTCCAGTTGTTGAAAAGCACTTCCTCCAAGTATTTATTTGACAAATGGGTCTTCTGCCCCTCTCTTTCTCCTCCCCTTTCTTACTGTTGTTATTGCGATGATAATGGAGGAAAATCTATATAAATTATTTTTGTTTTTAAGTGAGATTTCAAGAATGTGCTGAAGATATTAGTAGGTTGGGTTTTGACACCGTGAGCCCATTAACATACTCTTCACCCTTGACAGATACATATTGTAATTATATTTGTTATGAATGTTATTACTTCAAGATTTCCTCATGACATACAGCTTCAGAGGCCTGATAAATTTGAGCCTGTCTTTTATTTATTTGTTTGTTTTAAGATTTCATTCCAAATTGGAAATATTTAGTCTTTCATCTTCTGATACTTTTACTTGGGGAGAGCCATAATATTATTTCTGGACTAAGTTGAACTTTAATGAGTTCTGCCTTACAGCCTTGTCTTTCTTTTCCTTTCCCTTTCTCTTCTCCTTCCACCTCTTTAACCAACATTGGAAATTCAGAGACTTGAATTTGCCAAGGAGTTGCCTGATGGTTTTTATCATGTGTTTATTTTATCAGAGTATATGATTGAACGACCAGAGCCAGAATTCCAGGACCTAAATGAAAAGGCACGAGCACTTAAACAAATTCTCAGTAAGATCCCAGATGAGATCAATGACAGAGTGAGGTTTCTGCAGACAATCAAGTAAGCAGTTTTTGGCTTTGGTTCTTCTTTTCTCAAAAGTACTTCAAAGGAGCCACATGCTAGGTGTTTTATTTTGGTATGACATTAATATTAAATTAAAATATTAATTTGAAATCAGACTTGAAATTTTTAAGTGCTGCATTTTGATTATTATTAATTTCTAAGCTGTGGTATTTGGCTTTAGAGTATGATAACATTTTTTAGAATGTTAATATAAAAACAGTGAATGAAATGTATATAAATTTGAATATAGTTTGAACTATAAAGAATAATGAAAAAAATTATAGTTTTGGTAACAAAGGATACCAGTATTGTTTTTGTTTCAGAAATGGCATGAGTCATTAGAAGAAGCAATGTACTCTTAGGCTTGAATAGCATTTTTAAATATTGGCCAAATTGTAAACCTCCAAATCCTTACTTTTGGGATACAGGTTAAATAAGAACAAGAATACGCATGTGGCCAGGAGACTGGTGAGCAGCAGCAAGAAGGGTCATCCTTGAGCAGTGGTTCTCACATCGGGGGCTGTCTCCTCAGAGGTTAAAGAGGGTGGGGGAATGAGGGGATAATCCAAACATAATTCTGGATGAGTAAAGAGTCTCAATTTTCTTCAGCCTCCCTGGATATAATCTGAAGACAATTGGGAATAATTAGAGCGGCACTAGCAATGCAACCTTTTGGTGAAACCACAAGCAGAGATTGCTGAAAAGGAAAGATTTAGCACAGGTTTTTTTGTTGTTTCTTAGGGAGGCTGCATCATCATACTTTGTATCTTTAAAGAATGGAAAGAAGTTCACTTGTAATAAATATTCATTTCTTGGCAACATATTTTTTTTTTTTTATAATTCACATTGCAAAATGCTATTTTAGCTAGTTTGGGCACCTATTTTGAGTGGTATAGGGGGCAAAATTTCCCATTTTAGAAAGCAATGGTTTGTGATGGGTATGCAACCCAGCTATTAAGGAGTGACCCTCCTCTTTTAGGTCTTCTGATTGACAACCTAAAAGTACGAAAAATACTTTTCATTGCCTAGCTAAAATTCATGTCACAGGGAACAAATCCTGAGGTAAATATTTTATCCTTCTAGAAAGGACTCACCTTCCTTTAACTATTTTTAATATGTGAAAAAGGAAGATAGCTGTTTATGGATTTTTATTTTTAGTTTAATATAAAGTAAACATGTTTAGCTCATAAAAGGATAAATTGCCAGTTATCTGAAGCACAGTTGTTCAAAGAAATTATTTTTAGAATTTTCAAATAATTTGATAAGATTTTGTTTTGATGATCATACATTTGTGATCTATGCTACATTTCTATGAAGATCTGGCATTTTAAAAATATTTTCAGCAAATTTTGCCTCAGGTCGATGAAGGAGAGGTTTATTGAATCAGTGCCATCTCAATAAAAGTAGTCACTTATTAGAATTACGTTCTCAGTGCTTTTTTCAGCGTTTTACATGTATTCATATAACACTGCTATAACAGGTAAAAAAATTAAGTAACTTTTCCAAGTTAGTAGAGCTGGTAAGTTGGTAGATCTGGGTTCAAACTCAAGCAGACTCACTCTGTAGTCTTCTCTGCTGCTTCCCAGTCTGAGATGAATAATGCTGGTCTAACTTGGTGATTGAAAAGAGTTTCAGCTATTTGGAAGAGGTGCAATAAAGGATATCTTAATATAGAATGCCAGTAGGTAAGAGAGAGGAGTGTTGTGGTTGAAGCTGGGTAGATATGGTAGGCCCGAAGCCCTCATCCTGCTACTTTGACACTGCCTTACCCCTCTGGGGGAGTCCCCAAGGCATCTCTGCTAAACCGATTGTGGCTTTAGAGAGACCTATGAAAAACAGCCACATTTTAATTATAAGGAAGTTGAGGTCAGGAGACTAAGAGTCTTGTCCATAAGTCATTGACAGAGGCTGAATTAGGGGGTTGTCTCATTTATGGGGCAGTTATAATATTTCAGTTCTGTTTTCTGGAGTGCACTCTGCACAACTGAATTGAGTGTATTGGCAGTTAAAATTTATTTCTTAACCATTTTAGGAGGTATAATTGACCGTGGAAAGTTTATTGATAATATATATTTATGAGACCGTCTGTAAATTAACATAGATAGGTAAGGTGTAATTATTTGTATCACTGATATATACTGACACATTTGGATACATATTGTCCCCATGGCTAGTTGTTTAATTGATAAAATTGCACCAAAATAAAAAATGGCTTATCCTTCAGTCACAGTGTATTGTGCAGTTACTGTTTTTTCTTTAAAATATTTTACTTTTTCATACTTAAGGTAGTTATTTTCTTTATTTATTTTTGCAGTATTTTTCAAGAAACATGTATCAAATACTTACTATCCCAAGTAATATATATGTGATTTCATAGGTTATATTAAGTAGAAAAAAGATTCCCGTCAGCTAACAAATATCCAGGTATTTTTGTGTATGTTAGCAGACCTACGTTTTAATTTCCATTCCCACATTTAGCTGTGTGACCTCAGATAAGTTGCTTAGCTTCTGTTATTCTAGTTTCTTCCTATGAAGATGAAGGTAACAGTTTTAAGGATTGAGAGAAAGGACATACATAAAATGCCTCACACAGAACCTGGTATGCATTGTCACAGCACATGCTAATTTTGTGAAATACAGGTTCCCCCCCCCCTTTTCTTTGCAGAGTTGATTAGGAAAAACGATCCAGCAGACAAATATCTTAAAAGTTCTTTTGATTAATGAATGTTTCTGTTTGACTACACTTAAGCTTATGCAAATATTTAATAAATTTAATTCATAGGATTTTTTTTTAGGTCTGATACACTCTAATGGATGACTAGTAGAGACTTGTGACTTAATAAACCAGAAAGCCATGCATTTATCACTCTTTATAATATGTAATTGCATATTCATGTGCTAAAATTCACCAGAGTTTGGTTTTTCTGATGGCTTCGGAGGAGCTTTTCCAGAGATGTCCAGTCTAGACCTAACTAAACACACAGCATAGGAATTTTCTTTCTTTAGAATGTTCACATAAATATATGTTATATAAATTTAGGTTACATGATTGGAAAGTCTACTATTGTAATTTTTGGATAAGATGTATGTTTACACTTCCTCTGATGCCTGTCATCTTCTCTTTTGAGTGTATGTTTTCCCAAAGCTGCCTCACTAAAAGCTGCAAATTGCTAAAATTTTGTCCTACTATACCCATACTATATGTCCCTTGTCACAGAATCATTTAACTCCAGACTGTTTATATTACAATGTAGTTATTTTACCCTCAGGTTTTCTCTAATTCTTGATCTGTTTAATTGTCTGCAGTATTTCTTAGAGCTGATTATTTTCTCTTGTAGGAAACAAACCCTTAGTTACTAATATAATTTAGTCTGTTCTGCAAACCCTAGACCTTAAATGAAAATACTGTTCTGTGTACATAACAGACGATGTAGTATTTGATATAAATTGCCACAGATTGTTTTTAGAGAAGCCCAGACCTAGGGATAAACAGGCTGGGTCATTCTGTAGAGTTCTTTGTAAAGCTCTGTGGCAAATGATAGATCAAACCTTAGTTCTAGGCTCTAGGTTCCCAAACGTGGGTTTTCAAATTTGGTTCACCAGCAAAATCACCTAGGGCCTTATTTTTTAAGTTTTTTTTTTTTTTTTTTTTTTTTTTTATTAAAGTGCAGACAGGTTCCCAATACTCATTAGTAAGTCTGGGGTACCATCTAGAAAACTCTTTTTTTCCTCTACAGGTGAGTGAGAACTCACGCTCTTTTGACCTATGGATTCTAGCCATTATCATTATATATAGAGTATATGTTCATCTTGTCTATTAGCCCTTAGGCACATTTTTATAATCCCTTTTTTAAAGCAGAATATTATTCTCCAAAGTAGTTGTGTATAAACACCTCACTGTTTGATCACTGTAGTTTGCTCCATTATGTTTCTGTTGTAAATGGGTTCATTGTGGATTTGAAGAACCTTCCAAATACTTATTGTTGCAATTGGAATTTTTCTCATGTCATGGTCTTATGACATAATTTTATTAAGCAGTGGTAAATTTATGCACATCACAGCAATACAGGAGTCAACTTACTTGAAACCATAAATGAACAGTTATGTAAGTTTAAACTACTGTTCCTAAACTAGAGACAAAAAGAAAAAAAAATGAGCGGACAAATACCATTTCTATGTAACATTCATTTTCTTAATTTGAATCTTTTAATGTTCAGCCTGATACGAACGTTTGACCTACAGGAAGTAATAAGTAATTATTTATTGAAATATTTAATACACATGTCATTACTTTTTCAGAATAGGCTAAAATACTTTTCTTAATACCCACATTCTGTATACTTGTAATTCTTAGACATCCCACATGCTTATTTACTAGAAATATGCTGTCAAACACACACACATACACATAAAAATCTGGATAGAGAGCTTTTTGGTTTTTCCTTTAGTAAAGTTAAAATGTTTTAGGTATGAAATAACTGAAATCTGATATTTGTGATTAAAAAATAATGAAAGATGGGGCCCCTGGGTGGCGCAGTTGGTTGAGCGACTGCCTTCGGCTCAGGTCATGATCCCGGAGTCCCAGGATCAAGTCCCACATCGGGCTCCCGGCTCCGTGGGGAGTCCGCTTCTCACTCTGACCTTCTCATGCTCTCTCTCACTCTCTCTCTTTCCTAATAAATAAATAAATAAAATCTTTAAAAAAAAGTAATGAAAGATGATATTTGGGATGGACTAGATTTATGTCTTAATGATTCATATTTTCACTCTTGCATTGCAATTTGCACAGCAGAAGTTTAAGTTCAGTTTGACCAAAAAAATTGCTCTGCAGTTAGAAGATGAAAATTGAAAAGAGCATAGATAAAAAGACAAGAAGAGTTTAGAAAAAAAATGGATAGGGAGAATAGTCAACTCATGAGAATTATTGATTTCTTCTCTTTATCTGCTTAAAAGGGGAGGAAGGTGTTGATACATGTATGGTTCAAGGATAATTGCTGAAAAGGTTAAGGTAGAAAAATATTCGGGGGCGCGTGGGTGGCTTGGTGGGTTGGAGCCTCTGCCTTCGGCTCGGGTCGTGGTCTCGGGGTCCTGGGATCGAGCCCCGCGTTGGGCTTTCTGCTCGGCAGGGAGCCTGTTTCCCCTTCTCTCTCTGCCTGCCTCTCTGCCTACTTGTGATCTCTCTCTGTCAAATGAATGGATGAAATCTTTAAAAAAAAAAAAAAAAAAAATTCTGATACTGTCTCTCTCAGGAATTTAGATATATTTTCCAAAGGAAATAACAGCAAAGTTTCTGGAAGAGGGATTTAGGCAGTTGTTAGAAGGTAGACGTGTCTTAGAAGAGCTATGTCTGAGAAGGAAATATTTCATTTTAAACACCAAAACTATTAAGTATGTAACTTGAAGTGGTGATAAATGCAGAAGTGAGTTACATGTAATAGTAAAATTTTATATAATTGTTAATGAGATAGCAAACGTAGAGAATATAGTAGCTTGAAGTCAACTATATCAGAGAAAGGAAAAATATCTGGAAAAGGTGAGAAGCAGAGGTAATTCTTATAAATTTGAGTAAGTAATGCTGAATGAAATGTTACTGGTTTGGGAAGGTTGAAATGAATTGTAGAATATTTGGTCAGCAGTGCAAGGGAAGTCAGGATCACAAAAGGGTACAGGCTACAAAAACTCCATCCAACCAACTAGTCAGATGTTTGAACTTGATGCAGTGGTAGTGTGGTAATTAACAGTGTGGTTAGTAATCCTTAAAAAATGTGTGTGTGTGTGTGTGTACACACACACACACATACACACACACACATACAGTATATAAGAAATACCACTCTTCCAAATACAGCTGATTTTAAGAAGATTCTTTTTTCCTTATCCAACAGGGATATAGCTAGTGCAATAAAAGAACTTCTTGATACAGTGAATAATGTCTTCAAGAAGTATCAATACCAGAACCGCAGGGTAAGTTTACTAGAAGCCTTATATAAGCTGCCACTCTAGATGTTGATTTACACTTACTTGTTTTATTGAATGAAATACTAAGATGGTTGGATTACTGAAAATAGTTTTGTATCATAACCACTGGTTTTGTCCTTGAATTAAAATTTGTTTAAATACTTCTAAAAATTCTAATTCGTAATATAAAACCCATCCTGTATTCTGTGTAATCTCTTGTCTTTGATTTTGGCTTTTATTATTTTCTTAATTAATATTTTTTTCTTACTCTGGTCTGTAGGCACTTGAACACCAAAAGAAAGAATTTGTAAAGTACTCCAAAAGTTTCAGTGATACTCTGAAAACCTATTTTAAAGATGGCAAGTAAGTATGTCATTTATCATCCTTTTTTTAAATTAAATTACGTGGTTTAATATAATACTAAAACCATATAAATTAAGCCCTTTTACTATATTGTTCAAATTCAAGTTAACTAGTAACTAAGATAGACTCTTGGTTGATAATCTGGCCGTAACTAGTCTAGAGCAGAAGTTGGTAGACTTTTTCTGAAATAGGCCTCATGGCAAATATTTTGCCTTGGTGTCCTTGTAAGATCTACCTACTTCACCTCTGCTGTTGTGGTCCAAAAGCAGTCATAGTCATAGTATGGAAACCAGTGACATTATGGCTGTGTTCTAATAAAACTTTGTTTATAAACTGAATTTTGTTTGATTTTCACCTGTTACATAATATTCCTTTTTTTTTTTTTGTCATTTAAAAATATTAAAGTATTCTTATCCACAGGCTGTACAGAAACATGGGAAATGAGATGAGATTTGGCTTACTGGCCTACTTTACCAGCCGCTGAGGCTATGGTTCTCAGACTTCAGGAGCATCAGAATCACCTGCAGGACTTATTAAAGAATAAAATACACATTTTACATATGTATATATAATTACTTTTCGAGCCCTCCCTCCATTCTATAGCTTTGGGTGGACCCAAGAATTTGCTTTTTTTTTTTTTTTTTTTTTAATTTGAGAGAGGGTGGGGAGGAAGAGAGAGCACGGAAACTAGGAGGAGGGACAGAGGGAAAGAATCTCACGTAGACTGCTTGTGGAGCCTAACTTGGGTCTAGATTTCACGACCCTGAGATCATGATCTGAGCCAAAATCAAGAGTTGGAGACTCAACCAACTGAGCCACCCAGGTGCCCAAAGAATTTGCATTTCTAAGAAGTTTCCAAATAATACTGATACTGCCAGGTCTTTTGAGAACTAAAGTTAAAGCAATCGTTGTCAATCCCATTTGCACATTAGAATCACTTTGATTCGGGTTTTTTAAAATTCCAATGCCTTGGTCCCAACTTGTTCTGATTCAGGTAGCTTGGAGTGGGACCAGGGTTTAAGTCTTTTATAGAAAGTGTTCAGGTGATTTAAAGGTACTACAAAGGTTGTGACCCATTCTTCGGAAGGAGGGAGGCTTTCACTGTTGTTCTATAAGATAAGTAATATACTAAAAAAGTAAATTGGACATTGTTTTTAGGCTTACATGCAATTATCTATAGAACACTCCAGAAAACCAAAAAAAAATGTGTTTTTACATAGACATTTTACACATGTATGTATAATATATAAACTGATGGAGAGGTCATGTCTTCTGTAGCATACCTTAAAGAGTGTTCTTCATAAAGTAGAATACTAGAAATCTTGTAGACAAAACCATTTTCTGACAGTGCTTAAAGTCAGAAAAACAATCTAAATAGTGATTATTTCATGAATCATTGGCAGGGACCTCTAACATTTTATCCTACCATTGAAGTTTAAAGATTCCTATATCCATGTCAAACATTGCAATATTGTGATAATAATATTTAAAAATAATAAAAATACATTAGAATGGTCTGTTAATTTTCATTTATTTTTAACAGTTCAAATAGGTTGAAATCTTTACATTTATATTATTAAAGACATTGAGCTATATTTTATTAATGGTTTTGTTACTATTCCAAATAGTATGGGGGAAATGCTCCTTGATAACTTAGTTTAATAAGCTTGCAGGTGTGTTCTGAAAATAAACTTACATCTGTTTTTTCTTGGTCTCCACTGCTAAGCCAAAATAACCAAAACACATCAAAAGATAATTTACATGATGGGATCATTATTTCTGATTCTAATTAAGAATTATCGTGAAATAAGCACATTGAAAGATAGAAATTCCTTTAGAGCCTAATTTTCATAAATCTGAAGTTATGTACTCTACATATGGATTATTCAGGCTCCCTGCTACTACTTTTTCTCCATTCACTAGCTTGTTTATAATTATTTGTATATGAGTAATGTGCCATTATTTTGGTTTTAGTTTTTTTTTAAAGATTTTATTTATTTATTAGAGAGAGAGACTGAGAATGAGAGGGGAGAACGTCAGAGGGAGAAGCAGATTTCCCACAGAGCTGGGAGTCCGATATGGGACTCGATCCTGGGACTCCGGGATCATGACCCGAGCTGAAGGCAGTCGCTTAACCAACTGAGCCACCCAGGCACCCTATTTTGGTTTTAGTTTTGTACCTGTTTTCTTGAAACTAAAAACTTAATACAGCCTACTCTTTGAGCCCTCTTCCAATAAGGGGGTGAATTTGCATTGATGCAACTAATTCTCTCTGGTCCCTCTTTTTTGAGAAATGTCTAGGATGAAGATTAGCTATGATATTGAGAAACTGATAAGACCACACAGTGGGACTAGGGTATCAGTTCTTTGTTCCAGTCACATGAAGATGGACTGATAGGAGAAATGTGTGCAGCACAAAGTAATTTTTAAGAGCATATTTTTACATATTGTTAGCTCTTAAATATTGAAACAACATGATTATTTTGTTTTAAAAGTAGATTTATTCTAAAAGTAGTTCAAAATTCTCATCGTTTTTTGTTCTTCAAAGAAGGGAAGAGAGATTGGGATAAATCAAATGTGAAGTAGTTAACTTTTTCTTAAATATTTTGTGTCCACTGATGTAGAGATTTTGAAGCTGAGTATAATACTGGAGCAGATACTATTATGGTAACTTACATGAAATTAGCTAGAGACTATATTTGTATCCTCTTTGGCCAGTTATCTGTTCAACCTCATGAAGTCTGATTGTTGAGGCGCCACCTATCATTAGCAGCCCACCAACACCTTATTGCCAGCCAAAACCACTAGGGGGCAGTAATTCCTAGATAGTTTCAAATGATTCAGGACCATTCAATTCCAAGCTGGTATAAAATATGATCCTCCGTACTAACTTGCCTTTTTTCTTTTTTTCCCCCTAAATTGATTTCATTGCTACTGGTAGTGGATGACATCAAGTATAAATATTTTTAAAGGATGAATTTTTTGGATAAAATTAATGCTTTTTTTTTTTTTTAAACAGGGCAATAAATGTGTTCGTAAGTGCCAACCGACTAATTCATCAAACCAACTTGATACTTCAGACCTTCAAAACTGTGGCCTGAAAGTTGTATATGTTAAGAGATGTACTTCTCAGTGGCAGTATTGGACTGCCTTTATCTGTAAATTTTAAAGTTTGACTGTATAAATTATCAGTCCCTCCTGAAGGGATCTAATCCAGGATGTTGAATGGGATTATTGCCATCTTACACCATATTTTTGTAAAATGTAGCTTAATCATAATCTCACACTGAAGATTTTGCATCACTTTTGCTATTATCATTCTTTTAAGAATTATAAGCCAAAAGAATTTACGCCTTAATGTGTCATTATATAACATTCCTTAAAAGAATTGTAAATATTGGTGTTTGTTTGACATTTTAACTTGAAAGCGATATGCTGCAAGATAATGTATTTAACAATATTTGGTGGCAAATATTCAATAAATAGTTTACATCTGTTAAACATTTCTTTACTTGAAAAAATACATATATATATATGAATATATATATATGAATATATATATATGATCAGAAGACCAAGATGACTTGGTGTAATGTCTAAAGAACTTCTAACGGGAGCTTACTAGCAGTTTATCAGATAATAAAGCAACAAGAATTCTATTTTTTGGTCCTTAATCACTCTGGGCAAAAGGTAGTGAATGGAAATATTTTTGTTAGTTAATATATATGAGGTACTGAATATTTTTGCAGCCTGTTTTAAGAGACTTATGAGAAAGAAATGGCAATTTATAGTGTCTTCACACTATAATGTCACTTCTTGAACTCTATGACAATGTAAAATTAAGTTTTTCTGGTATGCTGGGCCCTAATAAGCTTTGTACCCTTTTTCCAAAAATAGCCACAACTAATAGTAATTTGAAGCTATACCAATGCTAATTGGTTTGAAATTGTCATGAGTGTTATAAATGTTATACACACTCTTTAAGTATATAGAGCTTTGTTTCACCATAGAGAAGTTTTAAAGAAATTATGTATCAAGTGATCGTTAAGTGATTTCATTTTTCAATTATGATAAAATAAAGGGAAAATCAGGATTTGTTTATCTTTTATAAAGATTTTAAATGTTTAACTAAATTTCTGTTTGGCAATATAAATTTCTTTGCTATAATGCAATTTAGTCATTTTTAAACTTTTTTCTTTATTTTTAAAAATAGATTTTTAAAGAATTACTATCATTGTCAATATAAAAGAGAATCGTTCTATTAGATATCAACAGGAAATATATGGATAGAAGCAAAAAAAAAAAAAAAAAACCCAGTAGGCAATTGGATGAAATTTCATTATTTATGGACATTTTATGGAACTGAGTTTTTTTTTTTCAAAAATACATAGCTGGTAAAACAAATGGAATTGGTGATTTTAATACAATTTATTTTTATATAAATTATTCATTCTTGGAAATAGACAGATGGTTGTTTGCAATATAGACTTGTGAATATATAAAGAAAAAATATACTGTTTTATCTTTTTCTGAGCAGCAAACTTTTCTAATACAGACTAATACTATCTTCCCTCCAATTGTCTTGACCTCTTTAACAGAACTCACCAGTTAACTGCCATTCCCCAAGTCATTTGTTTTTATAAGCCATCTATCTTTCCATTTCACTGTCCAGTATCTCTGGCCTCCGTTTTCATGAAGTTTACCAGAAAATTTACTCAGAAGGGAGGTTCTCAGGAAAATGCTGTTTCTTACATAATCCTAATGGGGCCACATTTGGATCAACGATGAAAAGACGAAAATGGCCCCATTCAGATTCATCTCCAGAGAACAGAAGGAAGAGGAAGAGGAGGAGACATTTGTTGAGCCCCCTCCTCTGTGTCAAGTGCTATTCTAGATACATGTATTTAATTTAATTCTCTTAAAAGTCCCATGATTAAACTGTCTACCTTGCAAGTGAGGAAACTGGCCAAGGGAATTTAGGTTACAAAGCTGGTAACTTCTGGCACCAGGATTTGAATTCCATGTTTGCCTCCATGCTCTTTCCACTGATCTGTACTTCATCCAAAACTTCTGCACTTCATTGCCAAAAACACCTTGTTTAGAGTTCTAATTCCTTAACACCACACTGACAAAGCCCCCCTTGTCCACAGGGAAATGAGAAAAATTGTGACAATGTGGTAAGTTTTTTTCTTAAATATAAATTTATGCATTTTAAAGGACCATTCTTTTTTTGGGTATGACTACTATGTTTTGGATATTTAAAATGACCCTCTGCACACTTTTTAAAACAAAATGATATAATAGTTGATGATAGTTTTTGTTTTTTTAAATGATTGCAGTTTAATAACCTTGTTAGCAAAACATGACATTCACAATCCAGTATCAATTCCTCCTAATTGTTTTTTTTTTAAACTTTCTATATGGAAATGATTTAAAATTTACCAAAAATTGGCAAGAATTAAGAAGAATACAAAGAGCAACAATACATCTTTTAACCAGATTCCCCTATTGCTTAAACTTTACCATTTTTGTTTTTATCTTTTGGTTGTTCATTTGCCCTTAAGTCCCCTCTACTCTGGATCATTTCCATGTCCCCCTTTGTCTTGCATGGCATTGATAATGACATGTTTTTGGAGAATGCAGTTTTTTGTCCCCCCCCCCCCATAGATGTTCCTTATTTGGGGTTTTTGCACTAGATTCAGGTTATGCATTCTTGGAATACTCCCATCAGTGATACTATGTCATCAGAGCATCACATCTGGAGGCACAGAGTGTCCATCTGCTCCTCATTGATCACCTGGTCAAGGTGTTTTTCAGTTTCTCCAAAATATTATTGTTTTTTACCTTGTGTCTAATAAACAATCTGAAGAAGACTCTTTAAGTCCATGCTATAACATCAAAATTTTCCACCAGGATTTAGCAGCCTTTGGTGATTTTTGCTTATCAGTCTTTGCTAGTTGCAAAATGCTGATTTTTCTAAGTCCAGTGTTCTGTCCTCAACTATTTGGCCTCAGCATTCTACTGTCAGCAGGAACCCTTTCTCCCCCAGCTATCCATTCATTCATCTATACAGATGTGTATACAGTTTTATATTTACTATTGTTTTGGACTCTTGGTTGTCTTGTTTTTTCAGTGGCTTATAATTCATTACTTTGGTGCTTAAATTGTCTTAAATTTGCTCAGTGGGCACTCCTTCGATCTGATTCCTGTGTACTTGTGGCATCCGTTTTATTTTTATATATTTATTTATTTATTTTAGCACATTCTCTTAAATAAAAGATGTTCTAGGATCTGGAATCAGCAATTTCTCCAAGAAGCTCTGGGGAATGATATTAGACATATAGATCTGGTTGCTGGTGTCATCTGCTTCTAGGTCTATTCAGACAGAATTAGGAAATGTGCATGTACATCCCTAAACATAAATATGCATGTGCCATGTACGTTCTACATATGCTTGTCTACACACTGTGTTTGATTTCAGAAATCATGAGTTCACACTAATACCTCCAATTACAATCCATCCTCAGAATCCTCAGAGGTCTTTTCTTGACTTCCCCATTCCATATTTCTGTCTTTTTTTTTTTTTTTTTTTTTTCAGAATTCTGGACAAGTCAATTTATTCACTTGGTCAATCCTGTAGTACATCTAAAATAGTTCTTAGAATTGCGTTTGCCCATGTCACTGTAAAAAACACTTAAAAGCTTGTTTGCAGTTCTCTCCCTACCTGTACTCTACCCAATAAGGATATATAATTACATTCTGTGTTCATAAATTACTTGGGTTAATTATTTTTTCTCTCACTGTGATTATGTTATTTATTTGAAATAAATTGGATTCATTTGTTTCAGTTTTTTTCCAAGTTTAAGGTCCCCCTACACATACACTTCACATCCGTGTTGATTAAATTTTTAAAATACATGGAATACTAACATGTTTCTAAAAGTCATAACTATTCCAAAGGTTTACTGAGAAGTGTTACTCTCTCATATCCCTTCTGCCCCATTCCCCAGCCCCTTCCTAGGTATCCAACTTCACTGTTCCCCCCCACCACCGTGTTTCCTTTTATGAAAAACATAAAGGTTTTTACTTATCCCCCCACCTTTTTCTTACAGTAAAGGTAGCATACATATAGAGAGATCAGCCCTTCGCCCAGGACTGGTTTCTTGGAATAAAGGACTTTCAGTGCTAAAACTGGGAGAGTCAGGCAAACTGGGATGACAGGCCACTCCATATACTTGCTTTCTAAAAACAACTCATTGATGCGTATTGTACATATTATGAAATTCGCATACATATTCTTAAAGTAATTTTATTGAGGTACAATTTCACAAAATTCGCTTATTTTAAAGAATTGTGCAAACTGACAAATCCAGTTTTAGAACATTTTCATCATTCCAGTGAACTTTCTCACGCCTGGTTAATGTGTGTTCCCACCACACCTTGCCTCCGCCCCTGTTCAAGGCAACCACTAGTTACTTCTTGTCTCTAGAGGTTTTCCTTTTCCGGACATTTCATATGAATAGATTCACACAATATTATCTTTTGAATCTGGCTTCTTTTACTTACTATAATGTTTTTATGTGCGTCCATGTCATTGCATACATCAGCATTTCTATCAGTAAGTATTCTTATTGCTAAATAGTCTTCCATTACATGGACTCCTGTTTTACTTATTCATTTAATGGTTAATGGACATTTAAATTGCTTCGTTTTCGGCCCTAATGCATAATGCTGCTAACATGATTCATGTGCAAGTCTTGGTTGACATGGGCTTTCATTTCTTTTGGGTAAATACCTAAGAGTGGAATTGTTGGGTTGTGTGATTAATTTTTTTAAGAAGCTGTCATACTGTTTTCCAAGTGACTGTACCACTTTACCTTCTCACCAGCAATATGTGAGGGTTCCTGTTTCTCCACATCCTCTCTAACATTTGTTAATGACTTTCTTTTTTATAGACATCCTTATAAACTGGTATTTCATGGTTTAAATTGGCACTTCCCTAATGACGAGTTGAGCATCTTTTCATGTGCTTATTACTATTTCACATAACGCTCTGGTAGACTTTGCTTTTTTCACTTTCATCTCCAGAAGTCGCTGTATTTAAATTCATATAATTTAAATTATGATTTAAATTACAAACCCAACCCCTGTTGTGGCGTAGCATTCTACTGTGTGGATGTACATAGTTTATCCAATCAATCTGCTATGCTTGGGCATTCAAGTAGTTCAGTGTTTTGCAAAATTACAGATAATGTTACAACGAATGATCTAAAATATTTGTTTTGTTTGAAGTATACCTTCAGGGTAGATTCCCAGAAATGGGTTTACTAAGTCAAAAGACATATGCATATATACTTTTATCACAGATTGCCAGATTCTTTTCCATAAAGGTTGTGGTAATTCACATTCTACCAGGAATGTATGAGACTTTGTTTCCCCAAAACTTCAACATATTGTCAAGCTTTTGAGTTTTTGCCAATCCGATGGGTGAGAAATGGTATCTCATTGTAGCTTTAATTTGCATTCCTCTCACAATGAATGAAGTTAATATTTAAGGACCATTTTTATGTCTTTTTTCATGATTTTGAATTTGCTCATGCTTTTTTTCTCATCATGCAAACATTATTTTTATGTAGATAAATTTAACAATTCTTCCATGAAACCATCTGGACTTGGTGCTTTTTTGTGGAGTGATTCTGTGGTAACTTTATTTCTTGTATGCAGATGGTTTTTGTAAGTTTTCTGTCTTTACAGCAATTAGTTTGTTAAACCATATTTTTCTAAGAAAGTATTCTCTAGGTTTTCAGATGTGTTTCATTTGAATTGGCATCTTTTATGTTTAAAATTTTTTTCCTTTGTATCAATAGCTATTTGTTGTTATTTCTTACTCTATATATGCACTTTCTCTCCTTTATTTTCTTTATTAAACTAGCAAATATTTTGTCTATGTTGTTTTCATTTTTGCAGGATTCTATGTATTACTTTGACCAACTTTTTCTGTTCTCTACCTCTTTAATGTTGATTTTTTAAAATTTTTTAATTTCTGCTCATATTTATTAATTTTTTTCCTTGGGTTTTGTTTTACCTTGTTGTTATTTCCCTAGTTCTTGCAGTTGGGAATGTAACTAATTTTTGTTTTTTATTGATACAGGTATTTAGTGCTATGACATTTTCCCTGATCACTGCTTAGAGTGTAATCCTACAGATGTACTTGTTACCATTATTTTTCAGGAATTCTGTAATTTTTGTTTCTAGTCCCTATTTTGCCCAAGTTGTTTATTGTAATATCTTTAATTTTTAAGTGAAATATCCTTTTTGCTTGCATTTTTAATTTCTATTTTTATTGCAGTGTGACTGGCAAGTATTATTTGTAATAATTTTATAGTACCTGCTATTTTCTTTGTGCCCTAATATATGATCAAATTTTTTTCATATCCATATGAATGTTCCATGTATACTTGAGAAGATTGTATGTTCTCTATTATTAGGATGTGTAGTATTCAGTATACATCCAAAAATTCACCTTATGTCATTTAGTTCTTGTCTATCCCTATGTTTTTTTTGTTCACTTCACCTGTCTTGTTCTGTGTTAAAGTCTCAGTAGTGTTTCTCTGTTTCTCCTTGCATCCCCTGTAGTATTTGTTTCATATAGCTGATTGCTGTTGTTATGTAGATATTCATATCTGTTACATTCTCACTGTGAAATGTGGATTTTTAACATTGTAAAGTGTTCTTTTTGTTCATTGTAATCCTTTGTGAAATTGTCTTTTGTCCTTGAGTTAAACCCATTCACATTTATTGGTATGACTGGTAATGTTTGGACTTAATTCTGTTATTTTTTACAGTTTTTGCATGTATTATGCTATAATTACTGTCTGTCTTTTTCTACTTGGTGTGCCCTCTTCACTTCTGAAAAAAATTTCTTTTGGTATTTCGGAAAGTTTATATTTTTAATCTAGTTATGGCTTTATATTAATATTTTGTAAGATTTTTAATCCCCTTTTTTCTTACTTAAACTTTTACTCTCTGAGTATCAGTTCTGGATCCCATCCTTTCACCCTCACCTATTACTAAATGAGAGTCATTGTTCTTTTTCTGCATTTCCCTTTTCCTCTCCCTAAGTAGGCTCCATGCCCAGTGAAGAGCCCAATGTGGGGTTTGAATTCACAACCCTGAGATGAAGGCCTAAGCTGAGATCAATAGTCAGACGCTTAACTGCCTGAGCCACTCAGGCACCCAATCCCTTTCCCATTTTTAATTGTATTTTTCTACTTTTATCAAAATATAGAAAATGGTCTAAATTCTACCATTAAATATATGAAATGCTTCTGATGAATCCTCTTGCCTAAGTTTTCTCAACCATCTATTGGTTGGATGAAGCTCATCCTCTAGGTGCTTTTATATTACACAGTTATATCGTATTGCACTATACTACTACTACAGTAGTATATTACACATTCATCTAATATTCTGATTTTTTCTGTGCTCAACATTTTCCTTTTATTCTTGGTATTAAAAGATATCTTGGTTGTATATAATAGCCTTAGTTAATGTCTTCTTAAGTTTTTTGAAAATGTAGCTTCACTCTTGTCTTGCTTTGTTGTTTGGGGTTTTGTTTTTTTAGGGCTTTTTTCGTTTTGACAAGTCATATCAATCTAATTCTCTTGTCTTTATTTCACTTTTTTTTTTTGGCTTGGAAGCTCTGAGAATTTTTTGTTTTCAAAATCTAATAGTTTTATTAGGATATGTATTTTCCTGGTGTGCCCTTTCTGTGTGCAGTTTGAAGTCTTATTTCTGGAAAGTTTTCTTGGATTGCAGTTTTAAAAATTAATACTATTGCATTGTTTTTGTCCTTCTGGGACATCAATTAAACATATGGTGAATGCTTTTTGCCTGACTTCCGTTTCAGCTACTTTCTCTGTGATTTTTTTGTTACTTCCTTATTTAATTTTTATTTGCATTTTTTTTATCTGGTTGTCTACAAGATAACATCATTAAATTTTTATCCAAGTCTGTTCTCCCTTGAGTACCCTGTAATTTAATCTGGTATAATTTTTCTTTTTTCTGTTCCTGCATTCAACCAACTCTCATTTTATACCTTTCTTCCTATTTTAGTACATTTCTGTTCATAGTACTTATACTTCTAATTCAGTCTAGTTTTTTCATATACTAGTTTTTCATATACTCTTACTTGATATTTTATTTAGTTGGGTTGTGCTGATACAGTTTTCTTTAGCTTCTGGGTTTCCTCTTTGGAGGGAGTGGGATTTTTCAAGAGCAGAAATGAATTGTGTTAATGTTGGGGAAAGAGAAAGCTAGTGTGCCTTGTTTCTTTTTTTATTACCACCAGATACTTCATGTTCTTTAAAATGTTTTGTTTCCTTCTCCTACCTCATTCTTCTTTGGATGCAATGCTTTACCAAAGCCACTGCTTCCAATCCTTCTGTGCAACTAGTGTTGTGAACCATCTATCAAGCACCCACCTATGTTCAGAACTTTTCATTTAATGTTGTACTTTCTCTTTCTAGGGATGATTTTACCTGTGCTGTTCCTAACCCCTCTGTTCCTTTCTACTCCAGTCCACAGAATCTCTTCAACTTCCGTTACTTGCTCTCCTCACTCACAGGCTTGCCATCAGAGGAGGGAACTGGGAGTCTATTGGAATTGTTCTCTACTTACAGGTCACTTGAAGGTTGTAGTGTTCTCTGTCTCCTAGTAATGCTGAAGGTTGAAGTCACTTCAGGTCTAACTTACTCTCCTTGTTGAATTTATCATTTCATTTAGGAGGCTGTGGGGATGTTTAGAATCAGACAGACAGCCACCATTGTTCTCCAAACCTGGAGTTTCCTTTTCCAGTTTTTAAAAGAATTTTGCTTGTTTGTGAAATCCAAAATTCCCGAGACCTGTGGATTAAAAGACTGGGTCTTAGAGGTAAATCATTCCCTCTGTGCTTTCTATTGGGACAGATTCAACAGAAAGCTCTTGGTTCTTGTCAGTTTTTCCTGTCACCTTTGCCCATAAGAAGCACTAGTAGTAAAGAAGCTCTGTTTTTCTCTTTTTCCTAGTCTTGGTACTCTTGCTATTAACTTGCAGGTTACAACAAATTTCTGTTCTGAGAAAGTTCTAAGTGGCACACTCATGTTGCTGAAATGGAATATTTGTGGGCTTTAAATTATGAAATAATGTGACTAAGTTCAATGACTTTCCAGTCATCCAGTGAACTTTGCATAATACCAACTGTGATAAAAGATGTAATAGTATGCATACTGAGTAAAATTTAGTGTTACAAGTGATGTCTAAACCCTCTGGCTGCCATAACACAATACCATAAACTGCATGATTTAAAGAACAAAAATGTGTTTTCTCACAGGTCTGGAGGCTGGAAGTACAAGATCAGGGTGCCAGCACGGTCAGGTTCAGTGAGAACATTATCCTGGCTTGTCTCGTCGTGGCTGCTTTCTTACTGTGTTCTCACCTGGCAGAGAGGGGCGGTGGAGGGAGAGAGGGAGAGCAAATGCTGTCTGGTAATTTTTATAAGGGCACTAATCGCATCATGAAGGCTCTACCCTCATGACTTCATCTAAACCTAATTATCTCCTAAAGGTCCCATCTCCAAATACCATCACATTAGGGCTGCAACACAGGAAATATGGATGACACAATTCAGTCTATAGCTCCATTCACGATATTGCCAGCCTACCTGGAGTATAGGATTCAAGATTTGTGGGGCAACCGAAGTCTGGTACCTATGGTTGAGTAGAAAACAACAAAACTAAGTTGTTTTCTTGATGTTATCATGTGATAAAATGGAGACTAGTCCCACAAAAAATTGAGCAAGAGAGCACAGCCAAAAGAAATGGTGAGTACTCATTAGTGAAGTGCTATAAAAAGGTAACACCACAAAAGAAAACAACGAAAGATGAAAGTCTACTACTAGTGTACTGGTTATTCCAGAAAAGGTCCCACAAGAGGGAAAAAATAAAACAAAAACTGACTCAGACATAAGAAGAGAGAGTCTTTATTTCCAGCCTGTTATAGTTTATTAGAAGACTATTTGCAAATGGAAATTACATTGAAATTTTTATTTTCATAAAATTTATGGGTGGAATAACTCTTCTTCATTCTAGCTATGTGACCTTACATATATCATCACTTCCTAAACTTCAGTTTCCTCTTCTGTAAAATTTGGGGACACATAAGATCCCCCAAAATATTAGCACCCCCCCCATTTCTTTTGCTCCCTTTTAAGCCTTGGCTCTCTGCTTTCTCCCCTTCAGGAGACAATGGGATGGAAGATGGGCAGTGGGACTTTGTATTAGGGTTCTCCAGAAATGGAACCGATAGGTTTTAGATATATATAAAATCTATTGATTGTGTGTGTGTGTGTATGATTTATTATAAGGAATTGCCTCATTTGATTATGGAGGCTGGTAAATCCAAGACCTGCAGCATGAGTTGGACAGGCTAGAGACCCAGGAGATTGAATGGTTTAATTCCAGTTTGAATTTGAAGGCCTGAGAACCAGAATTTTGGTGCAGTTCTGGCCTGAGGACAAGAAAAAAGCTAATGGGAAGGCCCTCAGGTAGGAGAGAATTCTCTTTCTCAAGGAGAGCCAGATTTTTTTTTTTCTAGTTAGCCCTTTGATTGGATGAGACCCACCCGCAGTACAGAAGCAATCTGCTTTAGGCTGTCTATGATTTAAATATTAATTTTAGAAAAACAGTGTTAAACATCCAAAAATACACAAAAGCACCCAAAATAATGTTTGACCAATTAGCTGGTCAATCTTTGGTCCACTGAAGCTCACATACAAATATAACCATCATAGTCTGCAAGGAGGGTACAAGTCCATGGAGGGGGGAAAAAAAGAATATAATGAATTTCAGCTACAAAACTTCATAAAAAAAGAAATTAGGGGGAAACATCCTAGAGAAAGAATCCAAACATTACCTTATAAATGTATCAAAATCTTTTACTCAGCATGAACTAATTTATTTGTTACTGTTTTGTAAAGATGTTAAATCAGAAACCGAACAGTGCTTCAGGAAAGGTGTCCCTTCACCTGGGCACCTTGTGTGGGTAGCTACAAATTATCGACAGGACATGATTCCAAAGGAAATTTGAAAAAGAAATTACATAGATGAAATTCTAAATGGAATTAAGATTACTGTGGTAGTGAAAATGTCTGAAAACTGGTCCATTTCTCCTTTCGTGATTGGCATTTGTATCTGACCTTTTTATAATGTTTGTGCATTTCTCTTTACTGTTAAGCTTTTCCCAAAAATTGTTTGAGAGTTTTTATGATTTTGACAGTCTGACATTTATATTCCAAGCAAAAATGCTAAGCTTTTCCAAGCATGTATACTAAGGTCTTTGAGAAAATAAACCCAGTCATTTGGTACCACTGCAGACTGCAGGGAAATAGCAGTCATCTTTCTAAATCAAATCAGCTATTCATGAGCTTATTTAATACCTCATTGTATTCTATAGTTATCCTACAGTGTCTGGTTTTGCGAGTATGAATAGGAAGTCATTCTCTGCATACCACTCTACTCACATATTTCTTATGTTTCCCTTTTTTTGATGGTCCTTGCAAGTGCTAGATGAGTTATCTTGGCATCCTCCAGACTCCTTTTCTGAAGGAAACTGCCCCACCATGGACATTGCTGCAGGAAAAGGATCTTCGCTATTTCTGTCACCCTTTCCAGCTATGCTGGTTGGAACAGGGGCAGCAATCTTGTCCAAGGACTAAATTTCTGGTGATGGCCTTTGAGATTGCCAATCTATAGCGTGGCTTTGTTCAGTTGCGATAACTGTGTCGCTTCAATTTTTGCTCCAAATTCTAAACTGAATAATGCTAAACATTGGTTGGCAGTGGGAAAGGAAGCTGAAGGTACATAGGGAGGCTATAAAGCAGAAACACATGAACCAACATTAGGAGGAAGCAGAAACCATGGGTAAAGATGAGGTGAAGAAAATTGATCAGAGGGTAAGTTGTCAGCTTATAGTGAAAAAGTAGAGTGTAGAACTGCAAAAAGAAACTGTTAGTGAGTTGCTTAAGCTATTTACATGAAAATTGAATTGATTACTATTGAGATAAGATAATCCAATTCCCAGCCTTGTTTGGATCCAGAATGACCTTCCATCAAACTTGGCTGTGCTGTAATTCCTTACTTCTTTTTTTTTTTTTTAAAGATTTTATTTATTTATTTGAGAGACAGAGAAAGTGAGAGAGAGCATGAGAGGAGAGAAGGTTAGAGGAAGATGCAGACTCCCCGCGGAGCTAGGAGCCCGATGTGGAACTCGATCCCAGAACTCAAGGATCATGACCCGAGCCGAAGGCAGTTGCTCAACCAACTGAGCCACCTAGATGCCCTGTAATTCCTTACTTTTGAGCACCCAATCCCTCTCTCTCTCTCCCACCCCCTCCTCTATATAACAAGCTCCCATCACTTGGCTACCTAAGGAATTTTGTTTTTTATAACCCAAAGAGCCTGCTCTGCATTGCCTCATGGTAGTGTTGGGGTAGCTGTATTTATGGAGTACTGGTCATCAAGTACGCATATTTATTTTCTTATTGCCAAAATACTGTATGTATTCTCTTCTTTTCTCCATTTCCCCCAATACGTCCCCTCACCTTATCTTTGCTGATAACTTACCAGTAAAAAGAAGGAAGAGAGAGAGAAAAAGGAGATGGACAGTGTCTTAATGCATCCCTCTTCATTCTGCAGGGGTGCGCAGGGCTCAGTGACAGAACTCCCCTGGCTAACCCGAATTATAATTTTAGGAAAGAATTATCCCTAAAATTCTACCAATAACGAACAAATAAAAGACAGCTAGATTGTTTGTTTTCCCACTTTTTTTTCCCTGAGAGAAAAAAACACACAACAGAACTTCTCTGTTCCCAGGTAACAGGAAAAGCACAAAAGGACAACAATCTTTACCTATTCTTTTGCCGCCTTTGTGTTCAAAATAAAAAAGGCAGGGAAATAGAGGAAAAATTATTTCAGCTGCCCCTTTCCTATGACTAGTGATCAGAATGCTGATCTACATTGATCCCCTGTCTTGATCTCCCTTCTTTCGATCCTCCCCAAATACAAAACACTAGAAGAACACACTCCAGCATACATGGCCGGTTCTTAATTGGGCATGTCACTTAGCTAGTTCTCAAAAACCTGGTTCCAAACACATCAAACACTAATTACTGCTTCTAACCTTGCATATTCTCTAGTATTTTCTGAGAAGACAAAGGTTATCTTCCTAGTTGTTTTTATCTGTTAGGAATATATTAAGTTACAGGTAACAAAACTCTAAGTAATATTTAGATAAATAGTTTTTTTTTTTAAGATTTTATTTATTTAAGAGAGAGAGACAGCGAGAGAGAGCACAAGCAGGGCATGGGGGGAGGTAGAAGCAAACTCTCTGCTAAGCAGGGAGCCTGATGTGGGATTCGATCCCAGGACCCAGGGATCATGACCTGAGCAGAAGG
>CM052799.1:107912053-107992646 GCA_028533885.1 Nasua narica | reverse complement strand
GTACCTTTCCTGTTTTGTATAAAGCAAAAGGCTTTCCAGGGCCCCAACAGTATTCCACTTATGGTTTCATTGTCTAGAATTGTGTCATTGTTATTTCTGCCTGTAAGAGAATCTGGGAAGTCGGATCGTCTGTCCCGGTGCTGGGCATGATGTTCTTCTGTATGTAATGGAGGTTCTGTGAGCAAGGCAAAGGCAAAAGAGAGATATTGGATAGGAAACCCAAATTGCTTGCAAGACAGCTAGAAAGAGAATGTTAGTGCCTCCTTTAGTATCCTTTTTGAGCCTCAGAAATGCTTTGGCATTTGAGCTTTTGTAAACTTGCCCTTGCCACATTAACTCTGGGACTTATAAGCTTATGGATACCGGAACAAAGGAAAATGAGAATCTGACCAAGGAAATGGTTGAAGTACCTGTACTTCATGGTTGCAAATGATGATACTGAATAACCAATACTCTGAGAAACAAGCAGTATTACAAGAGATAGGCTCCATTGGAGAATGGGCACTGTCATGGGCACCTGAGCGGAGAGAAGGGGTGCTCTGTGACTCTTAAATGTGAAAGCTGAACTGACCCGAGAGCCGATGGCTTCCCTGAGCAAGGCTGTCCTCATAAACTCAGTTGGGCAGCAGTGGTGCTTCACCTGCTTGAGCTCCAATCCTGAAATGTTCACTCTCCTCTTAGCTATTAGCTTGAAAAAATTTAAAACTACATTGATTGCAAGAATAGTGCAATATGTGTGTGTATAGTTGTTATATATATGATCACTATTGTTGGGTATAGCACTGTGTAATAATCCTTTACTGATTGGTCTATCTCACTCTACGAGACTATAAGCTTCAGGAGAGTAGGTCTGCCTTTGCCACTTTATATCGGCAGTGCTGAATGCTATGCTTGGCACATAGTATCAATACATGAAAGTAAATGACCAGGTGAATAAACAACTACATTTAAATTGTATTCTTTTAGGAGAATCCATTTGCCATTATCATGTGCAAAAATCTCCACCTGTAATCCAACAAGAGAAGCTGGTAGTTCAGGATTCAGGGTCTGGCAGGTGCAGAGATGCTTGACTGATGGATCCATTAGTTGATCCATATGATGATTTCATGGTTATCATTTTTTTTTATTAACATGTAATGTGTTATTTGCCTCAGGGGTACAGATGTGTGAGTCATTAGGCTTACACATTTCACAGCACTCACCATAGCGCATACCCTCTGCAATGTCCATAACCCAGCCACCCTATCCCCCCAGCAACCCTCAGTTTGTTTTGTGAGCTTAAGAGTCTCTTATGGTTTGTCTCCCTCCCAAACCCATCTTGTTTCATTTTTTCCCTCCTTACCCGCCATGATCCCCCACTCTGCCTCTCAAATTCCTCATACCAGAGAAATCATATAATTGTCTCTCTCTGATTAACTTATTTTGCTCAGCATAATACCCTCTAGTTCCATCCACATCATTGCAAATGGCAAGGTTTCGTTTCTTTTGATGACTTCATAGTATTCCAATGCGTGTGTGTGTGTGTGTGTGTGTGTGTAATATATATATATATATATATATATATATATATATATATATATACATATCACATCTTCTTTATCCATTCATCTGTTGATGGACATCTAGATTCTTTCCATAGTTTGGCTATTGTGGACATTGCTGCTGTAAACATTGGGGTGCATGTGCTCATAGTCATCATTTTTTTTTTTAAAAAAGTACTTATTGCTAGTGTGAATGCAGTAATATTACCGAGAATGTAGCACCTTTTCTTTTCCTGGGAAGCCCATGGCATTCTTATACTTTCCCCTCTCCCCCTTTTTAAAACTGAGTACTGGAAGGGACTCTTACAGATTATGTGATTTAATCTTTTAATTTTACTGGTGAAGATTCTGAAACCAGAGAAGTTAAGTAACTTCACCAAGGTCACATAGCTGGTTATTGGCATAAATTTGCATCATTTTTCCCTTGAGACCTGACTCACTTCCCTACATGTAGCATCCTGCTTGGTAAATTTATGGGCTAGACCATTACCACTATTGCATTTTCTCAATAGGGAGATGAACTCTTCCCTGGGCTAAGTGCCCTCCACCACACGTGCTTACATGCACACACAGGTACACACACACACACACACACACACCCCTGAGGTGGCCATGAACACACATAATCAGCCTTCCTACCATCTGCTCAACACATGTGTAAATCCCTGCCTCATTCACGAGTGTATTTTTAACGTTTTCTTTAAAGGACCTCATGTTTTTCAGACATCGGCAAAAATTAATCTTGAAAATTAGAAAATCAAAATATGTTGAGGAAATTAAGATACATTTTCTCTGACAGCATTTGGTCTAGGCAATGATTGCAAAACTCCATCTGCATTTTGTAAGATGACTTCTCTGTGAATACACTTGCAACAACTTGATTTAGGAGTGTACTTCTGATATTAATTTGACTATTGCTGCTCCTGCCATGGAGAAACAGAGCCCACTAGTCTTTAGGGCTCTTCATCAGAGCACAATGCTTGGGAGCACTGTGTTCTGTGGGAAATATTTATTGAGGCAGTGTTCTCCCTTGGGATCCCAGCTTTCAATCTTTTAAAGTACAGTTTGTCTCAGAACTTTACTTTTTATAAGTTTTGAATTCCTTTTTATTGCCTTTTTTCTTTTGCTTTCCTAGACAGAATTTCTTAGAGTAAACAAAGGTGAAGAGGCAGCATTTTTCACAGTAGTATGGATTTTTTTAGGGTTTTTTGTTGTTGTCATGATCAGTGGAGGATTGGCCCAGGAAAAAAGAATGTATAAAACATATAAAATATATATATATATTGAATGCCAATTCATTCCTTTTTCTTTGGGTTCCTTTTTATTAAAAGATTCATTCAATAAATGTTCATTTGGTGCTTACTATGTACCAAGCAAGCTAGCTGTGCTAGGTACTCAATAAGTAAATTATTATAATGATTGTATTTACATTTTTTTAAAAGATTTTATTTATCCATTTGACAGAGAGAGAGAGATTACAAGCTGGCAGAGAGGCAGGCAGAGAGAGAGGAGGAAGCAGGCTCCCCACTGAGCAGAAAGTCCTTGCAGGGCTCAATCCCAGGACTCTGAGAACATGACCTGAGCTTAAGGCAGAGGCTTTAACCCACTGAGCCACCCAGGCTCCCCTGTATTTACGTTTTATATTAGTTTAATAATAATAAACATGGTAACAACATACATTTCTATACATAAACTGTCTTTCTTGCATTTTCACATCTCATCTGAACCTCAAAGCAAGTGTTAGAAATGGGCATGTAGGGGTGCCTGGGTGGCTCAGTTGGTTAAGCAACTGCCTTGGCTCAGGTCATGATCCTGGAGTCCCAGGATCGAGTCCCACATCGGCTCCTTCCTCTGCGGGGATCCTGCTTCTCCCTCTGACCTCTCCTCTCTCATGCTCTCTCTCTCTCAAATAAATAAAATAAAAATAAATCTTAAAAAAAAAAAGAAATGGGCATGTAGGAATTATTGTCTCCACTTATGACTGTAGAAACTGAAGCCCCAAAAAGATAAATGTCCAGAGTTACATGGCTCTGGGCAAGGACTGCATGAAAATCCAGGTTTCCTGACCCTGACCTTGGACTCTTGTCCTATTGTATTGTGTACCTTTTGGAGATACTTTTATCTCCAAAATTCACCTCTGTCACACCAGTGTGTGATCAGTTCTCACCCAAAGCACTATGGATACCTGTGGTTCTCCCTTGTGAGGCAACTTGTATGAGAAGCTCCTGGTCTCACACTCTTATGTGTCTCCTCTTTCAATCTCTGTTACTGTCTCCCTTGTATATGTGTGTGTGTGTGTGTATGTGTGTATGTATATGTGTATGTATATGTATATGTAGCCATTCCCTAGTAATGGCTAGGCCATTCAGAGAATGCATATTGAATTAAAACCTACTTACCTTCTAGAAAAAAGCTCTAAATGTTTTATAAATAAAACATCTAATTCTAGGGATTTGGGCCCCCAAATCGTCTAAGAAGATCACATTATGGCACACAATTATTATACAGCTTTGGTTATGGGAAAAAGTTATTTCTGTTATTATGAAAAATAGATTCAGACAGTGCCAAACAAGGTCTTCTTAGAGCAAACCTTGATATATGGCCATTAGCAATCCTAAGGCAGAAAATATCTTTGCAAAGTGATAAAAAAAAGAAACACACACACACACACACGCACGCACACACACACGCACACACACACACACACACACACACACACACACTAAATGCATTTAATAACTAATCTTGAAAAAAAACTGATAGGTCATTGGTCTCTCTGGGATGAATTTAGATGTAAGAACCTCTTAGAAGCAATGAAAACGATTATAGAATCTCGACTTCAACACAAAAGATCGTAATGTGGATGATTTTGCTTCATCCCGTTTTACAGTAATATTCCAATCTCTCCAAGAGCTCCTATCGGGAGTTTGCAAGGAATTTGCCTTCCCCTGACTGCGTACGAATATTAATGCTAATTCACGTGCATAATATTTTTATAATTTATATACAACTTTGACCATATTATCTTTTTTTTAAGATTTTATTTATTGATTTGACAGAGAGAGACAGTAAGAGAGGGAACACAAGCAGCGGGAGTGGGAGAGGGAGAAGCAGGCTTCCTGCAGAGCATGGAGTCCAATGTGGGACTTGATCCCAGGACCCTGGGATCATGACCTGAGCCGAAGGCAGACGCTTAACGACTGAGCCACCCAGGCACCCCATATTATCTTATTTCAACCTTAAAACAATTCTACAATAAACAATATTGCTCCCTTATTTTGGGTCATTGCTCAATTTGGCCCAAATCATAGGGTCTGAAAATGAGAGAACCAAGACCTGACCCTGATACTCTGACTCCAAAGTCTAAACTCCCTCGATGTCATTCCTAGTGTGTGCTTTCTGTTTCCTCACTTTTTATACATCTCAGCTCTCAGACTGGATTTGAGTTTACCCTGGTGTTTACCAGATCGCTCTGCAGGGGGTTTTTACACATAAAAGGATCTGGGTTTTCAATTCCAGCTTTGCTACTTCTTTGCTGGGTGATCTTAGAGAAGTTATTTAATCATCAAAAGATGAAGTCTCAGCTTCTTCATTTATAAGGTGGTAACTCTAATAGTTCCCGTATCATAGGATATCAGAGTCAATTAAATGAAATCATTGGTGTAAAGTCTTAGCAGAGACCATATCATAGTATTATTAGATAATGCAATTTATAAGTTATGTAAGGTTAGGCGAGATACTTAATCTTGTCTAGTTTCATCCTGATTTAAAAAATTGGGAAAATATTAAGTATCTTGCAGGGATATCATGAAGTTTAAATAAAATAACATTTTTGAAAGTGCCTAACAGTCTTTGGAACGCAATAATTTTTCATTTTCAGCCTCTGTGCTTTCTGTCTTTCTTCAAGAAGAAAAATCAATAAATGTTTACTGGATTTCCAGTAACTCCTTTCATGCAATGATTTTATGACTATGTTTTAGTGGTTCTATACATGGATGCAAGTGTTCGATATCAAGGTGACTTTGACAAACTGTTCTGAATCTCCAAGTAGAATACACTACAGGGTCCTCTCAGTGAGGTAACAGAAAGGAATTTGGGGACATAGTTCAGAGAAATCGCCCAGAAAGTGGTCCCCAGTGACAACCCACTGACAACCAGCCCACAGGTACTTTGGGCATGGACATGGAATTTCAAGAAGGATTTGTTAAAAGCAAGGCGTGTTAATCAAAAGTGATTAACTCTCTAGAACCCCTCAGAAGTTGCATAAAAAGATTGAACTCAAGAACATATATTTTTAAAGAGTTTATTTGTTTATTTGAGATAGAGAGCGAGAGAGAGAGACTGGGAGAGAGAGAGAGGATGCATGAATTGGGGGGAAGGGCTGAGGGAAAAGCAGGTTCTCCAGGGAGCAGGGATCCCTACAGGGCCGGGGCCGGGGGTGGGGGGGGTGGGGAATGCTCAATCCCAGGACCCTGGGCTCATGACCTGAGCTGAAGGCAAACACTTAACAGACTGAGCCACCCAGGCACCCCTTGAACTTGAGAATATATTTAAGCAGTGATTTTCAATATCCAATTTAGTGAATCCTATGTGTCTACTGATACAATAAAATCACAGTGGTGAAAGGCACGTTTTCAAATGATAGAAATACATGTAAATAATTAGAATTTTCTTAATTTTACTATCCCACTTCCACATATTTTTACATTTGGCTGCCACTGCTTGTTTCGACCAGAACTAAAGTACACAATATGCAATGTGTTACAGAATTATATATTTAGCTATTTTAGGATATCATTATTTTGTGAATTCTCAGTGTTGAAACACTTGAACAATCTGAGAAGTGCTGTAATAAAAATACAGTTTTGTTACTTTGGACATTGTTTGGCAGATCAAAAAAGACAAACATTATGTTGCTTAAGAGTTAACCGAGGATCTACTTTCTCAAATGATAGGATTAATTTAAAACCAAAATTTACTGTTATTTGTGTTTCTGGGCAATGGTGGGTGTATCTCATTCGTCATTGCTTTTCTGGTGCCCAGAGCAGTGTGTGGGACAGAATAGGGTCTCCACACATTTCCATCTGACATAGAAACTATATGTACAAAAAATGCTCTGTTTCAAAAGTGCTTAAATGGTTTTTTTTTTTTTTAGTGCTTTGAGGATCCAGTCTTAAATTTTGTTTCCCTCATTCCTTTTATTTTTCATGAAATTCTGCCTGTGTTTCTGATTTAGTGCTACCTATTGCCAGGACCCTTCCCTGAAAACTCAAAGCAATTAGTGAAGTTCACTTTCCGTCCATCCATTTTATAAATGAGCACACAGGACCTTACCGTTGGGTGGTTTATGCAAAGCTCGGTGTGGGCAGTGTAAGTCTAGAGCGTGAGTGAGGTATCATGCTTGTTCTTACAGAGTTCATGCAGTAGGAGACAGAGACACACAGGCAACTATTATACCGCAAAGCAGAAAGAAAAAGTGCTGTGTTTAAAGTATAAACAAAATGCTGTGGTTGCAGAGTAGAAGGAGTAATTACTTCACACTGGGAGGATCAGGAACAAGGAAGGAAAGAAGCTAATATTTATAGAGGGCCTAAAAGTTGCCCAAGGCAAGCCTAGTGCTTTTCCTCAGGCTCTGGCTGGAGGTTGTGTTTAAACTGAGCTGCTGGCTTCTTTGACCACTTGGGGCCAAGTTGGGAAGGCAAGGGTTCAAGAGGCAAGGATACTAGGGGACATCCTTCTGCTCTCCCCGAAGAACAGGGGCTGGGACAGCCTTGACCTTGACTTGGGAGGCTTAGGTAGAAAACCGGGTTGGTAAGGGAAAGCTGCTTTCTGGTACAGTGAGGAGCTGGAGGGAGAATTCTAGGCCAAGATGAAGAATGTCAGGAAGATTCGGCTTCAGTGTGAGGGGAGGGCAAACAAAGAAAGGGGAATTGGAGGAAAGACAAGGCCCACATTTACCCAAGTGAATATAAATTATGGGGTGGACTGGGGAATTCTGAAAAGGACACTGAGGGAATTCTGTTCAGTGGGGAGAATGATTCAGTGCCCAGGTTCCAAAGGAAGCACAGGCCAGTGGATCCAAGAGCTTGCTCTGCCCTCTTCTGTGAGTGAGGCCTCCACTGTGTGGTGAGTGTCCACGGGGCCTTACAGGGAACGGAGCAAGGGTCCCCTAGTTCGCCAGCCTTCGGTCCTGACTAAACCATCCACTCCTCGAGAGCACAGACTGTCTTCATCATCGCACATTGCCCCATAGGACCTGGTATTGGACTGGCCATGTGGCAGGTTTTTACACAATCATAATTGATTCATGGCAAACAGAAAGGTAAACGTCAACAGAGTCAGGAGGCTAGTTATGGATTTTACGGTGCTGTGGAAGTTTAACCTGAAAATTAACCACACAGTTGCAAAGAAGGTTAAAGCCGTTTAAGACTTTACGATCAAGAATTATTTCTAAAACTGTAATTTTACATAAAGAAAACTGTGTCAATTGATTAACTTCTGCTGTAATTTATTAGCTGATCACTATACTTTCCTGTTTTGACTAATGAAAACGTTTAGAGCTGCATCTTTAGGGAAGCTAAGTAGGCCAGGCATTTTGACTGTCTTAGAATAATTAGAGAATTTTGCATCGTTAGACAGTGGGATACCTACCTCTCCCCGTACAGCTTTAGAAAATGGTTTTTCTATTTCCTCAGCCTTCTCTCATTACTGTCTCTTCCTGAACAAAGCCCAACTCTCCAGAATATCACTATAAAACATTTTACAAACATTTATGGGACTGATCCAGCTGCTCTAAACTATTACTAATTTTTTAATTAGGTGGGAATATCTATTTTGTTCCTATGTGAGATGACTTAGGGGAATTTATATTAGGGCTTCAAAATATTTTCCTAACTTACGTGAAGGTCTAAATCAGGAAAGGCAAATTTGTGGTAAACATGCCCCTCTTCGCCCTTCTGTGCCTGTGATACATATCTGTAAGATTACCACTCTTTTCCTACAACATTGAATCCTTCTCAACACAGTACTGTAAACAGCAAGAGGTTGGGATTGGCATGAAAGATGATCTAGCCAGGGAATTGCTCCCACAAGCCTATAAACCCCTCAGGCGGGGGCACAGGTCCAATTCAGGATGTGACATGCAGTAGGTTCTTAATAAATGGTTTTTGGAATGAACTGTGGACAGAGAGATGGATAAATTAAATGGATGAATGAATGAAAGTTCGTTCTCTCTTTTCTCTTTCTCTTTTTCTCTCTTTCTTTCTTTCTTCCTTTCTTCCTTTCTTTTCTTTCTTTCTACTGGTACAGGAATGCCTGTAGGATGCTTCCTTCTCTGTGTTCTAGTTAATGTACTGGGCATCACCAAGTGTCTTGTGAACACCAGCTCAGACAATGATAGAGCTGGAAGAGACCTCAGAAAATACTGAGTAACAACTTTTCAGTTTTACAAAGATGAACCTAAGGTACAGAGAGAGTATCCATCCCTAGAGCTGTCTCTGAAGCTCTGGAGCCATATTCCGTACCTTGTTAACTCCATGGCTTCTGGCATTTTCTTTGCCTCTTTATCTGTAAAGTGGGGACAGTGATCTTGTCTGCTTTTCAGGGTTATTGTAAAGCTTAACAAGAAAAAGAATGCAAAGTGCTTAGTGCAGTGCCTAGCACTGGGTAAATCCTCAAAACAAAAAAAAAGTTAACTTTTCTCTTTTTTCTTCCCTTTCATTAGTATTAGCTGAGCCAGTGATGGTACTATAAGTGGTTTTATTACAAAGTTTATCATGTTATGCTGTGGTTTGGAACAACATCCCCATTTTAGATACATAGAAACTAAGACAAAGAGAAGGTAAAGGAACAGATTCTTATAATTAAAAATAAAATGTTTCCCATGTGGAAAACATACAATTCTAGAATGTCATTCTCTTTTCTTTTGGCTAATCCTATTATTTCATAATCTAGAACATGCTTTATAGAAAATATATCTATAAAACTTGTTTTTAAATTATATAGCCATGAAGTTTAATTAAAAGTGAGTGAGCTGAATTATCCTTTTAGAAAAACCCCAACATGCACATCACATATTCAGACCTTCAGGTCAGTAATTAGTTGGGGCGGGGGAGTGGTGAAGGAAAAGTTTTACTTGGCTTCACTTTGGTTGCCAGGAAACATACAAAGGCAACAGGAACAGATGAAAACAACTCCATATTGCTGCGAAGGTGGCCTTAGAGGCAAGTCCTTCACTGGGACAGAAACCTTGCACCTGCATCATACAAGAAGATGGAGTTTAAAACCCCAACATGTTAACAGAAGCAAGGTTAGCCAAAGATATTTTGAGAAGTTGCTTTTCTAATGCATTTGAAATGAGATTTAGAAGCTGCATTCTGTGTCAGTTGGTATAAACATGGGGGAAGCTTTATGCATTTTTAATCAAGCCAGATTAAGCAGAATATAAGGAGGTTTTTTTAAAAAAAAAAAGATTTGGCTGTAGATTTGGGAAGGAAACTGTGGAATTAAAGAAGGGTGGGGGTTGAGGGCTTTTATTCCTTACCTCTTGGCTTGAACATTTTGCTTCCTCATAGTCTGCCTTGAAATGTGCTTTCATTTTGAAATTATGTTGCTAAATTGGGTTTCTTTTCAAAGGCACCTGTTGAAGGGAAACAAAGTATCGAAGTAGTTGAAAGCAGCTGAAAAGAGATGAAGCCATTATGAGTTACCAGAATGCACTTGAGTTGAGCAAGGGGCCACAGTCTGGGTCAAAGAGCCCCGGGAGAGCGGGCGGGGCCACGACAGAGGAAGACCCTGGCCCTGCGCACCCGCTTGAAAACCAACTCAGTGTGGGTGACTTTCGCAAAATACAGAGCGCCTTTGAGGTAAGCCTTAATCTTCTTTACTGGAGAGTTTGTTCATTGTTAAGATTTTCTTTATTCATTTGACAGAGTGACAGAGAACCCGAGTAGGGGAGCAGAAGGCAGAGGGAAAGGGAGAAGCAGGCTCTCCAGCCAAGCAAGGAGCCCAAATGTGGGCTTGATCCTAGGACCCTGAGTTCATGACCTGAGCCGAAGGCAGCGGCTTAACCGACCGAGCCTCAGGGCAGCCCTACTGGAGAGTTTAAATTGTTCAAGAAGACTAGGGTGAAATAGGTTTTTCCTCTTAAAATTGTTGATATATTTCATGGCTCAAACAGGGAATTGAAAATAATCAGTCAGGCTTGCATTTAACACCAGAGTAACTTTGTCCCTCAATCCTTTGGGCCAAATAATAATATTTAGCCTGCTGTTGCTGTTGTTGAATATCATTGCCATCAAGGAAGGATTATTTCTTGGACAAAATTTTTCTTAATGATCACCACAGTTTTGGAAACCTGGAAGTTATGGTTGTGAGTGGAGAATGCCAGATCTCCAAGGTGACTCCTGGTACAACTGTCCTTGCAAGGAGCATTCAAGGAGAACTCTGGAAATGCAAATAGGCAGTTTGCAAACATTCTCCCCTGCTTCACTCCAAGTGACTCAGCTCCTTTCCAAAATTAATTTTGGCAATTCATTGGCCCAAGGTCCTGTGCAAGGGACCAGTCTCCCACATTTTTTGGTAAATATTGGGGCAATGCCCATCAAAACAAAGTTCAAAGTTATCCTTTTAATTCTCTATATAAAATAGGCCTTAGGAATTTTAACTCTAAATTAATGTCTCCCTTCTCTCTATCTTAGTTAATTTGGAATTCTGCAGCTCTGCATAGTAAACAGCATATATCAAAATGATTTTTAGTTTCTCATGCGAATAGGAAGTGCTCTTTCTTTCGTGCTGTGGAATTTGGGTGGACACGGGCCTCCATCCTTTCTACTTCATTATGTCTGCTAAAATATGTTCTCAGGACTTCAGAAGATCCTCTGAGGATCCTTGGGAATATCCACATTAATTTGAAACAGACATTCAATATTTTGGAACGCCACCTTGAAATTAATAAAGCATGATGAGATGGAACAATTATATCGGTCCAAAATTGGCATAAATTTTACTCTTTATCTCTCCCTGAAAAAGTTGCTAACTACTGAAAAAGTCTGCCATGTCCCATTTTGCATAACAAATTAGATTTTACCTGTAATGCTAAATTAATATCCCACTTATATCAATCACTTCTTTATAATATAATCTGTCATATTTAGTAGCAAAGACATGCTCTGCCTCCACTTTTCTCATTTTAATTGTCATATATCTGCTATTCATCCAACCCCATTTGTCTGCAAAATTTCAGTGCTGCTCATGTCCAATGCCCCAAATAAATTTGGCATATTTTGATAGACGCAGCAAACATTTTGACAGCTTGAGGACATTCAGAGAAACGTAACAGCAGACTATGACAGCTTTGACTCTGGAATGAACAGAAATGTGGCGGTTTGTTCTGCTAAGAACACAAAGAATCTGAATTCGAGGGCCTGTTAGGAGAGTCGACATTAAAAGGTGGATATGTTAGAGAGTGAAACGGCTAGAGAAGGTGGAGGTGGGTGTTCTCTTCAAACCACTGATCAGCCTGGAGTGAACCCAATGACATGGGATAATCAATCTAACAGTTACTGGGTTTTTTTTTTGTGTGTGTGTGGGTTTTTTTGGTTTTCTCTACTTTAAATGTTTTTTAAAAGATTTTATTTATTTATTTGACAGAGAGAGAGATCACAATTAGGCAGAAAGCAGGCAGAGAGAGAGGGGGAAGCAGGCTCCCTGCTGAGCAGAGAGCCCGATGTGGGGCTCGATCCCAGGACCCTGAGATCATGACCTGAGCCGAAGGCAGAGGCTTTAACCTGCTGAGCCACCCAGGTGCCCATTTACTTTAAGTGTTTTGAAGACTGGATTACTTATTTTGAAATTACCAGTTGGAAAAGCAAGTATTATGGAGGGAGAATAGCTTGCATGAACCTAGAAAATCTAGTGACAGTTCTTCAAAAAGGAATCGAGCTTTGCAGACACACTTTCCAGAGAAAATGAAGTCTGTCCATGTTTTTAACAGACTCAACAGACACAGAATGGAATAATCTAATGGCAAATGTGTGACCAGGACTAAAAGTTAAGCCTTTGAGACAATATGATTTCCAAGCCCAGCATGAAGACCTAGAGAAGAATGATACACGAGACGTTTTCGGTGGAGCTCAATCTGTTATAAGTGTTAGGCCCACAGGCACAGGTGTAGATTGTTGTAAGAGGAAAACTCGCCCTCAGTTGCTGTCCTGCCACACAGACTCTATAAAAGCAGTGATTTGTACTCTGATCGCTAAAGACATGCTCTTGGAAGGGGCGCCTGGGTGGCTCAGTGGGTTAAAGCCTCTGCCTTCAGCTCGGGTCATGATCTCAGGCTCCTGAGATCGAGCCCCATATGGGGCCCCCTGCTCAGCAGGGAGCTTGCTTCCTCCTCTCTCTCTGTCTGCCTCTCTGCCTACTTGTGATCTCTCTCTGTCAAATAAATAAATAAAATCTTTAAAAAAAAAAAAAAAAAAAGACATGCTCTTGGAAATGTCCAGATTCTGGCACTAGATCCCTTTATCTCTTATCTTGTTTTTGGTACCCAGATTGCTTATTTGGAGCTAAAGAATTGTCAGATAAAGTCCATATCCTTAACTGAAAAATGGGAAGTTGTATCTTTGTATTGTGTACTGAATGTTTCACATATGTTTCCAAATGAAATACACATAGCCTATAAATCTTAGTGGTAGCATTTAGGGATAAAGCAAGGAATGCCTACATTTATCCTGGGATTATATAAATGACAGACTCGCTTAAAGCTCTAGGAATCTGATTTCTTGGATTTAAATCCCAATTTTGCCTCTTACAATGTGTCTATGTGCAAATCACTCAAGCTTTTTGGGCCTCAGTTTCCTTTATTTCTAATGTGGGGATAATAAGGTTGTGGTGAAAATTCAGTAAGATAGTATCTGGAAAATTCTTGGAAGAATACTCGACACAGAGTAGGTACTCAGGTAACATAGGTATTACATATTCAGTGAGTAGAGGTTGAACACATGGCCTATAACATTCTCTCGATTCTAACTCATATATTTCCTAAAGGAAATTAGACTTTGAATCACACAACTCTGCTTCTGCATTCCTTTTAGGTGTGCTAGGAAGGGGAAGCAATGAGTTGCAAAGACAAATTCGCTTAGAAGAGTACAAAGGGTTCATTTTTCCATCTCCTACGTCTTATTTTATTGGCATTCAAAGCTTTTAATTGATGTCTTGATCCTCATCTTCATTTTTTATTTTTTTTATTTTTGCATCTTTATTTTGTTTTAAATTAACCCTTATCTTTGGAACAAAGAAATTACCTGGATAGGTACACTAGAAAAGTAACTAGCGGATTTCATTTTCTTTCAAGTGATGGTGTCCAGAGAGTCATACATCAACTTGAAGGCAATGAAACTTGTATTATTTATAGAATTGTAAAATGATTGTTACTCAAACTTTCCTGTTGCACTTGCAATGCTTACAGAAATGACATGGTCTCTGGACATTCATATTATTTTTATGTCAACCGTATTTTACATTTTCTTAGATACTTCAAAAACTAGCTATTCTGTAAATAAAAATGGCTGTGGTTTGATGATGTTAGAAGAATGCCTCTAGGTGGAAATTCTGGTCCAAGGGAAATGGAGTTTTGGAAAGATCCCACTGGGACCTGTTATAGAGTTTCTTCTGAGAGTCTGGCTATGTAGATTTCTGAGCATTTCTTTCCTTGAATTCTCCATTGTTGACTTATGCATGCCAGGACTTTGTATTCTTTGGTCCCGGTGAGAGAGTAGAGCAGGGCTGGCTTGTTTTGTTTACACCTGCCTTCTTGTGTGTGACCGACCCCCATAGGACCTGCCTCTGGGAGGGTCTGAGTGTGGCTCAGCCCTCCCTTGAGCTAATTAGCCCAGACGGCCTATGGGTTGGGTTTGGGTTAGCCAATAGGAACGCGGAACCCCTGCCCGGGAAAGAATATAAACCCCACCTTTTGCCAGCCAAACTTGTGCGCCAATTCTGGCCAGGGTGATAGGCTAGTTCAAACAGTTACTAAGCAACTTTCTGTGTGTTTCAAACTCATTGGCCACTGACCCCTCTAAAACTGTTGCGCTTTTTGAAACTCGCTCTCTTTCTCTACACCACGCCACTGTGTCGGTGAGTGTGACAGAGAGCTCAAGCTAGCTTGAATAAAGGGCTCTTTTGCTTTTGCATCGGACTTGGCTCCCTGGTGGAATTTGGGGATCTCAAAATCTGGGCATAACACCGGAGGGCTTGTTGCCTGTTCGGCCTGCAACTGTAGATGCCTACACTGCTAGACTCACTGGATTGGGTCCTGACCTACTTTCAACAGCAACTATGTCTGTATTTCATCTCCTAAAATGTCTTTCAGGCCAAGATGGGGTCCAGAGCCTGGGACTGGTCCTACCTATCTACTCTATGCTGCCATTTGCCCAAGTCCTACTAAATCTTTAGCTTAAATAGCTAGAAGTGAAATTTAAACCACATGCAAAAGGGGAACATTTATGCTCAAAATAGGAAGGGCCAAAATGTTGAGAAAGGCAGAGCAAAAATCCCAGCAGGTAGTCCCCAGAAAAGTTCAGGGAAGTTCAGAACAAACCTATTTTGGGAGCAAATAGAATCTGCACAATGCACTTAAGCTAGCTTAGTCTGAAAAGCCTAGAGAAGTTCAGGAGGCAATTCGGTAGTTCTGAAAACCGTGCTTGAGATGTAATAAAATTATGAAATCCACAGAGTTTATGATATCTTCATGCTCGATTGCCTTTATAATTTTCCCAAGAACCTGCCTATAGACAGATTCTACAGCAGAGCCCATGAATGATGCTTCCTTATCCCCACAGACAAAGCTGAGGGTTCTGAGACCCTGCCAGGCAGCCTAGACTCTAAGGGAATATGGAAAGTCAGATTTAGCTCTTCCCTACCTTTCCCTTATTTATTTGCCTTTCCTTCTAAACTGTCAGGCTTCCTCCCAGCCAGTTCAGCACCAACCTTATCTCAGCCTTCTCAATGCTCATTGTATCTTCACTAGTAGGGCCCATAAATGAACAGGCCTTTTGGACATGTCTCATGTTCCAGAAGTATTCTCGTCTCTTGCTTCTTTCTTTTCTATTCCAGGCATTACCATCCCAACGCAAATAAAATCCTCCGTCTTCGTTTTATTCCCTTAGAACCATTAGATTTTGCTTGCCTTTGATAAAATGTAACACAGTCCATGAAGATCATTTAACATTTTTTTAAAAGGTAAAACAAATAGTTAAAAACTCTGTTTATTAGCCAATAAAGTCTCAAATTAGAAAATCTTTATTTTTATCGGGTATGCAAACTGTGTAAAAAAATATAATAGCTCATACATGATAGAGGTTTATTTCTTGCTCATATAAAGTAGAAAGTAGGTATTTCTGATTGGTGGGCAGCGCCAAGTAAGGATTCAGGTGCCCAAGCTCCTCCCTCTCCCACCTTCCATGGTTACCATGCATCAAGCTAGTAGCAGGAGGGAGAGCATGAAGGAGCACACGGGGAAAGTTTTTGTGAGCCCAGCTTGCATTCTGACTGCAAGGGCAGCTGAAAGCATACACAGGTGTCTACCCAGAAAACAGTCTCATCCACAATCCTTATGCTTAATGGTAGGAAAAGTTCTGTCTCACCTAATAAACTAACATGTTTCATTTCATAGATGAAGGAGAGTCATGTGCCTAATAATGTTCTGTGTTTTGCCTTAACTGCCAGGAGGTTTAAATTTAGTGTTCAATTGATACTACTATTCTTGACGTAGATTTTTCTAGAACAATTATCTGCTATTTTTATTATGGTTCCTGTTCTTTTATCTTTGCTTTAATGGTTCGAACACCTCTGTACCGTCATTGTAGCTGAACTAAAACTCTAGAAATCAGTGAAGGTAAAAATATGAATACAAATTTATTATCTTTAAAGTCTGGTAAGATTTCACAAAGCACTTCTGGAGGTATCCTGTTATTTGATCCACTCACCAGCCTGGAATGTGGGCAGGGTAGACATTTTTTTATGTCTCATTTACACACAAGGAGAATGAAGCTCAAAAATACTTAATTGAATTACTCCATGGGGCAGAGCCAGGGCTCAGGGACAGATTGCCGGTTTTCCAGCCCATTATATGGCGCCACTCCCACTGGCTGCAAGGCACCTTCTCTTTGAAATGTTGCTTTAAGGAACAGGAATTCAATAGGATAAGGACTTCATTAACAAAACAAGCCTGTTAAGTGGATAGCACACAGGCCCTCTGCCCTGGTAACTTGGAAGTAATGTGCAATCAGCAAATAATCAACAGCTCCTACAATAAAATCAATGCAGAGCAAAGGTGAAAGAAAAAAGGAAAAGATATGAATCATCTATTGCTTTTTTATTATCTTTTCCATTCTAAAGGCATCTCAGTGGAGGCTTATGAGACGGTAAACAGGTGGAGCTTAATCTCTAACTCATTAGAGAGTACTTGTGCATCCAGCAGCCGTGGTCAAGGCATGGTCCAGTAAACAAAGGGAGCAGGTCAGAACACGTCTCATCCCAACTCTCTTAGTGGAATCGAAAAACCCATTTGTGATGGCAGCAGAAAATCAGCAAAGCTCTGCGGGTCCCCGTCCTCCCCTCCCCTAGCATGAAGGTGAGAGCACAAAGCAAATCCAATACAGTGGCAGCTGGCACGATAGGAAATGATAAGAGATTCTTTGGAGGTTTTGCCTGACTTGCTAGCATTCATGGCTGAGGTTAGCAAACAATGTCATCACCAAAACCCAAAAGCGAGGGAAGTTATGTGACAACACACATGAAAAATTGCTCTTCTTGAACACTGCTGACTTTGTGCTGAATTTTGTGACAAGTTCTAACAGCTTTATGCCCTTTCCAATTTCTCTGTGTGCTTTTTGGAGCAGGTGCTTATAAAAATTGATCGGGATCAGAAAGGGTGATGAAGAGTGCTTTAGGTGAGCAAATATTTTAACCTTGAGCTTTGGCAGGGACTGGAGAGAAAGCAACCAAAAAACTTGTTATAAAGGTGAGGGAAAGACAGCAGAATATCTGTTGCTTTTCATTTGTAAAGCATCAACTTTGCCAGACCTGTAGACCAGGGGCACGGCCTACTTTTTCAAATTTCCTGAGAATTAAAAAAAAGAAACATGAAGAAAGCAGACAGCTAAAGAACTGTAATTTGTGCCATTTTGACTGCACACTTGTCATTTGTTATCACGTATAGCACATTCAATGGTGACACAAGACCCCACCAGCTCCACTGCTAGAAATCAGAAACCTCTGGATTGTCCCTTGGTGATTTCCAACTTTTCCCCAAGGCTTTGGCTTCCCACCTCCACAAGTCCCTCAGGGTCTTTTCCTCCCTCATCATGTCTTCTGATGTCATTTCATGGATATGATCTTAATTAAATCTTGACTCTCTGGCTACCAATATTCTCTGCTGAAGGGACACTCTTTTCCTCTACTCCTTCGCCTTCCATGTGTGGAATTCTTCCCTATTCTCCCTAATTATAGGGAGAATTATATCTCCCGATTTATAATCCCTATCTCCCTATTTATAATCCTCCCTAATTATAATCCCTAATATTATTCTTTCCTAATTCTCTCAACACTTCTGAGACCAGACCTGCATTGTCCAATATGGTGACCATGAGTCACAGGTGGTTATTTATTTGTTTATTTAATTAAAAAAATTATTTATTTGAGAGAGAGAGAGAGCGCAGTGGGAAGAGAAAAAGGGGAAAGAATCTCAAGCAGACTCCACGCTGAGTGCAGGGGCTAACACGGGCCTCAGTCTCTCAACGCTGAGATCATGACCTGAGCCGAGATCAAGAGTCGGACACTTCACCAAATCAGACATTCAGGAGCCCCACCACATGTCATTATTTAAAGTGAAATAAAATAAGAATTTAATAAACGAAAAGATTCAGTTGCTCACAGTCACTAGCCGCATTTAAAGTACTCAGTATCCACATGTGGTTAGTAGCTATCATATTGGATCATTAAGATCGTAGAACATTTTCATTACTGCAGAAAGTCTTGTTGGACAATGCTGTTTTGTTTGGACGCTTTCCATGGTATCCTACTAACTTGTTTCATTTCCTCACTTCTGACCATATTTATATGGTCTAGGGGTTACTCTTTCTGTACGTGTGCCAGACTTTAAGGCCTGGAGGCCAAATCGATTCTTGGTCCTAGACCTACAGAAAAATATTTTCCTTCACTCTCATCTAAAACTTATTTTTCTACATTTCCCCCTAGTACTGTCAAGAATACATAACATCTATTCTTTTCAGGGGAATTCTTACCTCCTCATGCAGTCTGGTCCCACCTCCCCACAGGTGTTTAGTCTGGATTTATGGTTCCAACCATCAATCACAAGATTATCCAGCACTGGAACTTTGCTCAAATTATTTAAGTCATGGTGGTCATATTTAGTTATTTGAATGATTTAACAGTATTTCTGTTTTAGGACTTAGCCAAGTGCTGGGCTCAGCATGGTTTATTCCTGTCCTCTCCCCCATAATTTCCCAGCAAACTCCTACTTCATATTTCAATACCATTCTCTCAAGAAGGTCTTCTCTCACCATCCAAGCTAGATTAGCACCTTACCAGGTTTCTTTTTCACTCTTATTGTAGCTTTTTGCATGTTCTTTTTGTTGCTCTCATTGCAGATGCCCTAAATACAAGGCTGATAACTTGTTTGAAGCCATGTAGAAGGGTCAGCAGGCAGAGGGAAGTCCGAAGAGAACCATAGATCCCAGAGGGTGGAGGCCATGGGGGCAGCTGAGCTGGCTGGAGGAGAGAGCAGAGTGTCTAAGACTGAGCTTAGGAAAATTTTTCAAGGGGGTAGAGAAATAACTGGAGTGGGTACAATAAATAAAGAAGCAGGGTTATTTCTTGGAAATAGAATGGAGGGAAAAAGAGATTATAGCCAGTGAAATCCAATTTCACTCATCTTTATGATTCCTGCGTATGTAACAGTCCCTTTGTTAGTAAAACAAAGTTAGAAGGAATACACTACTCTCATTGTAAAGAAATCGAATCACACATCAAGTCCCCTTTACCATTTTTCTGGTTACTGCTCTTACATCTTTCCAGTGTATTTTTATTCATTTCCACCCATTGGTGCACATACACTATCACACTGAGTTCTATTCTAGGTAGACTATGTTTACATATTTTATCATATTTTATGCATTCAAGGAAAAATGCCACACAAATGGCTGCTAATCACGTGAAAAGATCCTCAAACTTATCAGGAATTTGATTTGAATGAAATAAGAAGACTTCCTTTTTCATTCACCAGCTTGGCAAGATTAAAAAGATTACTAATCTATACTGTTGGCAAAGAATTTGGGAAATGGGTACTATTATTGAGACTGTGAATTGTCAAAACTTTTTTTGGTAGGCAGTTTTCCAGAATGTATCAAATATAAAATGTACCAAATGTGTCTTTTTTGAAGGAGCAATTCCAATTTGATATGCTATCCTAAATAATGACACGTGCAGAAAAAAATATATGTATAAGAATATTCATTGTAATATTCTCAGTAAAATGGGCTATTTACAACAGCCCAAATATTTGTCAATAAGTGAATGGATAAATAGATTATAGCAGGTGCCTACTACTCAGCTATTAAAAAGAATAAGGCAGGCATATAAAATTGTCAAGATTTACTGTTCAGTGAAAAAAAGAAAATTGCAAACCAGTACATAATCATATTCTAAAATGAAAAATGTGTGTATTTGTGTGTATCAACGTCTCAATTATGGAAAAATAGAACTGTGCTTGTAGCTGGGGAAGGCAGAACAAATGGCTTTGTGGGCACCTTATCTATACCATAATTCAGTGCAAAGATAAATGTCATTAAAATGTCAGTATATCTTAATAACCTACAAATTCTGCGGTACTGCTCTAAATGTGTGATTAAGAATGCTGAATTTAAATAATGCTGAATTTAAAAGGAATGCTTTTTATAAATACTTTGATCATCTACTAAGTAGTGCTTCTCCATCAACTTCCTTTCACAGAGTTTTAGTGTTAAGAGAGAGACCATAGAGACCTAATTTATTGCCTTCGTTTTATAGGCAAGGAAACAAAAACCTAAATGAAGGGATTTGTCCAGCTCCATTTGAGTTTGGGCAGAGCCAGAACATTGCTCAGAGCGGTCAGATATCCCTTTTGTCCCCTTTCTCATGGTGAACAACCCTAAACTTAGAATTCTTTCTGATTTTCCCACATTTTATACAGTATCATTCTATAACTTGACCGTTGTTCATTACTCTGGCCTCCTTCTCAAACTTGAAGTTATTAGTAAAACAGATGAGCATCTCTTCTGCAACATGGAAGAGCATATTAAAAATATACTCATTCATTTCCTCATTCTAGCAACAGGGACTTATTGATGTCTATCCTGTGGGAGTTGAAAACTACTCAGACTCGGACCTTCCCTCACTGAAGGATATGCCAACAAGTGAACTCGCAGTTTCTCTCTTAACTACTCAGTGCTTTGAGGAAACCGTGTTGGGGGAACACATTGCTTGCATTGGGGAGGGGCTTCCTAGAAGGCTTCCTGGAGGAAGTAACATCCAAGCTGCCATCTGAGGGAAGGGTATCACTCTGGCAGGTAAATGTGGGTTGGGAGATTAGTTTTCTCCCCCCACCCTTTTTTTTAGAGTTTATTTATTTATTTGTGAGAAGGAGGGTGAGAGAGAGAATGAGCAGGGGAAGGAGCAGAGGGAGAGGGAGAAGCAGACTCCCTGCTGAGCAGGGTTCCTGACAGGGGGCCCAATCCCAGAACCTTGGGATCATGACCTGAGCTAAATGCAGATCCCCAACCACCTGAGCCACCCAGATGCCCAAAGGAAGATGAATATTCTAGAAAGTGGATATGAAGTGCAAAGTTTGGTTGGGCAAAAGTAGTTTGGTGCTTTCAGGCATCCATTTGCCTGTGTCTTTGTTAGTCATGAGATTTTTAACTCCATTCAGACTGATGAGCTCTTGAATCATTGATAACCTACTGTAAATGAAAATTAAAACTGACTAAAATTCATTGAGGCAAGAAAAAAAAAGGATATATGAACCTTGGCTGGCAGACTAGTATCTCCTGTTGTTCAGTCTCTCATGAAAGTTAACTGGTAGATGAACATTGCAGGGGATGATTTAAACTGATGCATCTGTTTTGAAATAACATATCTAATCTTCTGCTCCAGAAGATCTTCACAGGGTTTGACAGCAAATGCTAATACATATTCATAACCGATAGGCTTTGGAACCAAGAGAAATTGAGGCAAGCGTGACAGAATGAAGCATGAGAAAGCAGCATGTTAATTTTAAATTTAATTATAGAGATAGGGGGAAAGGATGCATTTTGATAGTGTATACTCATTCAGCCGTCATGGAACATTATCCAAAAATCATGCCAAATATTTGACAGAAGAAGTATTATTTTGGGTGAAATGCTTGATAAAACTAGCAGGTCCTAGGGAAAACAAGATTCTGAAACTCTGTTTGAAACTAGTTTTCATGTAGAGAAAAATAAGCATTGCAGAATTCTAATGATATGAAAGAAAAAAAATAAAAAGCTTTCAAACTAAGAAAAGGTTTCTGGTCCATGAAAGATTTCTGCTTATGGAATGTTTTTGACATGTGTATATGCTAAATTCAGTTTGAAATTAGGGAAGAGAATGATTAGTGTGATTCTTCTGTTCCTATCACTTCTGGTAACCTGAACCCATGTGTCATTCATGTGACCAGCACGCTGAGGCTTTCTACTGAAGTGTATTTGAAGAGCACAGACCTTGATGCCGAGTGCTTAAAATAGTGTTTGGCATGGAGCAGTCACTTAATAAATATTTGTTGAGTGAATGAATAAATAAACCTACCCCGTTCTACCTTGAGTGGTGTATAAACTCAATATATTTTTATTAATGAATAGATCAGTGGATGGATGGATGGATAGATGCATGGATTGGTGAAAGTATCCCTGTAGGGGGCTTACAACTCACAATTTGATATTAATTTTCAGAATCTGGAAGCACATACTCACCAGTAGCGAATGAGGGCAGTGAACTCTCTGTCAGTGACATGTGAACCCACTGCTAGCTTTGGCATGGGAGGAAATCCCTTGATTTCTTCAGCAAATTGGATAGTTGTCTCTCCATAGTTTCTAACTGGCACTTATAGTCTTGTGTTGGGTAAGTCCTTAATTAACAGAGTAGGGAAAAAAGGAAAAAAACTTTCTTTCCTCATTTCATTATAAAATATTGCTATAGGAAAAATTTAAGGAAAAAAACAAGCATAAACAACATTCCTAAAAGTTGGCAGAATTTAAAAGAATTAAATGTCGGCTCTGAGAATGTGTTGCTTTGTTTCGGCAGCAAGTATGTAAATGTTTAGGCCTACTAGAACTATTTTTTAGCAACCAATTGGTGAGTCTTAAGAGGAGTGAACTCAGTGAGGGTTTTGGGTATAGGCAATCTCATACTTTGTTGGTAGAAATGTAAATTTGTTCAACCTTTTGGAAGAAGATTTGGCAAGATACATAAAAAATTCTAAGTATGTTTAAATTCTGACTCAGCAATTCTGTTTCTAGGGAATTTCTCTCAGGAAATAATTGGACAAGTGAGCAAAGATGTATGTATTGGGATCTTCGTTGCAGGGCTGTTTATATAAAACAGAAAAGCATTGGGAACAATGGAAATTTTTAATAATGGGGCCATAAATTGTGTGTCTTCTCCACAGAACATTGTGCAGCCATTAAAAAATGATGGTAAAGACCAATATATTTTGTATAAGGCACACCTTCACAGTTTGATGTGAAGTGGAAAATGCAACATACAGAGATATGTATATCATGAAACCATTTAAAAATAATACACAGATATTTATTCTTTCTGCCCAGAAAAAAAAAAATCTGACATGTTGATGGCATTATGGAGGATTCTAAATTTTGGCTAATTTATATTTTGTATATTCTCTCATAAATTTCTATGAATTATTTTGTGCAAAACGAAATTTTTTTTTTTAAGATTTTATTTATTTATTTATTAGGAAAGAGAGAGAGTGAGAGAGAGAAGGTCAGAGTGAGAAGCGGACTCCCCATGGAGCTGGGAGCCCGATGTGGGACTCGATTCCGGGACTCCGGGATCATGACCTGAGCCGAAGGCAGTCGCTCAACCAACTGCGCCACCCAGAGGCCCTGCAAAACAAAATTTTAAAAATGTGTTGGCACACTTATGCATTGCTATTTGAAAGTACATGATCTCAATTTTAAAAAAGGCTGTCAAGTTTCTTACAAAGGGTATATTTTTGGAGCTTTGCACTCAGGTTTAGTGCTTAGTTTTCACAGAAGGTACAGTGAAATCCAAATCTTACAAATCTGAAAGGCTGAAGGGGGTTGTACAGAGTCCATGCTTTTTTTTTTTAAGATTTTTTTTTTTAAAGATGAGAACTGAGTATAGCTCCAGAAAATGCTTTCTAGGCAAAAGGAAAGGATTTTTAGAATATTCTTTGAAAGGTTTTCAGGAAGACAGGAAGATTTTCTAAATGTCTAAAGTTGTGCCCAGTGAGATAATCAACCAGACTTTCTGGGTGTATTAGCTTTTCTGCAAGAACAATTGGAAGCAATGCTGGGTTACTGTATTGCTCAATAGTTAAACAGACAAAGCAAAATAAACATATAAACCTTATCTTAGAAGGGCTGAATGAGAATATATTTTCTATTAGATATACACTGTTCACTTTTATTATAAAAGAAATTCTAAGAGATGCTGGGTTACTAATTTTTACCTCCAAAAGACCAGAGAATCTTGATTAATGGAAGTGAAAGGGTATACTTTCAAACATGGTTTTTGTTTGGAAACTCTACATTCAAATTGGAACAAATTATCTATGGGAAGAGGTGATATTAAAGCCATACTTCTTATTAAAGTCAAATTAAATTTTCAATTGAAGGGACCAAGAATTAATTATTTTATGCTTATGTTTTATAATGAAATCAAATTTCCTAAATTCTTAATATTTCCCTAGCTATACTAAATATAGGCTTGTGAATCTAGCTTGCTGTGGATGTGACTTCAATTATAATAATTTAAAGTTGGAATAAAATTGTTTAAAGTAAAGATAGCCTTATATGCAGATTATCTTATTGGACCCTAATATAAATCTTGAGAATTGTTATGACTGACTTATGGTCACACAAATATTATGTAGTGAATTCAGGCATAATATCCAGATGTTAACTGAATTGGTATTAATTTATATATATATATATATACGTATATATATATATACTTATATATATGTATATTTTTTTCCAAAGATGGCTCAAAGAGAAGTTCTTTTGCCACTCAGTACTGAATCTAATACAGATTGAGAGTTTATCTCAACTAAATCATGGTATATGCAAACTCATTTTTAGATCGAGGGACTGTCTTATTTTTCTTCCTGTGGAGTTACCTTCTGCCAAGAAGTCCAGGGTAGAAACCTCTGGCTCACCTGAAATTCATAAAGTAGTAAAAGTGGCCCACAGGGGTGCCTGAGTGGCTCAGTCAGTTAAGCATCTGCCTTTGGCTCAGGCCATGATCCCAGCGCCCTGCAATGGAGCCCCGAGTCAGGCTCCTTGCCCAGTGGGGCATCTGCTTCTCCCTCTGCCCACACATGTGCCTACCCCTCCCTCCCATGCACACTCCCTCTCTCTCTCTCTCTCAAATAAATAAATAAAATCTTACATAAAAAAAAGTGGCTCACAGTGACAAAATGTTGGTCTTGCCTGTATGAAAGAGTTTTGGTCTCTGGAAACACGTAGGTAAGCTTTACTTTCGCTGGGCTCACTGAGAACCATTTTCTGTCTGAGGAAGAGCCACTGAAACTGTGTGCAGGGCTATTTCATATGAAGCCCCAAACTATTATCTGCTGCCGTGATGGCAATGGTCAGAGAAACCAAGTGTGTCATGTGATCCTGTTTGTGGGATCAAGTTCTCCTTCACATATTCTTTGGACCCACTGAGAAGTCTCTTAGAAGCATCTAGTTAGCAACTAGCCACCCCTGATAGATAGGCTCAGTTAACCAAAATTAGTAATTATGTACACTTCCAAATCCTTACACACACGCACACACTCGAATCAACAAATGAATTTAGCTAAATCCTTAGTGAAGGGTCATTGCTAACATGATGACATTGTATATAGAGTCCTATTCTTTAAACTAATTAACAGGGAATTAACATTTATTGAGTATAAATGTGTTATACTCACCTTAAATTATACCATGTGGTTTACATAAATTATCAGCTAATCCTGATAACAGCCCTAACAGTTATTGTTATTCCTGTTTAGAAGCCTAATAACTGAGGCTGAGGCTTAGAGCTCTAACTGCACAACCACACAATCCTACTGCCACTGTGTGTGGTGTGTATTATATAATGGAATGAATGAATGAATTCTAGTCCCAGAACATAAGTGGGAAGCTCTTATGTCCACAGTACTAACTGTGTGGTAAAATTCAATGCATTTGTGCTTTTAAGTTTGTGTAAAAGATCACATACTTTCCTTGTACATTGAACTAATTTATTAAGCCTGGCATATAATAGAATTAGTAAACACAAAACACATACTGATCAAGGCATAATGCTTCTTGAAATACATCAGAAATTTTTAGCGAAAACAAATCCCTAAATTTTAGCTGAAGGTATGGCAAAAATTGGTTTTATTTTCAAACTTAAATCAATGAACAATCAATAATAGAACTGTCCAGTATGTTGTATAATTGCTCTTTTCTGTCAAACTTCATAAATTGGGACTATTTCTCAAATCTTCTTCCAGTGCATATTGGCATTACTAATGTGCAGAAAATTATAAAGTTGACTGTGTATGTTACTTTGGGGGAGAAAGTTTGTTGTCTTTGTTTATGGTCCATTTGCAATTCCATATTCTAGGATATAAAAAAGACTTATTTTGTTATTTATCAGTCAAAACAGTTTCCTGTTCCTAGAAAAAATAAATCACTAACTCATAAGAAAATACTCTGAGATTCAGCTTTACAATGTTTTAACATAATGTAAGATAATAACATAAATATAAGAGGCTGATTAATGTCATTGTGTTTTGAAATAAAAGATCAACCTTGACTTCCATTCAAACAGTTTGCAGTTTGGCTCAAATGGAGTGTTTTTAGGATCAGATTTCTTTTTCCATGCTTGAAATCTGGGTCACTGAAAAATTCCCATCTCTCTAAACTTTTTGGACTAAAAATAATTTAACAAAGAAAAGAATGATGGACTTCTGAGCAGTTCAAAGGGCTGGATACCAATTATTTCTCAGAAAGTTAATTTGATTAATTAAAAGCCTAGACCACATTCTATTAAGCACTTGATTACTTAGTTTTTGCACACATAGTACCTCGGTTCATCTTTTTTTTTTTTTTTCCCAGTTAAACCTTTATATTTTTAGAGTGATTTTAGACTCACAAGAGAATTAGGGGAAGGTACAGGAATTACCTATATATCCCCTAAAATGAAACATGCACAGCCTCCCCCTTTATCCGCATCCCCCGCCAGAGGGGTACATTTGTTACTGTTGGTGAACCCACAGTGACACGTCATAATCACCCAAAGGCCACATTTTACGTTAGGACTCACTCTTAGTCTTGTACATCCTGTGGGGTTTGGACAAATGCATATTGACTTATATCCACCACTATGGTATCATACAGAGTGGTTTCACTGCCCTGAAAATCCTCTCTGCTATTCATCCTCCCCCACACTAACCCCTGGTAACCGCTGAACCTTTTACTGTCTCTATGGTTTTGTCTTTTCTAGAATTTCATGTAGTTGGAATCATACCTTGAAACCTTTTCAGATCGGCTTCTTTCACTTAGTAGTATGCATTTAAGTTTCCTCCAGGTCTTTTCATGGCTTCATAGCTCATTTCTTTTTAGCATGGAATCATATTCTGTTCTTTGGATTTACCACAGTTTATTTATCCATTCACCTATCGAAGGACATCAACTTGGGTGCTTCCAGGTATTGGCAGTTACTAATAAAGCTGCTATAAATATCCTGAAGACCTAAGTTTTCAGTTCATTTGGGTTAATACCAAGGAGTGTGTTGGTATTAACCAATGCTGGTTAAACGCTGGATGATACAATGAGAATATGCTCAGTTTTCTTTTTTTAAAGATTTTATTTATTTTTTTGACACAGAGAAAGAGATCACAAGTAGGCAGAGAGGCAGGCAAAGAGAGGGGGGGAACCAGGCTCCCCACTGAGTGGAGAGCCCGATGCGGGGCTCGATCCCAGGACCCTGAGATCAGGAGCCGAGCTGAAGGCAGAGGTCTTAACCCACTGAGCCACCCAGGTGCCCCTATGCTCAGTTTTCTAAGAAACCACCAGACTGTCTTCCAAAGAGGCTGTATGGTGTTACATTCCCATCATCAACACATGAGAGTTTCTGTTCTGGATCCTTGTCAGCATTTGCTCTTGTCAGTGTTCCAGATTTTTGGCCATTCTAATAGGGTGTGTAGTGACACCTTGCTCCTTTAATTTGCATTTCCCTGGTGACATATGATGTGGAGCTTCTTTTCATATGCTTTTTGCATATCTTTATATTTTGTGACGTATGAATTAAGGGCTTTGGCTCATTTTTAAATTGGATTGTTTTCTTATTGTTAAATTTTAAGAATTTAAAAAATATATTCTGGATGAGTTATTTATCAGATATATCTTTTGAAAATACTTTCTCCCAGTCTATGGTTTTTCTTTTCATTCCTTGGACATTGTATTTCATAGAGCAGAAGTTTTTAATTTTAGTGAAGTCCAGATTATGAATTCTTTCTCTCAGGGATTGTGCCTTTGGTATTGCGTCTAAAGAGTCATCACCAAACTGAAGGTCATCTAGGTTTGCCTCTACATAATCTTCCAGAGGTTTTATAGTTTTGTGTCTTACATTTGGGTCGTGATCTATTTTGAGTTAATTTTTTGAAGGGTATAAGATTTGAGTCTAGATTCATTTTTTATCATGTGGATGTGTTAGAGACAGAGAGCGAGAGTGAGCCCAAGCAGGGAGAGCAGCAGGCAGAGGGAGAAGAAGGCTCCCCACTGAGCAGGGAGTCTGATGCGGGGGTCCATCCCAGGACTCTGGGATCATGACCTAAGCCAAAGGCAAATGCTTAACCTACTGAGCCACCCAGGCATCCCTCAAATAATAATGATATTAACAATATAATATTCTCATCATGCACAGTTTTTGTATTTGTGAGTTTGCTTACTTGCTAAAATTTATTTATAACCCCAAAAATTAATACCGGAGACACTTTCATGGTCATTGGGAGACATGCACAGAGTGGCAAAAGATTCCAGCCTCCGATGTACATGTTCCAGGGGGAGGTCAAACAATGTGACACCCTGCCTTTTTATTCTAGCTCTCATTCTGCAAACGAGTATCCTATTTGTGGTCAACTTAGTGCCACGTTCTTTTTGCATTTTGTGTTTTTGTTGGTGATTTCACTGTTTAAAATGGCCCCCAAGTGTGGTGGTAAAGTTCTGTTTAGTGTTCCTAAGTGCAAGAAGGCTATGATGTGCCTTATGGAGAAAATACATGTGTTAGACAAGCTTTATAAAATTGGTCATGAATTCAGTGTTAATTAACTATATTAAATTAAGCGCCTTTCAATGGAAACCCACAAAACAAATTATGAATTGATCAAGTGATGCAAATACTGTGACCAGAAGCTCATAGAAACATAACTCTGTATTTCCTCTCAGAACTACAGTTCAGTATCTACATTTAAGTATTTGCAAAGACTTTATAGAGCAAAAGTCCCACCAATAACAAAACTCAACCATATATGGTTTCACTGTCATGGTGTATTTGTCATGGTGTATTTATGGAAGTGGACTTCTTGCTTTTGGATTAGTTTCAGTGTCATATAGTTTTACTGGCCGTGCTAAACTCTGTTCACCCATCACTGTAAACCAGTATACTAGTTTCCTACTGATGCTATAGCAAATTACCACGAACTTAGTAGCTTCAGACACACAAATGTATTCTCTTACTTTGGAGGTCAGAAGTCCAACATGGATTTTGCAGGGCTAAAATCAGGGTGTTGTCAGGACTGCCTTCCATCTGGAGGCTCTAGCGGAGACTCTGTTTCCTTGACTTTTCCTGTTTCCGGAGGTGCTCGTATTCCGTGGACTGTAGCACCATATTACTCCGACTGCTGCTTCCATCATCATATCAAATCTCTGACTCTCCTGCCTCCCTTTTCTAGTTATAAGGATATTTGTTATGGAAAATGTCAGCTTGTAACCCTGTCAGTTATGTGCTCCCTGGTCCCAGTTAACTTAAATATAGTCCTATTATAGAGTCAAAGACTTTTGCCCTTGCATTTTGGAAGAATTGCTGATTAGGTCCACATTTGGGGATGGGACAGTGCTCTGGGACTTATGGATGCTTTCACAGTTGTCTTATTCTTATTCCTCTTTCTAGCCCTCAGAGCCATGTCAAACCATTTCCATGTCCAGAGAAGAGTTCATGCAAAGGATGACGGAGATTGTTGGTTGGGGCACAAAGGAACAATATGGGGAGCTCTTTGACAAGGTGGATGTGGCCCAAGATGGCTTCATTAACTGGGACAAGCTGACTTCATTTATGCTGTTAGCACTTTATGAGAAAGATGAACAAGCAAAGGCAACTGTGGTTCCCCAGTGGAAAGACCTTGAATTCCTCCCAGTGAAACACAAGGACACCATTCAAAAAGTGATTTTCTTAAAAAGTTCAAGTCGTTATCTGACCATCAGTAAGGAAGGTTTATTAGGAATCTGGGGAGAGAATTTAAAGCTGCAAGAAACACTTCCCATCACTTCAGATGCCACCAAGCTTAAACACCTGTGGGTGACAAGTCTGGTTTCTCTGGAAAATGTAAACAAGGTACCAAGTCTTTTTTTTTTTTTTTTAAGATTTTATTTATTTATTTGACAGAGAGGGAGATCACAAGTAGGCAGAGAGGCAGGCAGAGAGAGAGGGGGAAGCAGGCTCCCCGCTGAGCCGAGAGCCCGATGCGGGGCTTGATCCCAGGACCTTGGCCAAAGGCAGAGGCTTTAACCCACTGAGCCACCCAGGCGCCCCAGGTACCAAGTCTTAATAAATGAATTTACTACTTTATCTTTTTAATATTTTTAAAATTTGTTTATTTGAGAGAGAAAAAGAGAGAGAGAGAGAGAGATCATGAGTGGGGGTGAGGGGCAGAGGGAGAAGCAGGCTCCCCGCTGAGCAGGGAGCCCGATGCGGGACTCAGTCCCAGGACCCTGGGATGACATGCTTAACCAACTGAGCCACCCAGGCACCCTGAATTTTCTACTTTAAAAGGAGAAACAAATGTTGGGACAGGGCTCCTGACCAATATCAAGTACAACACTGGCCGCGGTCGTATCACGCTGTGCCCCTCCTCTGAGCTGGAGGGAATGCAAGTGGAGCCAAGTAGGCTGCTCTATTTCCCAACCTGTTTTCTTGGGCACCTCTAAAGGACACAGCTGATAGTGACTCAGATGCGTGGCTCTGTCCCAAATGTGGCTGTGCTGCGTTGCTGGCTCGTAAGACGTTTCCGACTCTGTAGTTTATAGTAGATTCAGGAGTCTGTGTGCAGAGCTGAGAGGCTATAACAATGTGTGGCACAACTCAGTACAATTACAGGGAATTGCTTATCTGATTTTAACCACTGTTCCTGTCAGTTTCTTAACTGTGGTGGGAGGGACCCATTAAGTACAAATATCCTTACATCACTCTACCTATAAGTAAGATAACATATTGAAAGGAAGATCAGTTTATGAGGGAAGGATGAAGGAGCTTAAAGAATCCATATCCATATTTTATATTAAGCAGATGGCAAACTTTCTATGAAAGTTTTTAAATGCACACATAGGCAGAGATAATAGTCTTGAAAACCAATAATTACCCTGAACTATTTCCAATTCACAGCCAATCTAGTTTCATCCATATCTCCCCACTTTTGAAACCAAAGATATGCCATTATTTTATCTGTAAATATTTAATATTTCTTAAAAAAAGTCTCCCTTTTTAGCATAATCATAATACTGCTTCCATATTTAATATCAATTATAATAATTACTTATAGTCATCAAATATTCAGTCATGTACATATTTTCTTATAGTTTTTTAATAGTCTGTTAATTCCTTGTTTGATAGTTTGTTTGAATCATGATCTGAATAAGGTCCAAGCCATTGTGAATTGCTGATTGGTCTCTTTTGAGCTACATGTTTTTCTCCACCTCTTCTTTAGTGTTGCATCGTTTTATTCTTGGTGTTGCTATTTTTGTTAAAGGAACTATGTGTTTGTCCTTTAGAGTTTCCCACAATCTGAATTTTGTGGCATGTATTAGATAGGGTTGTTTAACATGTTCACTTGTTCCCCATATTTCTGGTATATTGGTAGTCAAATCTAAAGACTTGATCAATTTTAGGATGGTTTGTTCTGCAATAGGGGTTCCTCAGTCGGGAGGCACAAAATGCCTATTCTCTCTCTTCTTGGGACATTATCAGTTATCACTGATTAGGGGTTGCAAGATGATCACATTCTAGTTTCATCATTTCCTCTTTGTAAGCTGAAATACCTCTATAAAAAATTCCCCTTGTCAATTATTTAGCTATAATGTAGTACAAATCATAGATCAAATGCAGGATAAATGACTAATTCTTTTATTTAACAGCATTCAAAATTCTCTAAAGATGAAAAGTGAGTACTACTATCATTATTGTTATCAGTATCATTACAAATTCATGAGTTTAAACAATTTGATTCGTTTCAGTCCACTGAGTTATTAACCCGTCCTTAAAATTGTACCATCTTTGGACACTGGGATGATTACAAGGCAGCTTCTGAGTCTTTTCTGATATAACCATATTAGTCTTTGAAAACGTCTTTGCTTTCTGGTATGACAAAATGTTCCAGGATCATCTTGGGTGTTTCTTATGTCACACCCAGAATCAGCCACTTCTCCAAAGACCCTGGCTCTTTTTAGTGGGAAATGGTACGCTCTAATGCCTTGAACATAAAGAATCATCATCATCATTGGCTTCCTAGGTGACGTGCCCTGCTCTTTAACCTTCTCAAGATCCCCATAAGGTGAATATTATTCTCACTTTAAGAATGAGAGACTAGGCAAGAAGAGGTTGGAGAATTTGCCCCAGGTCACGCAGGATATAATCAGTGTTGGAAGATTTGTAAACAGAGGCAGCTTGATTTCAGAATCTGTTTCAGCGTCTTTGCTGCCTCCAGAGTGGTGGCTGACGTCGTACCTGGTTCCTTCTTGCTAAGGATCTGGTGTTAATGTTAGCTGTATTGATAATAACATAGTTCAAGCCCAGATTTTCTTTTACATCTGTGTGCAGCATTCTATTTCATTATCATGTAATATTTGTGTTGTTATATTGCATAATGATTATGTTGCGTTGTTTCTTCTTTCCAGGACTGATGACTAACTCTTAGCCTTTCCTTTGCACTTAGTCAACAAGGAAGTTTAAAGAATGTTGCTTTTCTCTTCTTTTCTCAAACAGCTTTATTGAGTTATAATTACACAAAATGCACTGCATGAATTAAAAGTATTCCAAACAGATTTTAATACATTTAGATAGTTTGAAAAATCGACAGTACAATGGAGATAATGAACGTATTCATCATCCTCCGAAGTTTCCTTGTACCCTTTTGTAATCCCCTGTCCATCCCCTCCCATTTCTCCTTGTCAGGTAGTGACTGATAGGTTGTCACCACACAATAATTAACATTTTCTAGAGTTTTATATAGTTGACATTATGCAGTATATACTCTTTTTGGTCTGACTTCTTTAACTTGGCTTGGTTATTTTGAGATATATCAGTAGTTTATCTTTTTATTATTGCGTGTTTTATAGCACATCCTTACCAACATGTCATATAATCAGGGTTTTTTTCCCACCTCTTTATTTTAGCCATTTTAATAGGTCTATATTTTTTATCTTATTGTGGTTCGAATTCATATTTTCCTAATGACTAATAATATTGAACGTACATTTCGCATACTGATTTGCTACCTGTATATCCTCTTTGGTGAGGTGTCTGCTCAAATCTTTTGCCTGTTTCGTTGCTGGTTTTATTTTGTTGAGTTTTGAGAGTTCTTTATATATTCTGAATATATACATTTGTCATATGGATAATTTACAAATACTGTATCACAGCATGTGTTTTGTCTTTGTGTCTTCCTAACACTGCTTTTGGTAATATCATTTTCAGATTTCTCATCACTAGTGTATAGAAATAAAATAGATTAAAAAAAAATGAACTCTTATCTGGCAACTTCCCTGAACACATTTATTGGTTTTGATCATTTTGTTGTTGTTGTTATTACTTAGGATTTCCTATGTTTAAGATAATGTCATCTACTTATAAAGATAGTTTAACTTCTTCCTTTCTACTCTGGATGCTTTTATTTCTTTTTCTTGCCTAATTTCGCTTCCTGGAAATTCCAGCATGGTGTTGAATAGTACTGATGAGAATGAACATCCTCATCATGTTCCTGATCTTAGGAAGAATACATTCAGTTTTCCACCATTAAGTATGATAGCAGCTATGGGTTTTTTGGGTATATTAGGTTGAAGAAGTTTCCTTCTGTTCCTGGTGGTTTTTTTTTTTTTTAAAGATTTTATTAATTTATTTGACAGAGAGAGACATAGTGCAAGAGGGAACACAAGCAGAGGGAGTGGCAGAGGGAGAAGCAGGCTTCCCACCAAGCAGGGAGCCCGATGCGGGGCTCGATCCCAGCACACTGGGATCATGACCTGAGCCCAAGGCAGATGCTTAATGACTGAGCCACCCAGGCACCCCTATTCTTGGTGTATTGAGATTTTTTTTATGAAAATATGTTTGATTTTGTCTAATGCTTTTTTTGGTATCTATTGAGAATATCATACAGTTTTTGTCCTTTATTTTATTAATGTAGATGATATTTATATGTTAAAGTAATCTTACATTCTGGTCTAAATATCACTGGGTCGTGGTATATAATTTTTTTTATATGTCATTGGATTCTCTATGCTAGAGTTTAATTGAAGATTTTTACATCTATATTCATTGGGGAGAGGGAGCTGCAGTTTTTTTTATAATGTCATTGTGTGGTTTTTGGTAATAAGATGGTACTGGTTTCATAAAATGATTTGGGAAGTATTCCCTCCACTTTTTTTTTTGGTGGGGGGGGAAGAGTTTGAGAAGCATTGGTGTTAATTCTTCAAATGTTTAGTCGCATTTATTGGTAAAACCATCTGGGCCTGGGATTTTCTTTGTGAGAGGTTTTTTTGATTACTAATTCAATTGTTTTACTTACTATATGTCTGCTGAGAATTTCTATTTGGTTTTGAGTTTATTTAAGAAATATTTTTGTCTCCAGGAATTTGTCTGGGAATCTCATCTAGATTGTCTACTTTGTCGGCATTCCCTTGTTTATGATACTCTCTTATAATCCTGTTTTCTTTCTATCAGGTCATTCCTAGGGTACTCATCTATTTCTTATTTTAGTAATATGTATTTTCACTCTTTTTTCTAAATTGTGGCTTAGTTTAGCTAAAGTTTTGTCAATTTTATCACCAAATTTATTTACCCTTTTAAATGTGGTTTTGGGATTTTATCTGAGTTGTGAATGCTACTTACGGAGTTTTTAGCAACTGATTTTTATGAAAGCCTCTGCTTGCTTTGTAAAACATGGTTTGTAAAGCTTCTGGTATGACTATGGGATGCTCTCGTGCTCTTTGTTTTTTCTATGTGATTAATCATCTCATCTCCCATGGATGGAAGAGGTTGGCAGGTGTGTGAGATGGGGATACAGAAGAAAGTATGTTCAAATGCCTAATGGGAAGAATTTTTTTTCTTGGTTAGCATCCGAGGTTAGAATAAAGTACACTTGTGCAACCATGCTGTGTTTCTGTAATACTGTTAGTGACCCTCAGGGAACCGTGTCTGCTTTGGTGCTAAGATTTGCATGTCTCCTTTGTATACCCATCTCACTAAATTCATCAGAAATCCTTTATGCTTTTCTCTTTGCTACTTTAGATAGCAGTGGCTTTTACGAGTAAAGAGATTTGTTTCTATGATCTGCTGTCCAAAGGAGAATTTCCTTGTCAGTATAAACTCCAAGGCTTGAAAGGAACACCAATTAGTATGGAATATTGGTATGACCCCCTTGATGCCAACGAATCAGTTCTTTCTTTTGGGGACGTAACTGGAAAGGTAAGTGAGGGAAGGGAAGATTGAACTATGGATTTAATCATCAAACTGTAGCTCGGTATAGAAATAGAATACAAAGAGGGTGACCTCGGAATTTATAGAGTATAAGGCCACACATGCTGGATATGGAAAAGATGGATTAGGTCACAGTTCCATCTTTCTGGCTTAAAAAGCCAATCTTCGTGTTTTTTTTTTTTTTTTTTGCCAATTATTAAATACCTGAAGTTATCTCTTATAACTCTTTCAAACTAAATATTCTGATTTTCAGTCAAAAGCCTCCTGGTATCAGCCTCCTGGGTAGTGCTTATTTCCTCATGTAATGATGGGATAGATGCATTCGAGAAGGCAGCACAGAAACCCAGACATTGGGTATGATGATTCATCTTCCTATCACATTCCACCGGACCGCTGCAAGATTATTACTTGCTGAATGACACAAGAATATGCCCATGAACTCTGAAGTAGTCTAATTTGAACAATTTCCTTTCCTAATTGTGAAAGCTTTGCATTCTCTGTGTTTAATAGCAAGTGTGTCATAAAAGCAAATAATGAACTGCCCTTGGTAATCGCTTTACCAACATGGTGGTTGTTCTGTCATTTACTATAACTGCCTGCATCCTTTAAATAATACTGGGCAAATCCCCATTAATTCAATATCTATTCCTTATTAATCTTCTTAAAAATATTTTATTTATTTATTTGACAGAGTGAGCTAGCACAACCAGAGGGAGCAGCAGGCAGAGGGGAGAGGGAGAGGCAGACTTCCTGCTGAGCAGGGAGCCTGATGTGGGGCTCGATCCTAGGACTCTGGGATCGTGACCTGAGCCGAAGACAGACGCTTAACTGACTGAGCCACCCGGGCGCCCTATTCGTTATTAATCCTAAGGAACATCGAATCTTTTGCAATAATTACACTGCCCATGTTTGTTTTCCTTTCAACATCTCTCTGAAGGTTCAAGCAATTGCTTTCACGATGGCCTTGATTTCCCTGTTTGAGCGTCCTGCTGGCGCACATGAAGATGAGGAAGCCACTGGGACCGTTAGCTGGGCAGAACTGCTCTCCGGATATCACAAATGTTGCTACACATTAGAGCATGATCTTCATCACGGAGACTGGGTCAGGCAAGGTACTGAATTTGAACGGTAATGAAAGAAGTGGTCACCTTCAACTTCCACATTTACATTCTTTGATGAAAATGTTTCCCACGAAATGTTAGTCTCAAAACCAGTAATTGGTTCTCTGGAGGTTTGGGCCTGGACTATATGTTAGCTGCTGCACGCTAGCAGGAATTTCTTTCTTTTCTTTTCTTTCCTTCTAAAATGTAATGCAATTAATTCAGGGGAACTGTGCACTCAAGACATCTTAAGAGAAGAGAGAAAATGGTCGTAGAATCCATTTAACTTCAACCCAACTCTGATCCTAAAAATCTCTTCTAGTCACATCCAGGGCTGCTTAGAGAATGTAACAAGTCCCCTCAAAACCACTTCTTTGTTTTCTTCATGTTTTCATGAAAGTATATTAGTTTGACCAGATTCAATGTGGATCTTCTTAATTTCCTTTTTTTTCCTTCTTGCCGATATAATGACTGAGTTCATCTGATCTAGAGTATTTGATTGAGCAGTAGCCCTCTGTGTGACAGGCTTATGTAATGAAACAGCATCTATGGAAAGTCAGAACTTTCATAAAACCTTATCACCAGTGAGATATAAAAATATATCTAATTTTTACAAAATTTGCATGTGATGGTTCAAAATCCATATGTGCAATATCTGCTCTGATATCTCTTTTGGTCCAGACGCTAAAGATTATGGTCATTTTTTCACTTCTAAATTGCTACATTAAATTATGCCCATTGAAAGGAATGGAAACTAGGAGTCTCTTTGGCTATTATGGCATAGGTCTATTCCTAATATACTTTGAAGGGGAGACAGTTGAATGGACCCAGCTGTTGGCTCTTATAGTAGTTTTACTCTATTTGGGGTCTAGGAGGTTGCAACTAATTCTTTAATTCATGACCCACACAGTAATATCCCACGTGGTAAACTATAGGATCTGTATTTTTTTTCTTCAATATACATCATATCATGTCTTTGGTACCTTCTGCCTATCTTTAACTCTGGCATTCTATTGAATGTGAGAAAAACAAAAGATGATGTTTTTTGGTTATCTACTATGAGTCATTGGCGCAAAATTATGTGTTATGTTTGCATAACACGGAAACAAGAATCACAGTACTAGAAACCGTACAGAACTATTGCAGCTCCTTCCAAATGATCATAGTAATTGAAGTATAGTTGACACACAGTGTTCAATTCATTTCAGGTGCACAAGTGTAGCTACCATCTGTTATTATACAACGCTATTACGATATCTGTGACTTTTTTTCCCTATGCTGTACCTTTTATTTCCATGGTTTATTCATTCCCTAACTGGAAGTCTGTATTGCCTATCTCCCAACCCCAGCAAGCATTAGTTTGTTTTCTGTCCTTATGGGTCTGTTTCTGATTTTTGTTCATTTGTTTATTCATTTGTTTTTGTTTTTTTTTTTTTAAAGATTTTTTATTTTATTTATTAGAGAGAGAGACTGAGAATGAGAGGAGAGAAGGTCAGAGGGAGAAGCAGACTTCCCGCAGAGCTGGGAGTCCGATATGGGACTCGATCCCGGGACTCCGGGATCATGACCTGAGCCGAAGGCAGTCGCTCAACCAACTGAGCCACCCAGGCGCCCCTATTCATTTGTTTTTAAGATTCCACATTTAAGTGAAATCATATGGCATTTATATTTCCCTGTCGGATTTATTTCACTTAGCATAATACCCTCTAGGTCCATCCATGTTGTTATAAATTGGAAGCTCTCGTTCTTTTTTATGGCTGAGTAGTATTCCATTGTGTGTGTATGTGTATACACCACATCTTTATTTTCCATATATTGTCTATTATAAATAATGCAATAAACATAGAAGTGCATGTATCTTTTTGAAGGAGTGTTTTGGGTTTTTTTGGATAAATACTTAGTAGTAGAATTACTGGATCATGGTGTTTCTATTTTAATTTTTTGAGGAACCTCCATACTGTTTCCCACAGCGGCTGCACCAGTTTGCATTCCCACCAACAGTGCATAAGAGTTCCTTTTACTTGGCATCCTCACCAATACTTGTTTCTTGTTTTTGATTTTAGCCATTCTGATAGGAGTGAGGTAATAGCTCATTGTGGTTTTGATATGCATTTCCCTGATGATGAGTGATGTTGAGCATCTTTTCATGTGTCTGTTGGCCATCTGTGTGTCTTCTTTGGAAAAACAACTATTCATGTCTCTTGCCCATTTTTTAATTGGATTATGATTATTTTTTGTATTGAGTTATAAAAGTTCTTTATATATTTTAGATACTAATTCCTTATTGGATATATCATTTGCAAGTATCTTATTGCGTTCAGTAGGTTGCCTTTTCATTTTATAGATGATTTCCTTTGCTGTGAAAAACCTTTTTATTTTGGTGCAGGTCCATTAGTTTATTTTTGCAAGCATGATATTTTATTATATAAAACAAAGACTAGATTGATTATAGTAATAAAGTAATAGTTCCTAAAATCTACTTGTTGTAGGCTTCCTGAAGTTTGGTGTATCATTTGAGTTTCATGACCTTAAATTAATATAAATACATAAAGAGAGGTAGCTAACAAAATTCTGTTATTGAAAAGGTTGGGGATATGAACAAGTACTGTTAAAATTTGATATTATTTTCTCTGAATAGGAAATACTAAATACTCTCTTCATATTCAGAGAATGAGAAATTCCCACTCTAGACCCTGTCATAGTTTCATTTAAACCTCTCCAACACCAACTTGGGCCCCTGGGTGGCGCAGTTGGTTGAGCGACTGCCTTCGGCTCAGGTCATGATCCCGGAGTCCCGGGATCGAGTCCCGCATCGGGCTCCCAGCTCCATGGGGAGTCCGCTTCTCACTCTGACCTTCTCCCTTCTCATGCTCTCTCTCACTCTCTCTCTCTCCTAATAAATAAATAAAATCTTTAAAAAAAAAAAAAATAAACCTCTCCAACACCAACTCTGCTGTAAAATAACCGCTTACAAGTCTGTTAAGTCTGTGAAGTTGTGGGACAAGGATTTTTCTGTAGGTCCCTGTGAACTCATTGCTCATCATGTTTCCAAAATATAATTCTGATCTTTTGTTCCCTCATCTACTGACAAAAGAACATGGGGAACTTAGTATCAGCATGGTAATTCATGTTTATGACCAAAGAAATCCAACTTTGGAGTCTGACTTCTAAATCACTGCAATTGGGAATTGGCTACTAAAAAGTTTTACATGTAAAAGAAATATCAGGGATCTTTGCTATGTAATTTGGATTACAATTTTCTTAACTCTGTGAATCAAAACTCATTGTAATTATTTTTGGAAAATGGCTGAAAAATATATTTACTCAGTTTGTTTGAATTCCAGACTCAAGGCGTCAATCAATCAATAACTACTTATCTTTTTTATGTGCTTAAAACTGTCTTAGGCATTGGAGACTGTAGAAGAAATATTAATTATAACCCTCAAGAAACTTAGTATATGAACAAGAATAAAAGACTAATATATAATAATTTATTAGAACATTGTACAACAGTGTTGAAAACTACTAAACCATATAAACAAGATATTAACTTCCACAGTAATGCTTAAGCAGCAAATTTATGAGGAAAATCTTCAAGGGTGGGTGGTGCTACTTGAAGGAGGGTAGATGGAGGGAAAAAAGGCATGGTGAACATGAGTAAAGGAAGACAAGCAGACCTAATGATAGGGAGCGAGATGGACATGACTAGATTGGAGGCTAAGTATTGAGAAAATAAACATGAATAGGTCTAATAGGGACATATGTTGGAAATCTTGGCAGCTTTCCCAGTTTACACTTGCTAGAAAGTGAAACAATGAAGGGCTGAAGGTTTCTGAGGACACTTAGAAACACCCGATGCACACAGCATTTAGGAAAGATTTGTTTGGTAGTTCTGTCTGGCGTAGGTTGGAGGGCAAAGAATGAAACTGCAATCAGACTGGTTAATTAGAAGACTTTTGATTATGAGAAAGTAGAAATGATAAAGCAGGAAAAGAAATAAGCAACCTTCTGAAACAGGAATCTTCAAGGACTTGAGGTCTGAACATGTGGAATGATGAGTCATTTTAGCACGTCCTACAAAAGGCATCAGTTTCTCTTTACAGATCACAGCTGCCCTCTTGGGCCCAGTGCTCAGATTCTTCTCTGCTCCCCTTTTCAATGTCGACTATCTCTAAAGGATTCCTTATTCCGGGATAGTCCAGATCCTGCCACCAAAGAAGAGTCTTTCTTGCCAGTATTGTTCCTGAAACTTCCCTTTACCAAACTCCTTATTCTGCTTCTTTTTCTATCTAATTCAGATGGGTTTTGCTTACATGATTTGAAGGGTTCTCAATTTGGGCTTTGCTCCTGGCTTCTTAAGAATCTTGCTTTCATGGGGCACCTGGGTGGCTCAGTCATTAAGCATCTGCTTTTAGCTCAGGTCATGATCCCAGGGTCCTGGGTTTGAGCTCTGCATCAGGCTCCCTGCTTGATAGGAAGCCTGCCTCTCCCTCTCTCACTCCCCCTGCTTGTGTTCCCTCTCTCGCTGTATCTCTCTCTGTCAAAAAAAGAAAGGAAAAAAAAAGAATCTTGCTTTCAGATGCTACTCAATCTGTGAAACGATCCTAAAAATTTCTGTACCTACATAAGAACTTTTGTCCTGCCTGTCACAACTCTTTCAAACCCATAGGAAATTTGGATGCCTCACATGCAAACCACATGTGCACATACACTGAAAACTGAAACAATCTTCTTAGAACATACAATATGTCCTTTGTTCTTCTTAGTGTCTACTCTAACACATGGTATATTGTTTTGTCAGTTTTTTCCTTTCTCACTGATTTTAAGCAACTTTCTTGTGATGTTCTTCAGTTTTCTTGGGGTGTGTGTGTGTGTGTGTGTGCACGTGTGTTTATGTTGCTTGGGATTCGTTGAGATTCTTAGATATATGGTGCTGGGGTTTTCATTAAATTTGGAAATTTTTCTATTGTTATATTTTCCAAAATTTTCCATTCCCTCCCCCTTTCTTCCCCCTAGGACTCCTATTATATGTATCTTAGAGGTTTCATATTATCCTACAAGTTATGGAGGACTTGTACATTTTTATTCAGTCTTTTAAAAATTTGTTTTAAATCACTGCGTTTTAGGTTAGCTAGATTTTATTTCCATGTCTACAAGTTCCTATTTCTTTTCTTCTGAGATGTTGCAAAGTGGTCTCAAAGGATGAGGTTGCCTCTCTGGTTCCTGTGGGGCAGACTGCCTCAACCTAGTTCCTGGGAGGTGAGGGCTTCGCAGAGAGTCGTGGTGTGGCCACACTCAGTGGAGCCAGGACAGCAGTGGGTCACCTCGGAGAGCTGCAGCTTGGGTGGGGTCACCGTCACAGTGGACAGCACCACCAAGCCATGGGGGGAACATTGCCACTCCAGTGGATTCGAAAGACAGAGATCAAGCCAGAGAGGATTATTCTTGGCTGTTGAGGTTTAATGGCGTTCTCCCCATTCGACTTTGTATTTTCTTCCCTTTCTTCTTTTCTATTTCTCCCTTTTGGAATGGGAGTGCCTATCACGTGCCTGTTCCACCACTTTTTCAGGAAGTACACAACTTGTTTGATTTCCTAAGTTCCCAGCTTGGGAAGGAATTTTCCTCAGGATGAATTGTATCCTAAATCTTACCCTTATCTGATTTAGATGAGACTTTGAATTTAGACTTTAAAGTTGATGCCGGAATGAGTTAAGTAAGACTTTTGAGACTGTTGGGGTGTAATTTGCATTTGAGAAGGGCATGGATGGGGGAGGGGCAGAATGTCATGGACTAAACATTTGTGTCCCCTCCCAAATTTGTATGTTGAAATTCTAACCGCAATATGATGGTATTAGAAGAGAGTGCCTTTGGGAAGTGGTTAGGTCTGGAAAGTTTAGCTCTCATGAATAGGATTCATGTCTTATAAGAGACCCCAGAGAGTCTCTCACTTCTTCCTCCTATGAGGACATAGCAAGAATTAGGCCATCCATGAACCAGGAAATGGGCCCTTACCAGACTCTGAATCTGTCAGCACCTTGATCTTGGAGTTTCCCGTCTCCAAAACTGTGAAAAATAAATGTCTATTATTTAAGCCACCCAGTCTGGTTTATTATAGCAGCCTGAACAGACTAAGACCTTGGATAAATACTACTGAAAAATATTGCAAAAGAAAAGGGAGATACCAAAAAAAAAAATCTTGCTAAATATTAGGAGATATAAATTTTTTTTAAATAAGGGGGGTTATTTATGGTTAAAAAGTGATTGGGGTAAAAAAAATTATAAATGTATAGTTTAATAATACTATATGCATGGATATTGAGGAAAATGAATAGAGAAGATAATTTAAAAAGGAGAAAGTACAGAGTATAGAAAGGTGAAGCATCTTTATAAAAGATTTTCTCTTATTTCAAATTTTAGATTTTTAGAGTTCTCCTAGTACCTCTGAAAGGACCCACTTCAGCCCTAACCAGTGAATGAATACCAGTTTCTAGATTTAGCAGTAGAGATTAGAAACTTAAATACAACTTTTTTGTTTGTTTGCAGCTCAGTTATTTCAGTATGAGGAGAAGGAAAGAAATGCTGAAATGAAGAAGCAGGGAGAAAGAAGAGGGCAGGCTGGAGTCAAAAATAGAACAGTAGGCTTAGTTCTGCATTTGCTCCCTGGTCCACAAGACTGATCCTACTGGGAGTAAGCAACCAATTGGTTGGTTTCATTTGATATATATATATATATATATATATATATATATATATATATATATATATATATATATTTTTTTTTTTTTTTACCCCAGCAACATGAATTGATATTCTTAGAACTCCTCAAGAAATATTTTGGCTGATTTTATTCTTAGTGTGAGGAAAGAATATACAATTGAGGAAAGAAATACATGAGCAAGTATGGTAATAATGTTTCATAGAAGCTAAGGATAAAATATTTATAAAGCTGAACTGTCAAAGGAAAAACTTAGTTTCAGATATAAGAGTATTAGCTTACTGTTTTAAGATAAGGTTCAGATTTCTTATTTAAAACTTTGAAGGAGAAATGTTTTCATCTTGTCTGAGTGGTTCTGTGTCATATTTTAATAGAAAAATAATTACATACTGAAATGCTTGTAAAGTAAGGACTGAGATTTTATGCAATACTGGCGAGACATAAGTGTCTTGAATCTCAGAGAAGTTTTCCTTTTTTTGGTCCCAGATAATTGCCTCTTCATATAGACAATGTCATTGGAAACCTTGGGCACTATAGACTAGAAGTGTAGCTTCTGAAAAAGTGAGCCCTAAATTGCCAATAATAAAAACCATTGATTTTCTTTTTTATTACATTGAAAGGTGTTTTTTTAAAAAGATTTTATTTATTTATTTGACAGAGAAAGAGAGAGAGAGAGAGAGAGAAAATGAACACAAGGGGCGGGAATGGGAAAGGGAGAAGCAGGCTTCATGCTGACCAGGGAGCCTGAAGTGGGGCTCGATCCCAGGACCCTGGGATCATGACCTGAGCCTAAGGCAGATGCTTAAGGACCGAGCCACCCAGGTGCCCCTGAAAGGTGTTTTGTCTGCTTTGTTTGACCACGGCTAAGAGAAGGTACAAAACAGTTTAGATTGATACCCAAATCAGTAATTGCTGTACTAATTAATGGAGGTATATCAGAGAATTGAGAAGATAGATCCCAGATCGCATTTCCTTAGGAAGGCTTCACAATTGCTAGAGACCAAGTTTGGAAGAGAAGCTACATTTCGTGTCTTCTTGTGTCTTGTTCCTCTTCCCTGCATCTAAATGAGTCCAGACAAAAAGATGGTGCATCCCCGAGTTAGCTAGAACACTGTGTCTTTCCTACCAGTTCTCTCGCTGTGTTTAAAGCAGTTGAAATCAGCTTTGAGCTGATGGTCTAGGTTTGAAGAAAGAAGTCTCTTCCTGCAGCTTCTTTAATAGTGTGGTGGAAGGTGAAGATTCGTTTGTATCATGAACATGGGTCGAATCAGTATTTTGAGAAGTCATTAAGTTAATTGCATTATTATTTTGTAATGTGCTCAGCGGTGCTGGATTAGATGCATTTTGATTTTAAAAAATGATTTAGATAGGATTATTCTTTCTATCTTTCCTTCTTGAAATGGTAGTTGCTCAGAATGTAGAGGGCCTTGTGGTAGTCTCAGAGAGTGGGACTCCCAACTTTAAAGGAAGAATTGCAACTGAAAACAAACGCCCTCAAGCAAAAGAACATCAAGAAAGTTCAAGGTAGGGTGGTTTCCTAAGTCATATGACTCATAAAGCAAAAAGGCTTGGAAAATGATCATAAGAATTTCTACTTAGAAATGGCCCAATTTTCTACTCTTCGTCGGCTTCTACCTGTTGGCAAATGATACAGAGTGGCCTCATTCGAGCTTATTCCAACTTCGTCTAATAGCATTACTTGCTTGGTTTTCAGGTATCACTTTTCATTTTCAAATCACTTTTCCCACATTACCTAATTGCCATTACACGGGGTCATTTCAACAGCACAAATGAGGACAGGGATCGATGGCAGCTCCCTTAATGCCTTTTTTTATGACTAAGTGGCAAAGAGTGGAAGCATGGAAAGTGAGCATTTTAATGCTCATGATCAGGTTGTCTTTTTTTCCCCTCAATATTATCTAGAAGTAATTTAAAACATATTTTTCCTCTACCAATCTTCGAACTCACTGAGAGTATTAAAAACAAATCATTTATTTTATCAATTCAGCCCCCTCACTTGATATTTTAAAAACTTTCTCATCATAGCCTTTCCTTTGCTGTCTTCCAGAAGTGACGAACACATTTTTATTTATCAGATAATATGATTTTAAGGAAATGGCTTTCTCCTCACCTCTTCTTACTCAGACATTCTCAGGAGCTCTGGCATTCCACAATCTAATCAGATACAAGTTATATCTTGGTCTAGAAATAAAGTGTGAATTGTTGAGCCTCCGATATGTAACACTACAGACCCATAAATGTCACTTGGTAGCCTGCAGATTCAAATCTAAAAGCAATACTTTGAATACCAGAGCAGAATGTACTTCTTTATATGTTTTTCTTTATAGCCTCAAAACTGAAGATGATAGTTGGATATAATGCAGGAACACGTGACAAACTAATTTTCTGGGTGGAAATACTTTATTTTGATTGTATTGTAATGATATGGAATTTCCATGGATTGGAAGATATAATTATAGTGTTGTTATGCACTTTAGATCTTATAATATTGCTTCACTGAGTCAAGTTGTAATAACCTTCAGCATTTTCTGTAAACAAAGGGAGTATTTTCAGTGAGGTTGCTTCCTATGAGAACAGTTGTCATCAGATTTTAGACTGTTGGGACTTCCTGTAAAGTAGCAACAGGGGAGTAGCAGGTGCTCAGTGACCTTTATGGCCCGGAAATTAAATGCTCCCTAGTGAGGCTCAGAGGACTCAACTTTATAGGATCTGATCACGTCTTAGGTTTGTTCTCCTTTCCTTCCTCTCTCTCTCTTTCTCTTTTAAAAGAAAGACAGAGGAGCGTAAAGGATGGAGAGAAAACAAAGAGGAGATAAGAATACTGTTCCTAGAGGATAAGAGCTATTTGCCTTTTGGAGCCAGTGGGTCTGATAAAAATGGAAAGATCCTTCTGACAAAAGGCAGCAAGATCACTTTTTTTGCTTGAGGAATGGAATTTTGCTCCCTAGTAGATGGTGTTGGGCCATTCAGGACATAGGCATAGCCATTTGCCTGAGTCTGGCCGGTTTGTACCAGGCATTGAGGTATGGCATCCCCCTCTAACATTCTAGACCAGTCATGACTTAAATAAACCATGGTCTGGGTATGAGCTGGACCTCGGGGAGCAGCAGGTGGCTGGTAAACTCCCGTTTGCCTGCTTTAGACCTAGGAGGCAAAACCCAGGAATTTGGCCAATTACTCATCTTAAATCTCCAGAATCCCATATGATTATTGTGACTAATGTTGTTTTCTGCCATGTGTTCCCACTGAAAAAAATTTCAAGGCATCCTGAGATTGGATAAAATGTCTGAATGTAGACTTAGCTGTAACTTCTCATTATAAATTCTTTAATGGAGGGGGGAGGCATTCATTAGTGAGGTATTCCCTCCATGTCAGGCTGTGTGATCAAAATCTGGGTTTCATTTTTGACTTTAGGTATTAAAACAGTTCTATTTTGCTCATGTTTTATGAGAGACCAACTGAAGATCTCCCCCCCCACCTTTTTTTTTTATCAGTTACTTACAATGCATCTTTAGATGCTCTCATTTCCAGTACGACCAGCAGTACAAACACGGTGGTGCTGGCTTGGAGAGAGAAATCAAAAAAGCATCTTAAGATGACATCCTTCAACGTTGCGGAGGGCATTCACGCTTTTGATTACCACTCTCAGCTCAATTTAATTGGTATGTAAAATAAATCATGATAACTATGAGGGCCTCATAAATGGTCTGGGATGCATATTGGTATGCAGGAAGCCTCTCCACCTTGTTGCTTTATTGCCAGAGAGATTGACTTGAACAGCTTACATTTTATTGCCAGAGAATGTCTGATAATGATGCATTATGATGAGCGGCACGTAGCAACTACATTGGGGTGAAAGTATGAGAAAGCGCCCCAATGCTTTTATTAGTGTTTTTATTAGACTCTGTGGGGTGTAAGAGGATACAGAGCAAGAAGACAGTTTTGGTGCCGTGTCTGCTCTTCTGCCATTTTTGTGACACCACCGAATGCTCCACCTGCCGCTGCTCCTGCTGCCGTGCGCGTCGGAATGCGCGTGCGCACGAACCTTTCAGACTACAACTACCAGTGCTTTTTCAACATTTTCAGATTACCTGAATTTTAGCTTAAAATGAGAGTTCCTTATTTGGATATAAAAGAGTACATGTTAGCTGAAGAAATAAACTGTATAGTCTTCAGGTGTTAACTATCGAAAATTTGTGACACGTTGAAAGCTGATAATTTGTTATATAATATCGATCTTTCAGTTCAAGCATTGTAAAAACAGTGAGATATTAAAAATTAATAGGGTAGTGACAGAGAATGAACATACATGGCCTTTGGAATAGGTCATATTAATATAAAACTCATTCAGTAATTATTCATAGAAAGAGTAGCAATATCAGCTAGGAGGCTGACTCCCTAAAATCTCTAATGATCGTGGCTGACAGTCATGGTAAAAGATACCTTGAATATGAACTCACAAATGTGCCAGTATTCACCTTTCAAAGAGAATTAAAGGGCTATTAGGGAAGGCTAGTTAGCCAACTGAGTTTGAAAGGACTCCAGTATCAACCATTTCATTGACTCACTGATTATCTCAGCCCTTTTACACTGATCACTTCTTTGTACCTTAGCATAGTGCTGGAAAAATAAGAGTGAATAAGCTTAGCTCTGTAGTCGGCCCTCAACCAGAGAAAACAAGAGCGCTCTATTGAGTTTCCCCAGACCTGAAGACCCACTGAATCCCCCACTCTTGATGTGTTCCCTCATGAAAACCGATTCATGTTCAGAAATATTTTATTCTCTCAATAGGGCAGGTCAGAGGTATAATTCTGCTGTTTGTGTGCTTGAAAATACTTATTTATATGACAGTAGAAATATTTTGTTTCCATATACTTTCTCATTAATTTGGAAACTTTAAATGTTATTTTAGTTCTTGCTCACTCCTGGGATAACTGTAACGTGGTCTACATTCTATTGTGCTAGCCAGAGGGGGAAAACTTCAAGACTGGGAAATGGGATTTTGTGCCCTCCTCGATGAGGTGCTGGTTGCCTCCTAAACAGGACGGTCTTGTCTGACTGTATTGTCCTATCATCTCATGCACACTCCCTCCCCACTCTCCCTCCATGTCAACCATTTCCAGTGATAGAACTCGTGCCCCATTAGCTTGACATGATCTTCCTTCCTTCATGGCAGGCTGTGTTAGTGCTCAGAGGCATTTAATAACTCCCAGACACGTGACACATATTCATTTCAAAAAGGAAATTGTATGGGCTGTTCATATTACTAAAACCACTTTTTGTCCTTCTGATTCTGATTAGCAACTGCTGGCATCAACAATAAAGTTTGCCTTTGGAACCCCTATGTTGTCTCTAAGCCAGCTGGTGTCCTTTGGGGTCACTCAGCCAGTGTGATAGCTGTCCAATTCTTTGCTGCAAGAAAACAACTTTTCAGCTTCTCCAAAGATAAAGTAAGTAACATTGTACATTTAATTTATTTAGTTCTGCCTCCTCAGTTCCCACCTAAATCTATCTGTGGTCCTGAATTCCTCTGAGGGATGGTGGGGATTTTTAAAATACACTGGCTAACTACTATGGCTTCGGAAATCTAAATTTGGAAAAGATATTTATGGTAACTTAAGCATAGTCCTGGGCAACTGAACAAAGTATTTCATTAAAAAACTTTTAAACCATATACTCATGGATTTAATCCTTATAACTGCATTCTTAAAAGGTTACATCTTGCGAGTTTCCAAAGTTCTCACTAATTCAGTAGAAAAAACAAATGGAGATGAGGAAGTGTTGCTTGGTAATGGTAAGATATTGAAGAGGCACAGCTAATTAGCTATGGTTGTTTTGATATTGAGGAAACTCAGTAAGTTAGAAATCAAAGTTAATCTGAAGACTATCAGGTATATTAAGAACATTTCAATTATGTATATCAGCCCATTTGTCTTTGGAGATATTTATGGGATATTTTAAATATGGTGGAAAAAAACATGGTACCAGGACCAGGTAGTCTTAATCTCTCACAATCTAGTCACTTGCTTCGCTGTAAAACTTTCATTTTCCATAATGCCTGATTTTATAGATCCAGGTAACATGCTAGATTTCAAGACATTCGGTTGTAAGAGAAGAAGGACAGCCTCTGAGACTTTCAGTGAATCTTTTTATTTTATTCTAAAGCAATATGTGTATATATAAAAACTAAATAGGCACCATCTTCGACTCCTTAGCTCCACCCCACCCACAAATCCGGCTAAACTCGCTTATTTTACCATATTGCCTATTGTGTAAATCTTCTCCCAATTCTGATTGATTCTACCATCAAAATATGTTTATCGGCCTCACCTATCCCTCTCAGCTGCCACTGCTCTTATTCAAAATCTCATCTTCTTTTGCCCAAAATTTTGCAAAGGTTTTCTAACCTGTCTCCCTACTTACAGACTGGTCTGCCTCTGATTTATCCCTTATCCTGGTAATGAGGTGGTTCGTTAAAAAAAACCCAGAAAACCAAAACTGTTTTAGCACTTCCTCTAATTCTCAGTCTAAAAATCAACTCCAGAATTCTTAAACTTTTGTACGAAGCCCTCCCCCAGTCTGTTAGCCCTACTTTATTTTCTGCTTTGCTCTTTTATTCATTTAATGCTCCAGCCACATCGTACCTGTGGCTCTTCCCACCATGTTGCCTCATGGCTCAGCAGCAGGCTCTTCCTTCTGCCTTTGGTTCCCTCTCCTTGATGATCAACTGGAAAATGCCTATTTATCCTCAAAGTTTCCGACTTTTTGGAGTCTTTCACACAGACCTAGGTGTTTCCTTCTCTGTGCCCCAGCTGCACTTGTGTGTCTCTCATTAGAGCATGTATCCTGTTGTTATCAAAATTGTTGGTTTGCTTCCTTAAGCAGGGGTGGTATCTTTTCAGTCTGAATGCTTGGTATCCATCGCAGGGCCTGGCACCTTGTCCTGTTTGCTAGGTGGTTATTTGTTGACAGCTTGAAGTGAAGACATATTACTATGACTCTAAGTACCAAAACATCCAGACTGAGAACTTTCTTAAGGTCTTAGTCACATTTAGTTGTTTTATTTTTTGAGGTCTTTGAGCACTTCATTATAACTTCCAGTACCAAATTTAACATCATGGGTTTTGTAGACACGAAGGTTATATATGTATCTCTCGCTGGATTTTTGAGTCCTTAAAAGCAAAAATTATTGGTTGAATTCGTTTTTATTGTGTTTCCCAGGACATAGCTCATATTCATGTACACTAAACACATGTTAAATATAACATATAAAATAGTGTAATTCAGCAGTTGATGGGATTCATGAGGTTAAGGACTGTATCGTTTTTGGATTGTGCCAAACACACCCTCAATAAATCTTAAATGAATGAATCTTTATCAGATATAAATATGAAAGAAATAACAGGTATTTTATCATTACAGAATTCCATGAAAGTGTTCACTGAAAAAAAAAATCTTAAAGTAGGTTAGAAAATGCTTTATTCATTTTACTGAAGACGATAGCCTGGGAGACAGTATTTCAGACTGTTCTAAAGAACTGCTTCAAAGTTTGTCAGTTTACAGGGGATTATATGTGAAAAGGGGGAGGGGCACCTGTACTCATAAGCAGTTCTCTAAGGTATAATTGTGTGCCACAGGGCATAATTTGTTTGGTGTAAAAATTAAGGCTTACTGATTTCCACATTTACTTATAAAAGACCCTTTAGGTCATCTTAATACATTATGTTTCTATCATATCTGATTGTTCAAAAATATTGCCTGCATGCTTCTGCTTACCTGGTTTTCTGATTCTTCTTGTTTTGGGTTTCTCCTTAAGATCACTTGAGATGGGGGCGCCTGGGTGGCGCAGTTGGTTGGGCAGCTGCCTTCGGCTCAGGTCATGATGCCGGAGTCCCGGGATCGAGTCCCACATCGGGCTCCCAGCTCCATGGGGAGTCCGCGTCTCACTCTGACCTTCTCCCTTCTCATGCTCTCTCTCACTCTCTCTCTTTCCTAATAAATAAATAAAAATAAAATCTTTAAAAAAAAAAAAAAAAAGATCACTTGAGATGGTCACAGAAGGCTGACATCCATTAACCACTGCAGTTTTAGTGCACAAAAGGTTTTTGTCACTTTAAAAGCAAGTGAAAAAAAATGTTGTTAGAGTCAGAATGGATTGTGTATAGGTATCCTCAATGTTAAGACTACCTAGGCTCTTCCAAAGCTGTTTTATCATTCTATTTTTGCTTTGACATGTAAATGATTGCATTATAATAAAGCTTGTCATGCTGTCTTTTACATTAGTCTGAATCCGTTTCACTTTGGTAAAGGCATAGTAATCTTTGTCTTTATGTCTTTACAACAAACAACAGGGCTTTCTACAATCAGGTTAAGCCTTTGCTTTATTGCTGTACAATTCTTCTGGATGTTTCATGGAATTGGGGTTAAGTTAAGGAATAGAGAAAATGAAAGCACATCTCTTTTTCAAAGAGCCTTTGAATGAATCATACTTTGGTCAATGAGTTGCTGTATTAGAGATATTTCAGACCAAAGCAATCTAGAGCTAAATAATTTTTTTTCCAAAAATGATGTGAGACTTAAGTTGTTTTTTGGAAAACTGCTCTGTTACTATTTTGCAGTGATGATTAGATAAATTTCTCCCTATAGAAGTTGGTATCATACTAAATGATAGTTCAGTTGCACTTTGCTTTGGACTCCTAAGCTTTCACTGATGACAAGGCCGTGCTAGGAGATAGTAACGTGGGGATTTGAAAGAGGAATTACCATGGGAAGTGGAAGGATTTTCAAAGCCTAGGGGAGATATCTCTGGAGGTTGATATTGTAACCGATGAGCTTGCTTAGGCTCTTCTATTGCTCCTAACTCTTCTCTTCTGGTCTGTTCACCCTGATTTGGCCACCAGAATCAGATCGCTTTGTAACAGTCCTTCTTTGGAGAGTCTGATTTTTCCCAGAGTCCAATTTCTACATTGTGGTCCCAAAGTTGGCAAGGAAAATACAAAGCGAGACTTTTGTGTCATGACTACATCTTTCCTGTTTCTCTTCCCTTTCTTTCTACATGCTCTTCCTCCTCAACTTCCTCTATGTATCTAGAAACAAAGACATTTTCGTTTTGGTTAAACTACATAAGTAAATGATTAATGCCCTTCCATGAAAATTGCAAATGAGGAAGCATGTAGTGCAAAAAAAGTGAATATTCCTTTTGTTCACTTCCCCTTCAGATCAGTTCCTCTCCCAAGAAATAGCCATTATTAACACTCGTGTATATCTTCTCATAACTTATAATACACAGTTGACCCTTGAACAACATGGGGGTTAGGGACATACAGTTGAAAAGTCATGTATAACTTTTCACTCCTCCAGAACTTAACTACCAATAGCCTCCTGTTGACTAGAAGACTTACTAATAACATAGTTGATTAACACGTATTTTGTATGTTTTATGTGTTATTCTCACAATAAAGTAAGGTGGAGAAAGGACAGTGCTATGAAAATCATAAGAAAGAGAAAATACATATATAGTACTGTATTTATAAAAAAAAAAATCACATGTAAGTGGACCAGAGCAGTCCAAGCCCATGTTGTTCAAGGGTCAACTACATTATATATTATATGCATATAATAATATATTGTAACACAATACGATATATTATTATATATACCATCCTATGTATGTGTACAAATATAAGGTAGTATTTATTACTAGTTTTTATGTAAAAGGTATCGCACCAGATGTATTTTTCTGCAACTTGATTTTCCCTTAATAATAACTCCTGGAGATCTTTCTGTGTGACTTTACATAGGACTAAGTTGTTGTACTAACTTAGTTGTGTTACTGAGTTAAGTAACACTTGTGTTACTAAGTTGATATAAATGGTAAGGTTTCAACCTTTCTGATGGCTAAGTAATATTCCATTGTATATAAACACCACATCTTTCTCCGTTCATCTGCTGATGGACATCTCAGCTCTTTCCATAGTTTGGCTATCGTGGACATTGCTGCTATAAACATTGGAGTGCAGGTGACCCTACAGATCTACATTTGTATCTTTGGTGTAAATGCCCAGTAGGGCAATTGCTGGGGAACGCTCTTTTTAAAGAATTTTTTTAAGATATTGCTGATTTAGATCTAGAAACCTTATATCCATTGGTATACTCATCAAAGGTGTGTAAAGGTACCTGTTTCTCCCACAGTCTTGTCAATAATGGATACTATTAATGTGTTCACTTTTTTTGTGTGCATGTGTGTGTGTGAATCTGATGGATAAAAAATTAGGATGAGTTTCTTTTTCAGATTCATTTATATTCATTTATTTACTGTTTTTTTGATACATTATCTGATCATGCCTTTTCTTAACTCTTTTTCTTATTGATTTGTAGTAGTTTGAAAAATATTTTGATTATCCTTTATTATAGATGATGCAAATATTTTACTTATTTCAAGGATGTATCTTTTAACTTTGTGTTCTTTTTCTCGCTCACAAGTTTTTTTTTTTTAAAGATTTTATTTATTTATTTGTCAGAGAGCGCACAAGCACGAGGAGTGTCAGGCAGAGGGAAAAGCAGGCAGAGGGAGAAACAGGCTCCCTGTTGAGCAAGTAGCCCGATGTAGGGCTCCATTCCAGGACCCTTGGATCATGTTCTAAGCCAAAGGCAGATGCTTAACCCATTGAGCCACCCAGGCATCCCCTCATTCAAAAGTTTTTTTCGTTTGTTTGTTTTAAACAAATTAAAAATTTTTGTAAAGTTTTTAATTTTGATGAAGTTGAGTCTAAGGAATGATTTTTTTTTTGTGGCTCTAGATTTTTTTATCTAGCTTAGGAATGTCTTCTACACTTCATTTTTATAAAAATGTTCTTCTTTATTTCTAATAGTTTTTCTGTTGTTGAATATAGTTCGCATTTACCTTTGCAGTTTATTTTGTGTAAAGTTTTTTTTTTTCTACAAATGGATATCCAAGATTATTTTTGGAATAATTTGTCTCTCACTGGTTTGAAATGCCACTTTTTATCGTTTGAATTATCACGTATATATGAATTTGTTTCTGGGTACTTTATTCTTTCCATCAGTCTATTTGTCTTTTCCCACATAATGTATCACTTAACTAGTATAACTTTATTGTTATACTAGTTAAGTTATATATATATAGTTATATATAACTATATACACACACATATATATATATGTGTGTGTGTGCATATATATTTAAAGATTTTATTTATTTATTGAGAGAGAGAGAGTTGCATGAGCACAAGCAGGGGGAGAGGCAGAGGGAGACGGAGAAGCAGGCTTTCTGCTGAGCAGGGAGCCCAATGCGGGACTCAATCTCAGGACCCTAGGATCATGACCTGAGCTAAAAGCAGAGGCTTAACGGACTGAGCCACCCATGCACCCTATATTTTGATACCTGGTAGGGCATTTTCTACTTGTTTTTGTATTTCAGTTTTAACTATCTTCTGCACTTTATCCTTTATAAACCAAGTAAACTTTAGGATCAATATTCATGTTTCATGAAAAAACATACTATTATTTGGGTCAAACCTTCATTGAATATGATATTTGACATCTTTAAATACTGAGAAACCACACCCTGTATTTCTCCATTTATTCATTCTTTTAGCTGTCTTTCAGAAAAAAATCATGTCCACATTTCTTTCCCATTCCTTGTTCAGATTTTTCCTACTTTTTTTAGGAGGCACATTAACATATTCTTGACTTTAATATGAGTGTTTCCAATCAGGGTGTGCCACTTTCTATATAAACCGTTCATTGAGTTTTTAATTTTAATATAGTTTTTTTTCTAAAAAATTTTTTTTTAACTTCCTGGTAATTTTGAATAGTTTTTGGTGCTTGCTCATTTTGGGATTTTTGATTTCTAGCTCTTTAATTTCAATTTCATTATTATATGTTCTTATCTAAGAATTTCATTATCTGGTGTCCTTAGAGATCTAAATCTGATATTTGCTACTCTGGTGGTTCTCCCTGAGGGTGACTTGTTTCATTTTTACATTTGGCTGGCTTTTATTGTCACCTCATATTTTGCTGTTGCTAAACTATAGGCATTCCGAGGAACTAAGCTGAAGACGCTTTCCTCCAGAGATTTCTGTTTGTTTCTGAAGGTGGAAACGAGGAAAATTGCCATCCTGAGGTGACTGTTCTTCTTTCCTGTTGTCCAGTTTCATCGAACAGTCTTGCCTCGGTGCCTCCACCTTGGTGATGGTCCAAGGCTTAGGCTCCTGGTTTTAGTCTCGTCATTTATGCCTACTGTTCACTGTTTCCATTTTGTTTCTTTTTCCCACTTTTTTTCTTTTGGATTTGTGGAGATGGTCCCCACTCTGAAGACCCAGCAAGGCAGTAGAAATTATGTTTATTCAGAGTTGTGTTTCTTTGAAGCAGAAAGACCCCCTATGAAAACCTAGTCTGCAATGATACTTAAACCTGAATTCTCTTGTTCTAGCTGGTTTTCACTTATTACCTTCAAAGCTGTTGTTAGTATAAATCTGAAGTGGGGAGAAAGAAAGAAAGGAAAAAAAGAAAGAAAAAGGAAGAAAGAAAAAGAACAAGAAATAAAGAATCTAAAGTGTTTAAGTTTACTTTATAACATAAAATAGGAATGGTGATCTTTAAAAAGCAAAATTAGAAAACTTTTTTAAGACTAAGACAAATTATGTTAAGTTTTTTAGTATTTTTAGTATTAAATATTAGTATTTAGTTAAGTTTTTTAGTATTCACTTTAGTGAATAGTGATAATGGCAAAAAAAATCAGTTTAAGTGAAATTGTTTTGTTTCCCAAGTAAACTTTTGTTCTGGAAAAGGAGAGCACCTGAAATAATATGTTGATATTAGTTAGGTTTATTAAACTTAAATTTGTTATACTTGAACTGGGGCATCAATGAGATTTTTACTGAACAATTCATAGTGCTAGAAAATGTTTTGAATTTTTCAAGTTCAGTGATAGAATACACAGGTACTTAATAGAAATCTGAGTCTTAGAGCTGTTTATCTTCTCCTATTCTTATTGAAAAGAATGTAAAACAACAACAACAACTGGGAGAGAAGATAATGGTTATGGTAACAATTCAAAGATGGCTAGCATAAGAGAAGATTTTAATTTCCAGCCAATATTTTAGGTTTGACTTCAGTTCCGGAAAAAAAGAAAAATTGGTAAAGATGTTTCTTAATGGAAGCTCTTTTCTATGACTTTAGGATAAAAAACATTATCTGAGTGATACGATAGAATACTTTTGCATGCATATATCATGTCAAACAAAACTGCCTTTAAGCATTCACTGATGATGCTTTTGTGGATTATCCAAAGGCTTAAATTCAGAAAAAAGACACTTGTTAATACATAAAAGAGTATTCAGGAGATCCATTTTCATCAGTTCCTGTTATCCTATGATCTGCAAGTAGGCTATCCATTTTTGTGGATTACCCCCAGAGAGCTGAGCTGCACTGCTGTCCTCAAAATCCCCTACTGAGATATACTCTCTCTCTCTTTTTCTTGTTTCATTTTATATCTATCCGCTACAGGATGGCAAGAGTACGTAGTAAGTGTTTGATGAAACCAAACAAGTCTCACTTTCATAGAGTCATCTAGACCTGTTTTGTACTTTTTCCTTATGTTTATCATCATTATTAGGACCCTATGAATCTTTTATTCCCTCCGATTCTGAATTAAACTTGGACATATTACCAATATGTAAATAATGCTGGTGTGGTTACAAAGGGCACTGAAAACAAATTCCCTCTCTATCCATCCATCTGTCCATGTACCCACCCATCCATGAAGTTACCTATTTACAAATATAGTAGTTGTAGTACAAAATAGCAGTTTTATTTATGTATTTTCCTATTGTTTAGTTCAGGTTTGTTATGTCTATGTGAAATGATTCTGTCTCTTATAGGGTGGAGGAAAAAATTCTTTTTAAAGATTTTACTTATTTATTTGAGAGAGAAAGAGAGAGTACAAGTGGGAAGAAGGAGCAGGCTCCCCACTGACCAGAGAGCCTCATGTGGGGCCTCATCCCGGGACCCTGACTGGGATCATGAGGTGAGCCGAAGGCAGACCCTTAACTGACTGAGCCACCCAGGTGCCCCATGGGAGCAGCAAATAATTCTTCAGCAAAATTAGACGGAAAACATGGTGGCATCCTCCATTTCTCTAGTCCGATCTTCACAGTGCCCCTTTCTAAATTTGTTTGAATTGTTTTGTAATCTATAGATAATGAGTTGAGCAATTTTAGTACATTCTAGACAGAACTGACAGAATTTCAGACCTGGCAGGAGCCCCTTTAGGAGAAAGGTGAGGAAATGGACAGGTAAAATCACACACCTAAGCTGACAGATGTGAGTAATATTAAAATGAGGATCCAGGTGTCTGGTCTCAGTCTACTGATTTTTAATTCTACTGTAAATGAATAATCATGTGTTATTAAATAACTAACAGTTGAAACAAGGTAAAGGTTTTGCAAAAGAAAATATGCCGTCACCATTATGTGAATAGCTAAATTTTGTCTTGATACTAAATCATAAGCTTAGTACTTATTTTTCCTAATATTAAAATTGTCATGAAATAGAAAGCCCCCAAACATGCCATTTCAAGAACTGGACTTAGGAAGTTCTGAGGTATCATGATGAAAACAGAGTGTACAGTTTAGATCAAAATTTATAGAAAATATAAATTAAAAAGTATCAATTTTGTGATTTTTGTATCACAAAATATCAGTTGTGATTTTTAAGCTTAGGTGTTCGTTTATTTATTTTTCCTACTAACAATAAAGAAAATCTCGCTAGAAAATCTGGAATGGAATTGTTATTAAATATACTTCTTTCTGAACTGTGGCCGAATTCTATCCCAGAAGTCAACCTGAGTATCAAAGAGAAGAACCCATGCTTCTCAAATACTAACTAGATATTTAAGTTATATTTTGTCAAAGGACTTGATTAATAAAACTGAATTAATGTGAGATATTTTTCATGATTAGAAGGATAAAGACTGATTAGGAAAGAAGGGGACTACAGTTAGTTATCTGGTTTAAAGCCAAGCCACGTGATATTACTGATTAAGCTGAGAGAAAGATTTCTTGTTCAAGGATATTAGCATTGACCTTAAAACCATGTAAAGAAGTCAAGATACAATGCAAAGGAAATGGTTGGGAAATTAAAAAAAAAATACTAATGCCTGAGTCCCATCCGTAGAGATTCTGATTTGATAGGCTTGGCAAAAGTGCCCAAACAGGTGATTGCTAAGGCATGGCGGGTGTTTCTAATGTTAAGGTTAAGAAGCGCTCATATAGAATGTGGTAGTGTAGAAAAAACTGAAAAACATGTGGGAGGTCACATTCCATGACGTGATTTCTAGGTGAGTGCCAGAACATTGTTTTTTGCATTGATGTTAATATATCAATGTTGTTGCTTTTATCCTCAGCAGAGAGAAAAATCAGAGAATTAAAGATGGAATGGGATTTAATAGAATAAGGAATCTCTAAGAGTGTTAGGGTTCTCTGAAAGAAGAAGGGAAAGCAGAACAAAAAAACATAGTTTTAAGAAAAGCAATGAACATGCACATTTTGATAAAAAAAACATATTTCTAGTTTTAATTGCTAATGACAAGAACTAACCTATCATAGACTAGAGGTTATTGCTCATCTATTTTTAATTTTTCATTTAATTATGTGACTATATGACAATAAAATATTAAAGACAATATAAATTATTTGAACAACATGGTGGAAAACAATTCTGTGGAAATTATAGTCCATTAATACTGTTGAGTTATTATTAATCTATATCCAACTATTCCCCAGATTATTGTTCTGATATGAAATTAGTTTCTACTTTTTAGAAGGGAGTGAATACTAAACAAGACAGGATTCTGAACAATGAGAGTATGATTATTATAAGCAGTATGAGTGTTTGAAAATGATGTAGATGTGTCTAATCTTATGGCTTTCACATTCAAAATAACAGTTTATCAATTCTATTTATATTTAGGACATACAGAAAAATATTTGCAATTCTTTTTTTTTGAGGACAAAAAATATTTTTGAGGAAAAAAATATTTTTGAGGAAAAACATATTCTGGAGAGTTGCCAGATGTTTTAAATAAAAACAACTTAGTATGTTTAAGAACCAGAATGAGTTCTTTAATGAAAAATTCTTGTCGGAAAAAACCCCAAAAAACCAATTTACTTCACAAATATACATTCTTGGGGTTAGAAGAATTGGTAATGCTGTTTATCTGGCAGGTGTTAAGTAGGTCATTTTAAGTTTGTTATAGTTATTGGTAAATGGAAAGGTTACCTATCTATCAAGCATAATTATTTCTATAAGATGTTGAAAAAGTTTCATAAAATGTCATTGTGGATTATATGAAATCTGCAATTGGGGGAATAACCATGCAGAAGTGAGGCAAAATTTTATGGGGTTTTGTATTCTTGGACTTTATCCGAGCTAAATCATCATCATCATCGATAATGACTTCCATCAACAAGCTGGATAAAGACAGAGTTATTACATGAGGCACAATGTTCAACAAATTAAAAAAATACCTATTGAACACCTACTATGTCTCATGGGATATGTGGACAAATCAGGGGGGAATTGTCAATATAATTGAATTAGGATTCAAGATTATATTGTCATACTTTGAAACTTTGACTAAAAAGTAAGAAATAGCCTAGTCTTGGCTTAAATCATCAGATTTCTGAAGATAGGATGGTAGACATCTGGCTTGATTATTTGTTCATGGGATTGATAGTTAGAGTTTTACACAGTCAGAATCTTAAGGTGAGCAAAATTCACGATAGAGTGATTTAATCAAATCCAAAAATAAATAAGAAGTCACAGAACCTCTAACACTGGTTAGAACACCCCTGAAATATTGACTCCATTCTGAGCACCATGGTAAACATAGGTCCTTGAGGACCTTGAAGTGTTCACCTTACATTTTGATGAGTATAGAGATATTGTCTTAAATTGATAATTCAGTAATTAATATATATGTAGCATATTATTTTAAAGTACCACAACCAATAGGACCAAAAGAAAAAGTTTAGATTGGGAGAATGAAAAGGGAGAAAAAAATGTAATTAACCTCTTTACTTTCAAAGGAGAGAGTCATTTGATCACTATATGATATGTTACACACATTCACATGTTTGATCAATGTAGTCTATGTACACACACACACACACACACACACACACACACACACACACATACTGCTATTATTTGGTGTTATGGAGAAATCTATAACTCAGGAAGGTTAAAGAAGGCTGTCTCCAAATAAATAAAAAATAATAATTAAAGAAGACTGTCTCTGATGTGTAGGACCTGGGGTTGAGAGGGGTAGATTGAGAGTAAAGCCCTCCAGTACTACTGGATTTTAGACCATGGACATAGGCAACCATGGTGTTAAAAGTAAACAATGTTTGAATGATGATCCTCTCCTGGAGAGAAAGTGCAAACACGGTGAGAGAATCAGGACCCTGCCATGGTGGAATGAGTTCTGATGGTAAGATGGTTGAAGGAACTGGGATCATTTACCCCAGACAAGAGGTAGAAGAAGAGACTTATGTGGATGTAGGAAAAGAAGGTAGAATTAAGAGATAGAAGAGGATGTCTTTGGCTGAACACACTTAATAATTGCTGCAGGAATTTCTATCCTGTGGATTCCCAAGATCTGTACGTATGTATGAAGGCTGTTCATGTCTATGTACCCAAAGAAATTATATGGAAAATTGTGTACATATATGGGTACATGCATTTAGGAGGTGAGGATAGACCATCATTTTGGACATTTATTTTCCCAAAAGAGTATATAATTTAAAATATATTAAGGACTTCAGGGTTGCCTGCCTTCTGGAGTTATAAACACTCACTTATACAGAGACCATTTTTTATAGATAATTAAGAAATAATTCTTACATTGGATAAGATAGACTGGATTATGTGAAAGAAACTCCTTGGCTCTAATATTTACACAATGAAAACATAGTAAAATACATTTAATAAAAGTATTTACTGAACACTTATTATATGCTGGTCATCATACTAAATTCTTGACATGGAGACTGGTTTAATCTTCGTAGCATTGGATGAAGTGGGTACTACATTAAAACCTAGGAGAGGCAAAGAAACTTGCTAGAGGTCGCCCTCTGGTAAGGGGCAGAGCCAACATTAGAACTCAAGAAGTCCAGCCCTAGAACTTGCCCGTTAGCATCTTTTGGAGGGCTTTTTCACTGCCTTCCTTTTGACTCTCCCTCACTGCTTGTGTTAATTTCGTACCATGGCTGACAGCAGCAATACGTACACCTGCAAATCCGCTCTTCCTGTTTTCTTCAGTGTTTGTCTCATGCCATCTGCCTGTCATTTTTGTGTCTTGATTGTCTGTGTATGAATAAGAATCGAATGAGGCTTATGTGAACTTGTTTTCACTTGATACCAAGTCTTTTATTTCTCACACACATACAATATATATGTATATATGAAATTTATATGTAATATATATTATATACTATATAATGAAATAATATATTCACATGTATATATAACTATATAGAGAGTATAATATATATATTATATGTATTAGAGAGAGAGACCATATTACTTTTCAATTGCTAATGTGACAAATAACCACTAACTCAGTGGCTTAAAACAACACAAATGTATTTGTGTTCTGCAGAATAGAATTCCAGCATGGGTCTCACTGAGCTAAAATCAAGGTGTTGGCAGGGCTTCTCTTTTTGGAAGCTCTGGGGGAGAATCCCTTTCTTTGCCTTTTCCAGTTTCTTTGGCACATGGCTCCCTTCCTCCATCTTAAAACCAAAAATACTAGATAGAGTCCTTCTCACATCCCATCACTCTAATCTTCCTTATGATGACATTGGACTCGCTCATGGCATCCAGGATAATCTCTCCATCTCAAAAGTCCTTAATTTATATCATATCTGGAAAATCCCTTTTGCATGCAACTAACATACATACTACAGGGATGAGGACAGGGACATTTGGGGGGATTATTACTCTGCCTACTACTTACTACTGCAAGTACTACAAGTACTTGCTACATACAGCACTCTTCAGGGGACTGCGGCAAAACACAGCCCTTCCCTGGGGAAGATTACAAGTGGGAAGACATTTAAATGGATAAACAGATACAAGATAACTCTGTGCCATGACAGAAGCATGAATGATCATAGCACCGTGGAGGAAACAACGGTCTGCCTGGGGTTGAGTGTGAACTAGAAACAATTCTGGCTAAAAAATTACAATTGTTTTTGACATGTTCCTATGACCTGATCACTTTTTATCCAGGTTTTGAGACTCTGGGATATTCAGCACCAGCTATCCATCCAGAGGATAGCTTGTTCTTTCCCCAAAAGTCAGGACTTCAGATGTCTCTTCCACTTTGATGAAGCCCATGGACGGCTTTTCATCTCATTTAATAACCAGCTTGCATTGTTGGCGATGAAAAGCGAGGCCAGCACGAGGGTGAAGAGCCACAAGAAAGCAGTCACTTGTGTTCTTTACAATTCAATCTTGAAGCAGGTAATGATGCTTTTCTGTCACTCTCTCCTGACAAGTCCCCAGGTCCAGAGGCTCATTTCTTTATATCAACCTAAGGCAACTGAGGACACGCATAGAAAAAAAAATTGTGGGAAAGAAACGGTTTTATAGTCATGTGCTTTTCTGCAATGATGTGTGTTCGGGTGGATTTTTTTTTGTTGTTGTTCGGGTGGATTTGAAGAGTGATTTCATTTTCAGCCAAGGACCACGGCGGGCAGATAGAGTTATAAGGAATTACAATATTCTAGCAAAAACAAACAAAACATGCAATGTAATTGAACTTCTGTTTGTTACTCGTTCATTTGGGTCTTGATGCCAAATGCAAGTGAACCTGGCTGTAAAATTCTATTTTATGAACGCCAGCCTCCTGTATCCCCGTGGAAAGTTCTGAAATATGCATGAAATGTAATTAGCAGAGATCCATTTTGCCAGCATATTTTACACCAGTGGCTCACAGTGGCAGCCCGGAATGTATTCATAATAAAATGATTCAGTTAAATGTGGTGCCACTTGGTATGCAGCACGAGTGTTGTTTGTCTCCCCACCACTTTAATGACACTTTGCAGCCTTTGCTTATGGGAGCGCTACCTGAATGTCAATGAAGAAGCCAGGCTCCTCTGGAACCAAGATGCCGCCCAGCCACAGGCCTTCTTGGAGGACTGGCTGGGCCGGCTCGTGGTGTCCTGGAGGGAGAGGCACGCGGGAGGTTAGTCTGCTGCCGCGATCACTTCACGACTGATCATAAGTGCACAGCAGGAGCCCAGCAGAAAGTCCGTATCCAGCTTGCGGCCAATTAAACAATAACTCCAACCCATGCTTCCCTTCCCTTCTGCAGAAGCTTCTGCATTCGCGGCGAAATGAGTAGTTCGGTTTTTGCGTGAGAGGGTGGAAAGCCCTTTGTTAGTAATGAGTAGTGTGTCATGTCACTGCTTCAAACACTCTGTTTTCTGGTTATTCTAGGAGATAAAAGTCCTTTACGAAACAATCCATTTTGAATTCCATCTGCGGGGAACATTCCCCCGGAAACGTTTTACTGAACTTTACCAAGGCAGCCAGTTAATTCGGCTCCCTGGTGGCCAAGCCAGAGATGTGTTTATTTCCAGGAGAACATTTTTGCTAATTGAGAGCTGCGGAGTTAAGAAGCTAGGTTTGTATGTAGATGTCAAGATCCGATGTCATCTGGCCATTAGATGAGCAATATTCCATGAGGGATTCAGGAAATGGGACACAAAGATGTGGAATCTTGCATTTGGGACATGAAGATAGAGCTAAGATAACACAAATATATGCAAGTTACAGGGAACAATGGCATATGCACATGTGGTATTAAGCTGTAGGAAGAATCACTGTGCAACTGAGTTGGGTATTCGTACCTCTACTTCTGCTGTCAAGAGTATAACTACTTAAAAACATTAGTATGTATGTAAGGTACATAGAGTTAATTTCATACGTAAGTGTTTCCTATTAGTGGCTAAGCTACAGAGAAACACTTTAACATTGTATTACATTTATAACTATAAAAATGTATTGCGGTTAAGAACAAAGAAAACAGTATCACCCACAGTGCCATCCACCAGTGATAATTTATCATTTCAGAGTAATTAGACAAAGTAAATAAAACAGTTTTGAACAAGTCCAGGTGCCAGGAATGAGGAAGCAGACTCCTTCACTATAGTTTCCTCATTCTAGTAGCTCAGGGAGACTCAGGTGCTGGCTGCCTTCTTGGTGCTCATTGCTGGCAGGAGCTCATTACAGGGCTGATGGATGAAAGAAGGGAAGGCAGACACATTACTAACTCACAAAGGAAAAATGGAATCCAGTAAAATGAAGTAGAGATAAGAGCAAAGTGCTATTCAAGGAAGGTGATCAGTTCTGCCTGGGGCTGGGGCTGGTGACAGATAAGAGCCGGAAGTCTTGTAGCAGGATTCTCTAGAAGGAGAAGGAAGCAGTCCCAGACAGAAGTTACAGCTGAGCACCTTCAAAGGAGGCCTGAGCACTCACAGTCCTTTTTTTCTTTCTTTTTTAAACAGGGAGAGGATTTATTCTGGTGTTTGGAAGTACTTAGCAAATGTTGTGGGAGTTGAGGCAGTAAAGGGAGCTGAGAGCCAGATTGGGAACGTCATTCACTGAGTATACCATGGCCTGGCCTTGGAAAAATTAAGAAAGCATGGATTTGAGGTTAAAACAGCAATTTTCACAGTGTGATCTCAGACCCCGAGGGGGACTCAGATTCTTTTAGAGAGTCTGTAAGATCAAAACTATTTTCATCACATTATTAATTTGTTGTTTGTTTTTGTCACTCTTACTGTCTCATGAGCGTAAGTGGAGTTTTCTAGAGGCTACATGACGAGTGATGACATTGCTCTAATGGCTAAAGGAATATATGCTTTTGTATTTCTGTGTTTTCACATTTGCTCAGTTTAAATTTCCAATATGGTAGATACATAGTCTCTTTCTGTCTCTATCTCCCATATAAATGGAAGCTGTTTGAATTCTTCAATAATTTTTAAGAGTGTAAAGGAATCCCAAGGGCAACAGTTTTGAGAACCGTTGAGTTAGATCAGAGTTCAAATGTTGGGCAGCTAGCTTCTCATGTCTAAGCTTCAATTTATTGACCCTTAAATATGTGTGCATGTATGTGCGCGCGCGCGCGCGTGTGTGTGTGTGTGTGTGTGGTGGGAGCATAGACATGAAAACGGAAACAGCATGGATTCCCTCCAGCATTGCCTTGCTGTGGCCTGCCTCCCCGGAGCAGCCTTCCTTCCTCCCACATGGCCAGACTTAGCAAGGCTCCCCAGGCCCCCCATACCTCTCAGGTTCAATGCTGGTCCTCTATGACACTTTCTTTCTTATTAACTTCTTGATATTACTTCATCTTTATTTTCACCTCGGGTCATGTGAAATCAGAGGTAAGGAAGAGTTAGGACGGGGAGGGAACCCTGAATTGGGCTTTGTCCAGGAAGACCCCTTCAGGTGAGGTAGTTGTTTATCCTGCCTCTTCTCTCCACAGCCCTTGTAGTTCCTGCTTATAAATATTCAGTCCCAGAGCCCATCTGTGTGGTCTTCTTAGCTCCTGAAGTCTCCAGGGACCCGCCACACTTACCTCTCCCTTTTCCCCCTCTTAGAGTATTGCTTGCATTTCTAGTTCTTTCACAGTCAGACACTTTTGTTTCTCTCCTATGTTTTTTTAAAAAAAAAATTTTAAAGAGTTTATTTATTGATTTGACAGAGAGAGAGAGATCACAAGGAGGCAGAGAGAAAGGGGGGAAGCAGGCTCCCCACTGAGCAGGGAGCCTGATGAGGGGCTTGATCCCAGGACCTGAGATGAAGGCAGAGGCTTTAACCCACTGAGCCGCCCAGGCACCCCTCTCCTCCTATGTTTTTGGTGTTAGGGAAAGATCCTTGTTTCCCACTTCTGTACTTTCCTACAAAAACCTTAGGCTCTCCTGAATATCAAATATATGCTCAGTTGCTGGGTTTGGTGAATTATCACCACTTCTCATTCCAAGTTCAGAAGGAATCCTTGCTTATTCAGTCCACTGACACTTGCTCTGTGGTTATCTGGTTTGGTGTCTTTTGGTAGGCTCTGTCTTTGAGTTTAATGAAAACCTTCCTTTCTGTTGTTGTCATTTTAACATGTTGCCCATGCCCACACTTTATTGTTATTTCATTCTGTTTGATCTTGGGCGGAGACCCCACGTAATCCCTGTGTAAAAGCCCCTTGGTGCAGCCTGTGACTTTTCTTTATCTTCCTGCCTTTTGGTATATCCTCGCACCCTCATCTAAGAAAGTGATATTAAGCCCCACAAAATCTTTTAAAAGAAACCATGTGCTTTCCTTCACCCAGCAGAGCGTGCCCGCACAGTTAGCAGCAGAACAAGTTGGGACAGGATGAAGGAGTCCCTGGAATGCCTAATTTTGAAAGAAAGTTTCAAAGTAACTCAATATCCTAGGGGCAGTTGTAATGAAATGTCTTTGCACGGAGTTCTTAAATGAAGCTTTTATTAAAAACCCATGAAGGTTAGGAGGCTTTAAAAAATGTATTTGTAGGTTTCCTATAAACTGGAATAGATAAAATTTCTGAGTTATCACTATGGCTCTCATCCTAATGATGTGGGTTTATGTGTTTCTGCAAATAGGCAATGTTTCAGTTTGTCTTGCATCTAGGACATATTTATGGTCAGACTAGATATTTAGGCATCATCATATTTTGGCAGATAATGATATTAACCATTTTTATTATTTAAATAACTTATTTTTGTAAAACACTGTGCTATTATAAGAAATTAAAACCATGACGTAAGCTCAAATAAGGAACTAAGTATTGAGGAAATATCATCAACATGTTCTAAATATTTCTCTGTGCATAGAATATTTTATATAAATATGATTCTGTAAACTTTTATTCTCTGATATATTAGAATAATATATATATGAATATATTTCCTTGTCCCTAAAATGTAGATCTACTTCATCATTTTTAAAAAGCAGCACAGTATCTCATTGTATATGCATGTCATAATTTACTGATCCATTTGCCTTGATGAGAATTTCGTTATGAATTTTTTTGTGCATAAATATATTCACACTCATGACTTTCTCTCTCTAGGGTAAGAGCTTAGGAATGCATTTCTAGGTTCCAATATATGCATATTAGATAATTTGATACACAAATTGCCTCCCAGAATCTTACCATTTTACTCAGTCTCTAAGAGTAAACATATTAATCACATGCATTGTTACATAAAGAGACATGTCAGCAGCTGCCTGGCTGCCTCCAGCAGGACCCGTGAGGTCATTGGTGAGGTTCCCATAATCTGGCATGGGATGTTGACTTTGAAAATTTGAAGACTAGACCTTCCTTACTTTAGCCAGAGTGGTGCTGTTGAGGACCAACTCTCACGCTATCATAGCAAACATCAGATCATTAAGAATGGGCCCAGGCTATAATTTTCTAGTGACAGTGCATCTCCGGTCCTCTCTTCTGCACACCATTTTTTGGGAATCAAGATATTTGAGAATCTAACCAATTCGATTGGTTGCTTCCTTGGTAATTGTAAATCTGAGCAAAGGGAAGTGGACAAGCTTAAGGGAAATGTATCTCCACCTTACAAGACATTATACCTCTTTAGTGCTTGTATTTAAGGCAAAATCAATGAGTTTCTCTTTTGAACAGAGGTGAGTGAACACTAATGAAAACGTTCTCTTTGCCTGTCTTATTTGCTGGGCTCCAAGTGACCTTCCTTTTATTAACACGGCTTTTCTTCAGTGGTCAGCTTAAGGCTATACTTGGTTACATGTCAGATCCTGAGGCCGTGAGCTCTGGTCACTTGTGGGAGACAATGGGAAATACCCTTGTCTTAGGGTTACTCCAAAACTTATACATGCACACACACATGCACACGCACACATGTATGCATGTGCATGTTTAAATGTGATTAGCTTGGAAGGAATAACGCATTTCAGTGTTACGAAACTCAAAAGGACAGCAGGGTATCTGGTGAAAATTTCTTCTTACCCGTCTCTACCTACTCAGCTTCCTTCCCTGGAGGCAACCAGTTTTCATGACTTTTGGGAGCACCCTTTCAGGGCTATTCTATTCATACAGAGGTATGTATGTAGACTCACCTTTATTTTTTTATTTTTTGAAGATTTTATTTATTTACTTGACAGAGAGAGACACAGTGAGAGCACGATGCGGGGCTCAATGCCAGGACCCTGAGATCATGACCTGAGCCGAAGGCAGAGGCTTTAACCCACTGAGCCACACAGGCGCCCCTCCTTTTTAGCCTATTAATGTGATGGATTTCTTTAATTGACTTTCAGATGTGAAATGCCTTGCATACCTGGGATAGATTTCACTTGATTATGCTGTATGATTCTTTTCATGCATTGTTGGATTTGATTTGCTATTATTTTGTTAAATATTTTTGTATCTATGAGACATATTAGACTGTAGTTTTCTTTTCTATAATGTTTTCGTTTGGTTTTGGTATCAGGGTAATGCTGGCTTCACAGAATGAGTCAGGAAGTATTCCCTCTGCTTCTTTCCTCTGAACAAGATTGTAGAGAACTGACATCATGTCTTCCTTAAATGTTTCATAGAATTTACCAATGAACCCATTCAGCCTGCTTTCTGTTTTGGGACGTGATTAACTATTGATTTAATTTTTTTCATTGATATAGCCCTATTTGGATTTGGTTTATGTCTATTTCTTCTTGTGCGAGTTTGGGAAGATTGTGTTTTTAAACAAGTTGGCCAATTTCATCTAGGTTGTCAAATTTGTAGGCATAGAGTTTTCATAGTATTCCTCTATTATCCTTTTAATGTATATGGAGTCTTCAGTGATGTGTCTCCTCTTCCACTTCTGATGTAATTTGTATCCTCTCTCTTTTTTTTTTTTTTCTTACTTATCCTGGCTTATCTTACTTATCTTACTTAGTCTTATCAATTTTCTTGATCTTTTCAAAGTGCCAGCTTTTGATTTCATTGACTTCATTAATTTTTGGTTTTTAGTTTCATTGATTTCTGCTCTAATTTTAATTTTTTCTCTTCTTCTGCTTTTAATTGTATTAACTTTTCTTTTTTCTTTTCTAATATATGTGTAAATTTTCCTCTAATTTTTGCTTTTTCTGCATCCTAAAAATTTTTATTTGTATTTTCATTTTATTTATTTATTAATATTTTATTTATTTGAGAGAGAAAGAGCATGAGTGGGGGAGGGGGAGAAGGACAGGAAGAAGACTCCCACTGAGCAGGGAGTCCAATGCGGGGCTCAATCCCAGAATCCTGAGATCATGACCTGAACTGAAGGCAGATGCTTAACCAAATGAGCCACACAGGAGCTGTATTTTCATTTTAATTAGTTAAAAATATTTTTAAAATTTCTCTTGAGAGTTCTTCTTTGACATATGTGTTATTTAGAAATGTGCTATTTAATTTCCAAGTACTTTGGGATTTTTCCAGTTATCTTTTTGTTACTGATTTCTAGTTTAATTTCATTGTGGTCTGAGACCAGACGTTGTATGATTTTTATTTTTTGAAATTTGTTAAGATGTGTTTTATGTCCCCAAATATCATTTATTTTGGTGAATGTCCCATACAAGCTTGAGAAAAATATATGTTTTGCTGTTTTTATGAGGTAGTTTATTTTATATTTATATCCACTTGATTGGTGATGTTTTTGAGTTCAACTCTATCATTACTGATTTTCTGCCTGTTGGTTCTGTCCCTTTCTGATAGAGGGGTATTGAAATCTTCAATTATAAAGGTGGATTAATGTATTTATCCTTGCATTTCTACTAGTTTGGCTCATGTAGTTTGATGCAGTTGTTAGAGTCATACATATTAAGGATTGTTGTTTTCTTGGAGGCTTGACCCTTTATCATTTTGCCCCTCTTCATGCATACTAACTTTCTTGCTCTAAAGTCTGCTTTGTCTGAAATTAATATAGCTATTACTGTTTCCTTTTGATTCATGTTAGCGTGATATATCTTTCTTTATCCATTTTACTTTAAATCTGTATATGTTTTTATATTTCAATTGAGTTTCTTTTATACACTATATAGTTAGGTCTTGATTTTTGATCCAATCTGACAGTCTGGCCTGATTTATTCATTAAGCCCATTGACATTCAAAGTAATTATTGGTATAATTGAATTAATAGCTTTCGTATTTGTTACTGTTTTCTCTTGGTTGACCTTGCTCGTTGTTCCTATTTTTATCTTCTAGTCTTTTTTCTGACTTTCATGGTTTTATTTATTTTTATTTTTTAAAAAAATTATTTATTTATTTGACAGAGAGACAGCAAGAAAGCAAACACAAGCAGGGGGAGTGGGAGAGGGAGAAGCAGGCTCCTTGCAGAGCAGGGAGCCTGATGTGGGGCTCAATCCTAGGACCCTGGGATCAGGACCTGAGCCAAAGGCAGAAGCTTAATGACTGAGTCACCCAGGGGCTCCTGACTTTCAGTGTTTTAATTGAGCATTGAAAATGATTCTATTTCCTCTCTTTTCTTAGCATATCAATTATATTATGTTGCTCTAGAGTTTTCAATATACATTTATAACAAATTCAAGTCCACTTTCAAATAACACTATATTACTTCACAAGTGGTTTTAGCACCATATAATAACAAAATAATCTAATTCCTCCCTCTTTTCTCCTGTATGTTTGGGGTCATTCATTTCCCTTACATATCAGCATATATCTGTATATAATCATGTATGTATACATAAGCGTACATAATTTAATACATTGTTGGTATTGTTTTGCTGTTAGATCAATTAAGAATAAGAAAAATAGAAGTTTTTATTCTACCTTCTCTTATTCCTTCTTTAATATCCTTCCTTTTTCATGTAGATCCCATTTCCTGACTTAAATTATTTTTTTTCTCTCTGAAGAACTTTTAACATATTTTGAAGGCAGGTCTACTATCAACAAATTTCCTTAATTTTTGTTTGCCTGAGAAAGTCTATTTCTCCTTTATTTTTAAGGTTATTTTCACAGCATACAGAATTCTAGATTGATTTTTTTTTCTCTTAACATTTTAAATATTTCACTCCACTCCCTTCTTGACTGCATGTTTTCTAAGGAGAAGTCAAATGTAATTCTTTTTTTTTTCTTTTCAAATTTTTATTTAAATTCTAGTTAATTAGCATATAGTGTAATATTGGTTTCAGGAGTAGAACTTAGTGATTCATCATTTACATATAACACCCAGTACTCATCATAACAAGTGCCCTCCTTAATACCCATCACCCATTTAGCCCATCCTCACCCACATTCCGTCATCAACCGTCAGTTTGTTCTCTGTCCTTAAAAATCTCTTATGGTTTGTTTCCCTCTTTCTCACTCTTTTATTCCTTTCCATATTTGTTCATCTGTTTTGTTTCTTAAATTCCACATATGAGTGAAATCATATGGTATTTGTCTTTCTCTGACTTATTTTGTTTAGTATAATAATACTCTAGTTTCATCCATGTCATTGCAAATGGCAAGATTTTATTCTTTTTGATAGCTAGGTAATATTCCATTTTTTATATATAGTTTGGCTGTTGTTGATAATGCTGCTATGACTACTGGGGTGCATGTACTCCTTTGAATCAGTGTTTGTGTATCCTTTTAGTAAATACCTAGTAGCACAGTGGATGGATCCTAGGGTAGTTCTATTTTTAACTTTTTGAGAAACCTCCATACTGTTTTCCAAAGTGGCTGTACCAGTTTGCATCCCCACCAATAGTGCAAGAGGGTTTGCCTTTCTCTGCATCCTTGGCAACATCTGTTGTTATCCTGCTCAAATGGAATTCTTATCTTTGTTCCTTTGAAGGAAGTTATCTTTCTCCTCTGGCTTCTTTCAAAATGTCCCCTTTGACTCTGATATGTTTATGTGTCCTTATTTTTTTTTTAGGATTTATTTTATTTAATTGAGACAGAGAAAGAGAGAGAGAGAGAGAGAGAGAGAGAGAGAGAGAATGAGAGGGGAGAGGTCAGAGGGAGAAGCAGGTTCCCCTCAGAGCAGGGAGCCCGACGTGGGACTCGATCCCAGGACTCCAGGATCATGACCTGAGCCGAAGGCAGTCGCCCAACCGACTGAGCCACCCAGGCGCCCTATGTGTCCTTATTTTTGGCATTTATTCTTCTTCGTGTCATGTGAGCTTCCTGGATCTGTGGTTTGCTACCTGTTACTAATTTGGGAAAATTCTGTCATTATTGTTTTAAGTATTTCTTCTGTTCCTTTTTTTCCCTTCTCCTACTAGTATTCTCATTGTGTGAATGTTATAGCTTTTGTAGTTGTCCCACAGTTCCTGGCTACTGTTTGTTTGTTTGTTTGTTTTTCAGCCTTTGTCTTCTTTGCTTTTCAATTGTTGAGGTTTCTCCTGATATATCCTCAAGTTCAAAATTCTTTCCTCAGCCCTGTTCAGTCTAGTAATAAGCCCATCAAAGGCATGATTCATTTATGATCTCTAGCATCTCTTTTTGGTTCTTTCTAAGAATTTCCATCTCTCTGCTTATGTTACCCATCTGTTCTCGCATGCCATCTTTACCCATTAGAGCCTATTGCAAATTAATCATAGTTATTTTAAATTTCTGATCTGATAATTCCAATATCCCTACCATGTCTAAGTCTGATGCTTGCTCTCTTTCTTCAAACTGTGTTTTTTGTTTTTTAATATGTTTTGCAATTTTTTCTTGATAGTGGGACATAAGGAACCAAGTAAAAGGAACTGCCATAAGTAGGCCTTTCGAAATGTGGTGGTGAGGTGTGGGGGAGGAGAAGCGTTCTGTAGTCCTAGCATTAGGTCTCTGTCTTTTGTGGGCCTGTGCCTCTGGACTGTGAACTTCACATATGCTTTTGCAAAATTAATTAATTTTTTTTCACATAGACTTCTCAGTTGTCCCCCACATGTACATCCAACAGGATGATTATAGCCAGCTAGAATTTGGTATTTTCCTTCCTCAGATCAAGTAAGCACTGATAAAACCCTAGATGAGGCCCTGGCTAAATAGTTTCTCCTTAGGGCAGACCTTGCTAAGAAGAACAGAATTACCCTAATATATTTCCAAATAGATTCTTTCCTTCTGTCTCTGCCAGAAACGGGGAGGGGGGGGTTCGCCCAATATTATAGTAAAAACCTGGTCGATAATCTTAAAATAAGGCTCATAAAATTGTGGGGACCCCCTATGACTGGCTCCCCCCCCAGGCATTTTTAGCTCTTGGACTTGTCCACTTGGAGCCTCCAGAAATTCATCAATTACAGTGGTGGTTTTCCCCTTCTTGGCACTGTTTCCCATGGAGTTTCCAGTTCCCAAGTTCCTGCTCCAGGAAATTGGTGATTTCTCTAGTTGCCTGTTGATCTCTCCAATTCTGGGGGTAGCAATTTGTTCTGTGACCTCATTTTTATTATTGATCAAAGAAGGGCTATCAATTTTTTTTAGTTTGTTTAGCTTTCTACTTATGGTTAGGATGGGTGACTTTCAAGCATGCAGAACTGGAACCTGGACGTGCAATGCCGTCTCTACCACTTTTTGAAGGAGTGTTTTCTGTTATTTGTTTAGAACGAGGGAAGCAGTGAGGATTTAGAGTCAGAGTTGCTAACACTTTGCATTGAGCAAGTGATTTTAACTCCTCTACACAAGAGTTTTCTTATGTATAAAAGAGGAATTAGGAAAAAATAAAATAAAATAGGAATTAGAATACCTCCTTTGTAGATTTTCTGCGAAAGACAGAGGATATTGTGTATAAACATGCATGGAACAAAGCAGGAGTAAAAGCTAAATAAATAGCCAAAAAAGGGGAAGTGATATTTTTCTGACTTTTCCCCCTAGTTCTTGGAGGAGGGGAGTGTTTTGAATGCCTGTATGACAGGTTGTCACAGCCTGCGGCCTCTCCCGTCACTCATACTGCCTAGGACTGTTAACTTCCTAGCTAGTCCCTGAATGTCCAAGGGAAATTTACCTTAGAGCCTTTGCACTGCTGTTTCTTTTGCCTAGAACTTTCTTCACTTAGGTACCTACATGAGTCCTGCTTTTACCTCAGTCACATCTTTCCTCAAATGATTCCTCACGTAGGCTTTGTCAGAGCACCCCACTTTGCATTCATCCCCAATGATCTCTACCTCTGTCTCAGTTATGTTTTTCTCCATAATGCGTATCATCACTAGACTACATCTATCTATATAGCTATACAGCTCTTTTTCTTTTTCTTTTCTCATCTGACTGCATCACTGTTCCCACTAAATATAAGGGCAGGAATTTTTCATTTCTGAATCCCCAACTCCCAGATCCTGTGTCTTGCATATCATAGGTGTTCAATAAACTCAAGGAATGAATTTGCAAAAGCACACTACAAATTAACCTTAAAGAGGTAATAAATAAGATTTATAAATGGAAAATGACTGCCTTAAAATATTTGAATCCTCTTTCTGCACAGTACTTAGATCTTATCATCCCCCTCACCTCACTACTTAGTGAAATGTAACTTCTAGAGATTTGACAAAAGAAATAAAATAGGTAACCTGCTTTATATTTTGGGGCTACAAACATCACTGACTAAAAAACAGAACTATAAACAGCAATTAAATCCAATGTCCTCATCCCTTGGTAGCCAGCGACATCCGCTGCTGTAATTTTTGATTTCCCTTCTCGCTTAGACCTAGGACTTGGAATGCATATCAAGACAACTAAAATGCCTACTGTTGGAATACATGAAGCCAATTACGGGATGTGGATACGGCCTGACATCGCTTAGAATTGTCTCATTGGCTGTGACAGCTTCCGATGAGAGAGACTAAGAGACCTGTATATTCCTAAATGGTTATTAACTCAGGTACATAAGGCGGAGAACAACGGTTTGCTCATGAGGCCTGCTTGCACTGGAGTGATTAGGGTAGTGCGGCCGCCGGGACCCTGTCCTCCTCCGCTGAGGTCTCACCCGATAAGAGGCAGCCAGGAAAGAACCGAAAACTTAAAGAGATTTAGTCTCATCAAAATCTGGCATATAAATATGATGCCAATACTTATTCCTGGGCTCCATTCCTGAGGAAAGTCACAGCTTGCTAAAAATAAGTCCCCACGGTCCTGTAGTGAAACCACTTCCCACACCTGCCGAGTGATGTTAAATGCACTCCTCTCTCACCAAACTTTGAGAGTTTTTTCACCTGCCTTGCTCTTCTTGTATTCTGATGTCATAGTGACAGAAGTCTGGTTCATGCTGGTGGTATGTTTGTGACATGATCAGTCTTCGTTTTTCAACATATTGTTTTCCCTAAGACTGCACCTTAAGGCAGATTGCCATGAAATGAAATCCAACTGGCTCTACACTGTTGTCATTATTGATTCAGATTTCATGAGAAATTGTGAAATGAGCAGAGAAAGGTGCTAAAAACAGATGAATAGCATGTTGGGGCTCAGCCAGGTGATCAAAGGAGGGAGAGTTTTGCTGCAAAACAGCAAAATGTGAAAGTTACTAATTCTTGATTGAATGTCTACAGCAGATAAAAGTGGGGCAGTTGATGATTAGATGCTTTGTAATGTGGGTGATGCCAGTCTCGGACAAGTAAACGAGTCTTTTCCTTGAACATTGATCTCATTGTACTTTGCTTTTTTTTTTTTTTTTAAATCAAGGAATGCCCATCATTTAGTACTAAAATGCCTCAAGTTCTCAATAAATGCTTTTTGAATAGAAATAGTAGAACTCTTCACAGTCTTTAACTTTTTCTTAGAAAAACACCATCAAAATTTTCACTCATGCTTGGAAAATTATGTTTCCACAGTTTTGTTTTTAATGAATACAGTTCAAATGCCTAAGTAATTATGTAGAGAAATTCACAAGTCTGATATGATTTGAAATTTCAATGTACAGCTACAATCTGCTTTCTAAAATTATAATTGTCTATATTTGCTGTCATGGTTGAAAGAAAGCAAGATATTAAATATTTTTCTTAAATTGGCTTGGATATGAAAAGTGGTATCACCCAAAATAGAGAGTCAGACAAATAAAGCTTAAATAGAATAGTAACACTAGTTAACTTTTATGGCTTGTTTATTGTTTAACATGCACTCTGCTTTACAAATAGTAGCTTATTTAAACCTCTTAAAAATGGTTTGAGGTAGTTACTGTGATTCTCTCTGGTTCATAGGGGAGGGAACTGAAGCTTAGAGACCTTAAGCGAGGAGCCCAAGGTCAGACAACTGACCTTCAAACTCAAGCATCCTGGCTTTGGACTCAGTGCTCTTAACTACCAGGCATGTTGCAGAAATCAAAGCAAATAGAAACACGATCACTTACCTGGGGTGATAATTGAAGAGATAGGGCACACTGTTTCAAGATTCGGGCCATTTCGTCCTAGAGATTATACTGTTGTTGAACAATGGTGATTAAATATTTAAGCTACTTTTGATTTCAGGAGAAAAAAATGTGTAACGTATATACAGTTTTACATCATTTAAGAAGTTGTTTGATTCAGAGTTGTAATTTCAGGGAAAAAAAAGGCTACAAGTGATCAATTGCTCACAACCAGTTCTTTGCTGAGCATACATGTGGCAAAATGGTGGCCCTTTTATTTCCCTGTATCTCCTCTCCTTCTTACCGCCGAACTGCTGTTTCAGGTGACTACCTCTTTACCTGGACTGTCACAGCAGCCCCCAACAACCTCAGTTTTTCTCCACACCACTGCCACAAGTACCTTCAGTAACCCATGCACAAAAAATGCTGTATCACTATCCTCTGCATCAAGAGCAATGATTGCTGTGAACTTGGAGTCATGCACTCTGCTGCCCATCCAACGAGAGCTAAGGTCTCTATGCCAGTAAGAACTTTATACACAGGACTCATTATGCTCTAACGTTGCTCTTTCTTTACATTTTAATTCCAGTTACTTCACATACAGTGTGATATTCGTTTCAGGTGTACAATATAGTGCTTCAACACTTCCGTACAGCTCCCATTGCTCGTCGCAGTAAGGGCGCTCCTTAATCCCCATCACCTATTTCACCCATCCCCCCACTTACCTCCCCTCTGGTAACCATCCATCTGTTCTCTGTAGTTAAGATCTCTAGCACTGCTCTTCGGGGATTCCACTATCTGTCACCAGCTGGCTGCCTCACCTGGCATTCCACCATTTACCTCAGCATCCACACTCTGGCATTGTTTCCCATTGTTCACACATTGTTTCTCATGCTTCGAATATTCTCCAAGTTCTCTCTTTTCAGCACACTCTTAATTATCTGGGATACTATACTGGAATATAGAAGACCTTAGGATGTGTCTGTCATAGACAGCCCATGATTAAAGCCTCGTTATATAAGCTCGGAACAGTGCTTAGCTGATTAGAATCTCAATTTCATCACTGGTAGAATGAGGGTGATAATATTATTTATTTTACAAGATTTTTATAAATATCAAGTGAGATAGTGAGTGCAAAGGGCTTGGCATCCAATAAATATGTGTTCCTATATTCAACTGCAGATTGACTCTTCTAGCATTTCATTCCCCATCCCCCATCCCACTGAGAAGATTTTGGATATTCCTCTCTGTGACCCTGCCACACCAGGGTGAAACCACTAAACTTGTAGTATTGTTTGGCACTTGTCTGTTTCTTGTTGGTTTCCTCACCTAGACTGATAGTTCCCAACCCAGGCTGCAGACCTAAGTAACCTGGGCAGCTCATTTAAATAATACTCCTTCAGGGCGCCTGGGTGGGTCAATGGGTTAAGCCTCTGCCTTCAGCTCAGGTCATGATCTCAGGGTCCTGGGATCGAGCCCTCCATCGAGGCTCTCTGCTCAGCAGAGAGTTTGCTTCTCCCTCTCTCTCTGCCTGCCTCTCTGCCTACTTGTGATCTCTTTCTCTGTCAAGTAAATAAATAAAATCTAAAAAAAAATGCTCCTTCTTAGTTCAGTTAAATGAGAGTCTCTGATCTGGTAATACAGTCAAGGTTTATAAAGTTCCCCAGGTGATTTTAATATTCAAGCCCGGACTATAGATTCCTTCAAAGCAGGGATTCATGAGTCCCTGCTGCCCTCTCAGAGCTGGGATGGAATGGACATTCAATGCGTGCCCAAAAACCGAATAAAGGCCCTCCAGGCCTTCTGAATATACATTCAATAAACTTGAACCCATTTAATTATAAAAGTGCAATACCTAGGGGCGCCTGAGTGGCTCAGTTGGTTAAGCTACTACCTTCGGCTCAGGTCATGATCCTGGAGTCCCGGGATTGAGTCCCACATCGAGTCCCACATTGGGCCCCCAGCTCCGCGGGGAGTATGCTTCCCTCTCTGACCTTCTCTCCTCTCGTGCGCTCTCTCGCTCTCTCTCTCTCAAATAAATAGAAACAAAAACAAAAGTGCAATACCTAAATTAGCATATTATTGATAAATTTACATTTATACAATGGTAATCAGTACCTATACAGGTAAAGACATGATTTAAGTTTTCTCAAAGTCTAGATGTTTCTTCAAGCAATTTCCTATTTTCTTACTTGTGGCTCCAGTGTTTTTGTTTGTTTGCTTTTCATTCTTTTGGGTCCCAAAGTCAAATGGGTGAGGTGATTTTAACTTCCTACAGGGTGCCTAAATACTCAGAGCTGAAATTAGCAGTTTACCTGCCACTGTAAAATTTCTCACTGTCGGCTACTATATATAATTCTATCCCTTCTAGCATTTGTTCTGTTGCCTTCCTCTTGGAGTGTATATGCAGATTTATATTTAACCTTCCTGTGTTCTTTGTTTTTAGTGGCCCATCAATAATTGTGTTTAGCTGTAAAAATATATACAGCACCTTGAGAGAGGAGGAAGAAAGGGACTAATGGCATTGAAAGCAATAGCTTTATCAGTTTGTTAAAATTAACTTTTTCTCCATAATGTCTGGTAGTGCTTTCTTTTCAGAATGCTAAATGGAAGGTGAAATACAGTAAAATGCTTCTTTTCGTGTAGTAAATGGTGTCAGAGCACCATGACTAATAAAATCAGCTTTCTCATCTAAGTGCAGAAGATTTTTAAGTTTATTTTCAGTAGGATTCGGTTTCAGGATGGCCTCTGGACAGTCAGCTGAATGGTGGGTAAGGGAAGTAGATTCCTATCTTTGCTGGTAAAGAGAATCACAACTTCAATACCTCTGTTCTGGCTTAGTAATTGAAATGCTATCAGCTTAACAAAAAGAAAGAAAACACATCACAAATGTGTCTCTAACTATTGTGGGGTGGGGAGGGATTCACAGGTTAGATATTTTTATTGAAATAAAAATGGTGGATTCTGGAACTGTAATTTCTTTACAAGGTTATTTTCTCTTAGGTAATCAGCTCGGATGTGGGGTCTACTGTTTCCTTCTGGATGATAGACACTGGGCAGAAAATCAAACAGTTTACTGGTTGCCATGGCAATGCAGAAATCAGCACTATGGCCCTTGATGCAAATGAGACACGGCTTTTGACTGGCAGCACAGATGGGACCATAAAGGTGAGAACGCTGTAATGCTTTTCTATCCAGATACGAGGAGGCTGAAATACTATGTGAGGAGACATAGCTATAGCTATATTTGTTTTTGCCTTTTTGTCCATGCAAGAGAAAAGATGAGATGAGAAGGGTTAAGTAACTCACACCATCTAATAACAAAGCTGTTAGGGGGAAAAAAAAAAAAAAAAACTCTGTGGAAAAATGAATAAATGATTTCTATGAATAAATTATTTAAAATAAAAACACAACTTGGCTTACTTATTTCAGGAAGCCTGTTCCAGTGTTCTGAATAGAGGACTACTTTGGGGAATAGAAAGTCCAAGTAATTTTCCTATGCTTCAGCTAATATCTCTAGTTTTCATCTTCTCAGTTTATAAAATGAGAAATCCGGACAACCAAGAAAACTTTTTAAAATGGCAT
>CM052799.1:107827190-107911553 GCA_028533885.1 Nasua narica | reverse complement strand
CACTCTCTCCCACGTCCCCTCCCACATATATATCTGTATACTTGGTACTTTATTATGCCAGTTTTACAGAGGAGGAAACTAAAGCCCAAGGAAATAAAGCAAATTGCTTAAGGTTCCATAGCTGGTTCAGTTTAGGCAGAGCTTACAAATATAGAAATGACATATTCTTCTTAATGGCTACATTCTGTGCTACTGTATAGATATTCCATATACTTTTTTTTTTTTAAGATTTTTATTTATTTGACAGAAAGAGACACAGCAAGAGAGGGAATATAAGTAGGGGAGTGGGAGAGGGAGCAGGGAGCCTGATGTGGGGCTTGATCCCAGGACCCTGATATCATGACCTGAGCTGAAGGCAGAAGCTTAATGACTGAGCCACCCAGGCGCCCCCAGATAGTCCCTTTAATAGGGACTCTTTAGTCCCTTAATAATGAGCAACCAGGTTGATTCAGGTATTTAGCTTTTATAAACAATGCTTCAAGAATATAAAAATATTCAAAATATGTCTTTTCACACATGTGAGTGCCTCTGTGAGATGATTTCCCCAAAGTTGAAAGTCAAAGGGAGTCTAGTCAAAGGGTATATGCAATTTAATTTTGGTAGGCCCACTTGCTCTTTGTCGATGATACACCAAGGATATTTCAAGGCAGGTCTTAGTTTTAGCTGCTGGAGACCTAATAATGTTCTGTTGTAAGTTCACCCACTGGGCCTGGGTCCTCACTGCCTGCTGGAGGAAACAAACTCAAAGTGCTTGTGCCTCTGTGAATGGGGTTGACATCCACTACCAACAGGACATTTTCCTGGGAGAAGATGGGAAGCCTATCCATAAGACCTGTGTTTCAGGCTCTGTATTAGATGTTTAACCCTCCAGATGTCCTGGAGGAGTAAATGTCCTGGGTCATAAATGAGGAAATCGAAATTTAGAGGCATTTACACTTAGAGAAAGAACCAAGGTTTCAACAGACTCCAAAATGTGGCTCTGCATGATTTTATGGTCTTCCCCTTAAAAATACTCTAAAGCTTTTGAATCAGCTATTATTATTATTTCTTAAAGATTTTATTTATTTATTTGACAGTGAGAGAGACAGCGAGAGGGAACACAAGCAGGGGGAGTGGGAAAGGGAGAAGCTTCCTTTGAGCAGGGAGCCCGATGCAGGGCTCAATCCCAGGACCCTGGGATGATGACCTGAGCCGAAGGCAGAAAGCACCTGAGTCACCCAGGTGCCCCTGAATCAGCTATTATTAGACTAGAATGATCAGGTTACAAGTAGAATAACAAAAAATAATGGGTAAACTTAAATGGTGAGGGGATTTTCTTAATTTTGACATACCCTAAGGGAATCAGCCCTCGTTCAGAATATAAACACCAATCCTATTACACTGTGTTAGTTTAAAATAATCCTATTATACTCACTGAGTGAGTGTAATTTATTTTACACTGAAGAAGTTATTTTACTCACTGAAGAAGACATTTTCTGTTCTTGTCTCAAAGCTGACGTAAGTTTTTCTCTTGAAGGTATGGGACTTCAGTGGATACTGTCACCACACACTAAATGTTGGGCGAGAAGGAGCTGTGGATATTTCACAGATGCTGGTTCTTAAGAAGACGATACTGGTTACAGGCTGGGAGAGGTATGATGTGCTTCCTGCAAAACCTGGGAAGGCAAAAGGAGAATGTTTGTATTTGAATCAGAATCTATTTTTTTTAACTTTTAAATAAAAACTTTATTTGAGGTAATGCTTCGGTTTTGAATCAGAATCTAAAAGAGACAAGAACATAGAGATCTTGACTGATTCTGAGTCATTAACTTGCTGGTGAGCGAGGTGAGTGGACCTGGTCGGATTGACTGAATGCTTAGTGACTAAAACGTTGTAATATCACGTAGCTCAAGCAGCTTTGAGAGGTGTTAGAAGGCTTTCTTCTGACTTTTGGAATCCTTTTCTTTAATCATTCCAGACAGGGTCATAATACCACTTCCAAAAGGTTTCTAAATTTTATAGTCAATAAATTCCTAATGTATAAATTACACTCTTTCAACGATAAAGGGAAGTCATTTCTTTCTCTCTTGTTACTTATTTTAAATTGCAGCAAAGAGGAAAATAGGATACAGGATTTTATATTAGCTTTTCCTTCATATCTGTGCAGACAAGGGCCTTTCACGGCCTGCTTACTGTTCGTGAGGAGCAGTTCTTCCATTTCATTTTAAGAAAAATTACTTCTCTTTCTTTTTCTCTTGAGAGAACTAAGGGATCATAAACGGGACCTTTTCTATGGCATTGTATAAGCACTAGGAAAATGAAAGTGTGATATTTGTGGAAAATATATTGTCCATAAATTCAGTAGTTCACAAAAATGGCTCTAATAGGTAATTTGCCCAACATTATTCACTATGGAATTTTGATCTTAATGATTTGAAGCTAGGATCCAAATCAGATTTTATACCTAGAAAATTAGCGGTATGGATTTGGGGACTTTTATTGATCACATGAAAGGCTTTCTCTCTCTTTTTTTTTTTTTTTAAGATTTTATTTATTTATTTGACAGAGAGAGAGAGATCACAAGCAGGCAGAGAGGCAGGCAGAGAGAGAGGGGGAAGCAGGCTCCCTACTGAGCAGAGAGTCCAATGGAGCTCAATCCCAGGACTCTGGGATCATGACCTGAGCCAAAGGCAGAGGCTTTAACCCACTGAGCCACCCAGGCGCCCCAAGGCTTTCTCTTCTAATGCAAATGTGCATACGCAGACTAGAAAACATAGTGCCATTTACAGCTCAGGGGTAGTTTGACTATAAGGAAAGAAAGCATAATCCAGATTATTCTACTTGATATCAAGAATGAATTCAATAATCCTCACCTTTGAAAGGAAAGACTTCTTCACATCCTAGGAACAATCATGACCCATTAACAATTTATCTCTCAAAAGACTATGGACTAAGTATTTCTATCATGGGGCTGTGGCAATAAGTCAGTTTAATTCTCAAATATTATGGCATGGTAGATGTGAAGTATACAGCTAACCCAGCTTAAATTTTGAACATAACAAAAAAGAATTTTAAGAATTCGTCAGTGTAAGTCAAAAGTTTGGAGATACTGTTTCCTTAATTATATTTTTGAGATATCCATAGTTAGAAATTAGCATCAAAGGTAAGGTGTTTTTTTTTTGTTTGTTTGTTTCTTTGTTTTTTTGATTATTTACACAAGTCAGTTTTTTAAAAAAAATTTATTTATTTATTTGACAGAGAGAGAGAGATCACAAGTAGGCAGAGAGGCAGGCAAAGAGTGAGGGGGAAGCAGACTCCCTGCCGAGCAGAGAGCCCGATGCGGGGCTGGATCCCAGGACCCTGAGTGAGATCATGACCCGAGCGAGAGCGAGATCATGACCATGACCTAAGCCAAAGGCAAAGGCTTTAATCCACTGAGCCACCCAGACGCCTGTTTATAAAAGTCAGTTTTAGAAGATTAAATGTGTAAAGTCCCTTAGAAGTGGTTTAAAGGGACACCTGGATGCCTACCTGGTTCAGTCCATAGAGTGACTCTTGATCTCTGGGTAGTGAGTTCAAGCCCCACATTAGGCATAGAGTGGAAAGAAGGGAGCAAGGGAGGGAGGGAAAGGAATACCTGATGTTCTGCTCTCTCTAGATGGGTGGAGACTTTCTATAATCTTGGGCGAGGTAGCTTTGGGAAGACTGAATTGAGAGAAGGAACAGTTACCACTCCTTCCATCTTTCCCCATCTTTTCCATCTTCCACAAAGTTGTCAGGATTCAGATCTCTAGTTGTAACTGAAAGTTGAAGGAATACATTCTCAGTTGTATTATTTCCCTTTTATGTTGGTAGATTTAAAAAGCTTATTTCTGGGGCGCCTGGGTAGTTTTGTCAGTTAAGCCCCTGATTTTGGCTCAGGTCATGATCTCAGGGTCCTGGGATTGAGCCCTGGCATCTGACAGTTTGCTTGTTCCTCTCCCTCTGCCCCTCCCCCAGCTCATGCGCTCACTCTCTCTCTCACAAATAAATAAATAAAATCTTAAAAAAAAATTATATTTCCTGAGTCAAAGCCCTTATGTGAGGACAGATTTTACTGGAATTCGGCAGGGTCCTTTATATGAGGAGGCATTTAACAAAGTAGCAAGAGGACAGGTCGACTGTTCAGTTATAATGGGAGAAGGGTGGTCCATTAAGCCAATTCCTTAAGAGTTTAGTGATTAGAAAAGAAATAACTGGAAGATTGACAGCTTATTAAGCTTTCTTTAAAACCTAGAGGGAGGTTGTTTAAGTTGTAGCTTTAACTTCAGGCTCTACCTAAAAAAAGAATTTGGTTTGATAATTTTGCCCAGGATAAGACAGATAGTACATTTATGGAGTGAGGTATCTAAATATGCATCTGATTTATTTTATTTATAGTGCCTTGTAACATTAGGCCCTTTATATACATTATCTAACTTAATCCTTAGCTTCATTTGAAAGGTAGGCAGTATTTTGTAGGTATCTCAGTCTTTATTGTCAGCTCTTATCTCTCTAAGCTCACTTATCCATTTGCTTTCTGGACATGTCTGCCTGCAATCTCAATTCAAAATATTTTAAACTAAATTTATTATTTGTTCGCTCTTCAAAACCCACTTTTTTCATCTTAACTTCAGAGCTTCAGTTAACAGCCAGAGACCTGGATATCCACCTTGGTTCTTCTTTCTCGCTCAACATCACAACCAAGTAGTGTTACCTATTTTATATTCTAAATATCTCTCAAACTTGTTCCTATTGCTACTACAACTGTATCATTCAGGGTATCATTTCTGCCTGGCTGAATGTCACAGCCTTCTAATTTGTCGTTTTCTCTAGTAATGCCCCCATTGTACTTCTTAAATAGATTCTGCACATTTTAGCTATCATAATTTCTTTCTACAATGCATTCTATCTATGTCACTTCCTTGTTTAACACCTTTCAGAGTGTCTATAAAATACTTTGAAGCTTATCCTGGCCTGGACCTATTCTTAGTATCATTCTTACCCATTCCTGGGTACATTCTAGTAATCTCTACGCCCAATGTGGGGCTCGAACCCATGACCCCAAGATGCAGAGTTGCACCCTTTTCTGACTGAGCCAGCCAAGTGCCCACTGGGGTACTTTTCAAACTCCCAAATATAGGAACTTGCTGTCATTGGGATCCTGTGTAAACCATACCCCTTGCCTTTATTCTCTCCCCTTCGCTAGAAATCCTTCTTCAAACATTGTTCATGTGGCTAACATTTATTGCTGTTTCAGGCCTTGTTCATTCATCTTCACCAGAACATCTCTCTTTACTCCCAAGGAGGAAATATGCCCCCTATTTGTCTTTGTGCTGTATAACTTCCTGTACTTTATTTAACGTAGAATTAGATTATAGCATTTAATGTGTGTGTGTGTGTGTGTGTGTGTGTGTGTGTTATAGTGTCTGGTTCTTAGTGGATGCTCAATGATATTTGTTGAATGATTTAATTAGTGTTTATTAAATAACAGGAAATCTGAGAATTAGAGAGGTTAGTTACTCGTGGTCACATTCTGAATAAGGAGCAAGCAGGATAGTTATTCAAATCTATTCTCTCTTAAGAATAAACCAGGAATCTAAGTATTACCAGTCCTCTTTCACAAGGGAGGATACGTGGCTTGGGAAAATGCGTAGCTTGGCTGACATTACAAAGCTAGTAGGCAGCTGAATTGGAATTCCTGTGCCAAAGTCCATGCTCTTTCCACCATTCCTGAGGTACAAAGGGAGTCATTAAGTCACGGGAGAGCAACTATATTCTCTTAAACAAGTAATCTGAATGAATAGGTTGGTTATGTCAATCAAAGCTAGGGAATCAGTTTTGTGTGTTTGAAGAAATACGTAAAAGACACATTTATCTATGAGTACTGGGTGTTATATGCAGCTGATGAAACATTAAATTCTACCCCTGAGGGCCCCTGGGTGGCGCAGTTGGTTGAGCGACTGCCTTCGGCTCAGGTCATGATCCCGGAGTCCGGGGATCGAGTCCCACATCGGGCTCCCAGCTCCATGGAGAGTCCGTTCTCACTCTGACCTTCTCTCTCTCACTCTCTCTCTTTCCTAATAAATAAATAAATAAAATCTTTTAAAAAAAAAAATTCTACCCCTGAAACTAATAACACACTATGTGTTAACTAAATTGAATTTAAATAAAAAATAAAAAATAACATGTTTTAAATTAAAATTAAATAAAAAAAAACAACACCTCAAAGTTTTAGCTTACTATTATTTTTCCTTTTTCCTTCTCACAAATATTTTTAAACTATGCCTAGGTAGCAAGCACTGAATTAGGAACTATGGTGGACTGAATGTGAAGAAGCATGATTCTTGCTTTCACAGGCATCATGTATTTTAATTGGGGAGTCAACTCACTCAGGATACGATAAATGCTACCGTGAAATGGTCCTAAGCAAAACCTGAATTGGAGAGCCCATGTTGGTTTTCTAGAAATGCATTCGTTAATATCTAGAGAATATGTCAAATCTGTTAAAAAGACGATGCCCCAAAATCAGAACTTCTAGAAACATGTTTCTTATTGTTTTGAGCAAAATATATTTAGAGATGAAGTTGTGAATTGACATAAGGCCAACTAAGTAATGCCTGGTCATATTTACATTGGTAAAATTAAATGAATAAATGATCAATTAACTTTGCATTTGCATGTAATATGTATAGTTCTGGTAAAATCAAATAAATAACCATTTACAATTTTATCCTGCTCTATAATTCTATGATTCTATAATTTATAAAAATAGACTCAAGCTTTTAGTTTCTCCCACTGTATTTCTTTCTTTTCTGTTAAAAGAAAAATCTCTGTTTATGAAGGTTTTATCTCTGTAAAATAGCTAGACTTATACAAACATAAAGAAGGGAATCATTTGTATAAGTTCAAGTAATTCTGAAAATATTATTGATTGCATCTTTCACAAAACTCTGTAAAAGTAGGTGCTCAATAAATACCTGTTGACAAAACTTGATTTCTAAAAGTATTTTTAAGTGAAATTAGATTAGGGATTTGAAGTTCCTCGACAAAACTTATCTATCGCAAGATATTAAATTCTTAATTGCTTTACTAAGGTACTATAATTCTATGTGACTCAGTTGGTTTCTAGTATTAGAATGAAAACCAGATGAACATTTCTGAAGTGTAACTTACTCTGAAAAACCATGTTGGAAGTCAGGAGGGGGCAGATATGTGGAAATTCACAAATAACCCTCAAACCTAATTTTGTGGTAGCTTTGGTGTCCAAAATTTGACTCCAAGAATTTTAGGAAAAAGAATAAAAATAAGCTCATTTATATCAAACTCATTCTCTGCCTTAGAGATACCTCTTTTAAGCCTAAAAAGCACAATGGACTGAACAAGGATAGATTCTTATGCTAATTGGACTAACAATACATGAACAATTAGCCTCTGAGGGAACAAATAGGTAATTGTGTTCTTTTGTTCTCTTCAGGACAATTATTACATGGTAAATTTTGGTAAGAGTTATTTCCCCAGCGCATTCATCCTAAAAAAGGTTGTTTTTTAAAAATAATTTTTTCTTTTTGTATTTTTTTATACTTGACAGAGGAGCTAATTTTGTTCCCACAGAATCGGTCATTATATCTACATTCTGAGTGAGAGATCTGATCATCTTCACAGATGACACAGTGACTCAGGATCGCTGATGGGAGGTGTGGAATAGAACTAGTAAAGAACAAATCTCTCAGACTCCTAAAATGCCTTAAAATTGGCTCATTCTGTACTTCAATTTAACTCTTGGCAAAAGTACAAACTTAAAGTTATCTTTGAAATGGACAAAGCGAGAAATACAGTGTGGATTCTTAAGGTATTTTAAGGATAACTGTCATTTCAATTGAAAGTTTCAGGTTAAGTTTTAAGAGAAAGGTAGCAGCTAATTAGTTTCTCAACACTTTGACACACAAGGTGAAATATCAGAAGGGATAGTTTTTATACCATCTTATGAAAAGCATTCTGTGCCTTTGACTCCTGTTACCTAAATATATCTAGTTAATATGAGTATCTTGGCAAAAAGACATTTGACATTGAATTTTGACTGAGAGATAATAGAAGAGATAGAGGATTGACCTCTTCCCTCTCACTCCCACCCTACTCTCTGTAACTTCAAAGGGTTATCTCTTGAACCGAACATACCATTCAGTGAAAAAAAAAATTAAAATAATTACATGTAAAGCTTTTATAAGATTCATGGCAAATTCAGAACTGCAAAGTACCTCATTTATAGTATCTTATCTTGCTAAGCCTCATATTAATATTATCAAAAGAATATCAGTATTAAAATTATTGATTTTTTTTAAAGATTTTATTTACTTATTTGACAGAGAGAGAGAGAGAGAGAGATCACAGGTAGGCAGAGAGGCAGGCAGAGAGAGGGGGGGAAGCAGGCTCCCTGCTGAGCAGAGAGCCCGATGCGGAACTCGATCCCAGGACCCCGAGATCATGACCCGAGTCGAAGGCAGAGGCTTAACCCACTGAGCCACCCAGGCACCCCAAATTATTGATTTTTTAAAAGATTTTATTTATTTGACAAAGAGAGAGTGATCACAAGTAGGTAGAGAGGCAGGCAGAGAGGGGGCGTCGGGAAGTAGGCTCCCTGCTGAGCAGAGAGCCCAGATGTGGGCCCAGATCCCAGGACCCTGAGATCATGACCTGAGCCGAAGGCAGAGGCTTTGACCCACTGAGCCACTCAGGTGCCCCCAAATTATTGGTTTTTTAAAGAAAGAATAATTCACACATCAATTCCACAAATATTTATTAAATTCCTATTATGTGCTAGGTACTATTCTAAGCACTATTGATACAAAAAGGAAATAAAGTCCCTGCTCTCCTAGAGTTTATTTTTGGTAGGGGAGAGAGTAAATAAAGAGACAAGTAAATATAGACCACGATATCACCTAATGATAAGTGTAATAAAGAGAAAGGATGTAGGGTGAAGGATGAGAAACTCAAGGGGGAGTGTTTCACTTTATCTTTTAATTTAAATCAAGTTTTATTCTGATTGAAAAATCCAAGTAAGTAATAGTGCTCCCCACTTGAAATTTTCTTTTATTTATTCAAGTATATTTAACATTACTCAGTGCTCCTTGGGATAAATATACTCTTAATCCCTTTCGCCTGTTTTGCCCATGCCTCCACCAATTTCCTTTTTAGCAATGACTAGTTTTTTCTCTATATTTAAGAGTCTTTTTTTGGCTTTGTGTCTTTTTTTTCTTTGTTCATTTATTTTGTTTCTTAACTTCCACATATGATTAAGGTCATATGGTATTTGTTTTTCTCTGACTGACTTATTTCACTTAGCCTTACACTCACCACATCCATCCATGTTGCAAATGACAAGATTTCATTCTTTTTTCATTCTTCTTTCATTCTTTATTCATTCTCTTTTTATTCATGCATATGTACACACACACGCATCTTATGCATCTTATATATCTTATACATATCTGTGTGTGTATATATACATCTTTTTTATCCACATCTTCTTTATCCATTCATCTGTGGATGGATACTTGTGCTGCTTCCATATTTTGGCCACTGCAAATAATGCTGCAATAAACGTAGGGATGCATATATCTTTTTGAGTTAGTGTTTTTATTTTCTTGGATAAATATCCAGTAGTGGAATTACTAGATTATATGGTAATTCTATTTTTATTTTTTTGAAGAAACGCCATACTGTTTTCCACAGTGGCTGCACAATTTATATTCTTACCAACAGTGGAAGGGGATTTATTTTTTCTTTATGTCCTCTCCAACACTTGTTATTTGCGTTTTTAGTCATTGTGACAACCATGAGGTATTATACAACTGTAGTTGTTGTTTTTTTTTAAACTAGGCTTCACACCCAGCATGGAGCCTAACACAGGGCTTGAACTTATAGCCCTGAGATCAAGACCTGAGCTGAGATTAAGAGTTAGACACTCAACCAACTGAGCCATCCCATGGTTTGGACTTACATTTCCTTGATGATTAGTGATTATTCCTTGATGAATAGTGATATTGATTTTTCTGAATGTCTGTTGCCTTCTTTGAACAAATGTCTATTCATATTCTCTGTCCATTTTTTTTCCTCTGTCCATTTTTAAATTGGATTATTTGGGTTTTTTTTTTTTGTGTGTGTGTGTTTAGTTGTATAAATTCTTTATATATTTTGGAATTTAACCCTCAAGGGAGAGTCTTCAGATAGGGTGGTCACAAAAGGCTCAGTTAAGGAGGTGACATTTGGACAGAGAATTTTTCATTTATTTATTTGACAAATGTTTATTGAATACCCACTATAAGCTGGTCACAGTGCTTGCTATTGTGGAATTATAGAATGAGATAAGATGCCTGGTTTCTAAGAATTTATAATCTAACAGAGGAGTGCAGCTATATGTATTTATTAAATGTTAATAAAATGTGAACAGTTTGAGAGATGAGAAGAAGGAAATATTTCTTTCAACTCTAGTTATTAAGAAACCTACCAGAACGGGATGGGCCTTAGAGAATGGGTGTATGGGTAAACAGATGTGGGACTGTGTGTGAAAGGAAATCCATAGAGGGATGGATGAGTACTTCATTAAGAAAACAAAGTAGCTAGAAATGCGAAGGGTGCTTAGAGAACAATAAAGGTATCCTTTGTGTTGAGCAAGAACGTTTGCTTCAGAAACTTAGCCCCTGAATACCTCTAGCAATTCAAAACCAGCTCCTACAAGCAAGAAAGTTATTTGAAGCCTTGTATTCTCCCTTTTAAATCCAGGTGAATTTTGCATTCTAAAACATAAATTCATCTATCCTATAGATATTGTCCCCAAACTCTTTAAATAAAATTAACACTTAGGAAGGTGCCCCATGTTTACTCTGTGGCTTCCAGTAGCTGTGTCAAATATTTAGCTGGGCATTCATATTTTACTTTGAATATCAAGGGTAGAAGAAAAGAGAGAACTAATTCTAAAAAAGTAGATTGGACCCAAATAACAGTGGGTTTTGAATAATAGGCCCACACGTTTAAAATGTGCCATGTAGAGAGTGGAAAACGAATACATGTTTTTTAAGGAGGCATTAGCCTTATATTTGACCAGACCGTTTCCTCTGCCTAGAGTGCCTTCCTCTTCCAAATCCTACTCATCTTCTAGGGTCCAGTTCAAATATGACCCCTCACTCAGCCTTCTGTGATTTCTATAGCTGGGCTTCCTTGGCAATTGATTAGTACTTCCTCAGCATTTACTGCATTTCACTTTTTATGGTAGTCATTTTATGCTCATGGTTCTATCACCTGCAGCACCTGAATATAGACTTCCATGTGGGAAAAAAGTGCTTGTAAAATGAATATAGATGAAAGGCCCCCAAATAGAATGATTAATCTAGTGGCAGAATAAAAGATGTACTAGAGGTGGGTAGACTAAAGGCAGTAGTATTGGTTAAGAGGCGGTTACAATTGTTCAACGATGAGGTAGAGAGCACCGAACTATGAAGCTGTCATTGGCTGTTTAAAATAAAAAGGAAGGAATGAATTTGGTAACATCACAGAGGGGGAGTCTAAGTATTTGATGTGACCAAGGAAGAGAAACACACAGGAAACTGGACTATTGGTCTGGTAACCAAATTAGGGAATTTAAGACTGAGGCCTGATATGGACAGGAGATGAGAACTTTGGATTTCTTGGTATGTTGCTGATGGGAACATCATATAGAATTGTCACCTGGCAGGTGGGAACTTCTCAACACTGGGGAAAGTTATGAATGTAGATAAATTTAAGAACCATTTTCATAGAAGCAAGATTGCAACCTGGGGTGGTAGACAGAATCCCTGAATGAACCCACATGAGTAGAGAGAAGAGAGGAATGACAGTAAGGAATGTGTATATTGAAAGAAGGGAAGAGAAAATAGAGAACAGGGAATGAAAGATCAGGGAGGCAGGAAGAGAAGCAGGATGTGCTAGAAAGAAAAGGATTTTCAGGAGCAGAAACCCACATCTTTCAGAGAGTAAGGACTTATAATGATAGAGCAATTTGGAGACCTTTGGGTGGTGGGAAAGAAGCAAGATTTCGGGTATGTGAAGAGAGAGTGAGGGCGAAGACACAAGCCTGTGGTTACTAATGCTCATTTGAGATGTGTATGCCTCTAGAAGGAGAGAGAGGCTCAGTATAGTCTGAGCGCCAGAACTGAAATCATCAGGTGGAAACAAGGTGGTATTGATGCCCCACAATTTAATGCTCATGCCCCTCCCTCTCCTACCAGGCCTCAGGCATTTCATTTCCTGCCCATCCTGGCCTGTCAGATTCACAGCAGTGCCCCCAGATATTGGTCTTCTTAAAAACTATTATTTCTGCTCAAAATATGTCTGTGACCAGAGTCCTGCTCCTCTGGAGTGGCGCTTTCCAAGCGTGTTTCACAAATGGTAGCCCTTCGAGATGCTGTCTGATATGGGATTCTGCGGTCAGGTAACTCGGGAAAATGCCACAGGGTGTGTTAACATGAACTTCTCTGGAATCTCTCATGAAAAAAAAAAAAAAGCCTTACTAGTTTTGTTTAAATGAGCAAATATTATTTCCTTCACAGGCTCATCCCCTTTTTTATTGTTACTGTCAAAAAACTCTTAGCTGTTCTATGGTACCTGTGTGGGGAAACTTGGTTTTGGAGTCTTGGCGATGGATAATCAATCTGATAAATGCATACATGTTTGGTATTAATGGCTGTGAGAGGATAATTAACTTTATAATATTAAATATTCATAATGTACCAGGGAATTCAAAGAGAAAATAATAAAAAAGTTTAGTGTGGGAGGTTCAGGATTGTGGATGATAAGTCGACGCTGGCAACTCAGGATTTCTATCACATTTGGATCCACAGCTAAATTCTATGTCCTTTTTACTAGGGCTATTACGGTGTTTCGACTACAAAACTTCAATCAATTCTTCATCCAGCCTGAAAAATGGAAAGGAGGAATACAGCACCGTGATCATATCTTGTGCGCTGCATTTTTACCCCCACAAACTCTTGTTACAGGTTAATTGAACCTTTGCTGGCCCATCAGTGGTGAATGATTGATTTCTTTTGGCTCAGTCACTTTTAAAAAGCCTTTTCTGAACTGCAAAATGAATAGATCTCTTGAAGACTCAGCCTTTGCTCTGATAGCTACTCTCGGCCCTTACGTCCAGGGTAGCATGTTAGTGGTGAGGACTGCCAGCTCTGCAGCAGGGCTGCCTGGCTTCAGATCCTGGTGCCACCACTATCCAGTGCATCATATTGAATGAGTTATTTAAACTGTACATCAGGGCTTTCTCTGGCTAATTAGAATATATCAATATCTTGGTTTATAGTGAAGCTTGAGTAAGATAATCTGTGTAAGGGCTTAATACAGTGCTTGACACACAGTAAGCTTATCAGCAAATGTTAGCTTTTGTTTTTATCGTCCTTTTCCCAGAAACAGCATTAGGGATGATGGGAACAAATCATACTTCTCTGGCACTCAGATGTTTCATAATGGGAACATACTAACACTTTGGCACAATTTAGTCTAAGTAATTTTGGTTAAAGACTGACCTCACCAAATGCCTACAAATCCAAGCCCTTAAAAAGATGCATGGGCATGCTTTGATATGCCTATGAAAGAGGATCAGAAATTGTATCATTTCTGGCTAAAGAAAACAATTTATAAAGATAGATTGCACCATGAAATTAGAGAGTCCATAGTTTGACAACCCAAGTTGTTTTTTTTTAGTAGAACCCAAAATGTCATCAGTTAAGAGGAATGAAAGCTTACAGGAAAAGAGCCAGGATATCTGTGAGGTGTTACAATATGTGGTTTACAGCTCAGTGGACACTTACATTTCCACTGTCTTCAGGAATTACCTGATTACTTGCCAGTAGGGCCAACTCTGCAGTTGAATTTGCTTTAGAGCTGCTGAAAGCCCCTCCCCCGCGCAGGGGGGATCACATACTGAAATGTGATGGAGACAAACTATAAGGCTGCATCTTTGTTATTGCAAAAGTGTCATAATTTACCTTTGTAACTGGTGGATAGATGATTTCTTCATTGACTCTCATCCCACCAGTCCTATGTGAAAATATTTGGCCAGGCACTTTATAAAATCATGGGAGCAGATGGTTACTCCCTTGTACAGTTAATCCATGCAACTCCATCATCCTTGGCCAATTTTTGAGTTACCCAGGTTGCTCTTGCCAGAACAATACGGAGTTTTGTATGTATTCTTCTCCTTTCTCCAGATACCAAAAAAGTTTCCATCTGTGCATCCCACTCAAACTCAGGTCTTCCCTTCTGCTCTTCACTCGACACTGACACTCTGTTCAATGGGGAGCTCTCCTCGCCTTGCCTCGGAGAATAGCCATGTGGGCGTGCATTGCTCCCCCCTTGTACAGGCTTGGTCGGACTGTCTCACTATTTGGGCTTTTTTGTGTTCTCTGTGGTGAGCAGTACGGAAGGACTTTCTATAGGGAAAATTTTAGAATTAGAGAAAGCATTATTCGATAAAGAATATAGGAGGGAGGGAATGAAAAGAAAACACACACACACACACACACACACACACACACACACACACACACAAATAGATGTGGGGAAACAGAAGCCAAGAAGGATTTGATTTGCTTGCCCTCAATAATAAAAAAAGTATAATTATTATGAACATCTTTTTGGTTCATACAATATGCTAGGCACCAAGTACTTTTCATTCTTCACCACAACACTATGAAATAAATACAATTTTAATCCAGTTTTATAGATGAGGAAATTGTGGCCTCAGGTAGTTAAATAACTTACACATGTTTACGCAGCCAGTAGGTGGCAGAGCTGGGAATCAAACTCAAGTTGTTTAATTGCAAAGCCCTTATTCTGAATGCCTTATTACTATAAAATAAAAAGATATGGCAGTAATGTCCAGCACGTTGAATACACAGGTACAAAATAAGGATTGTAATTTCTAAAGTTAATAAAATACTAGTCATTATTATTCATGTTTCCAAAAATACAGAGTACCTACTATGTGCTAGATTCTGTGTAAGGTACTCACAAATAGTGACTTCTTCTCCCACTGTGGTTGCTCATGTTTTCCAACTTTCTGGCAATTTGTGTTCTTCATCCTGGCTCATATAGGGAGTTATGATGGAGAAATCATTTTGTGGAACAACAACACAGAGAACGCTTACTACGTCCTTCACCCGGATTACCAGAGGCTGCTGGAATCAAAATCGGGTGAGTGCAAGTTTGAAACTAAAATAACGTGGCTGAGTCAAGCCACAGTAGGCTTCGTTGTTTATTCATGTACCTGCTACAGCTCACTCCTAAATTATAGATGATCGGGTATAAGCACCAGGGATTAGTGAGACCGTTGTCTTGTCAAAGTGACTAAAAAGAACCTTGAGATTTACTTGGCTTAGCAAGTTCTCCGTGGTGTGCTGTCGCTTGTCTTTATGCCACATCAGCTTTTTTGAATTACTGACGGGGGAGCAGACCTCTCATTTCCATGTGGTTTAGTTTTTGCCAATACACCTCACCAAATTGCCTTTGAGTGAATCTTGGTACCCCTTGGTAGGAAAATAGGAGCTCGTGTTCACTCGATAGGCTGCTCAGGCTCTGTCTAGAGCTCATATTAAATATTACGCCACCTGGAAATCTTAAATTATTTCTTGCTTTAGAAACCTGTGAGGAGCATGAGATGGGAGTATATTGTCTTTTATGGGAGTTTAGCCACGTACATGAATATTTTATACTTAAGCAAAATGTCTTGACAGTTGCCTTTCACATTTTATTTCAGTTTCCTTAGATACTGAAGATTTTTCCTTAGGATTATTTATTTAGGTAATGAATATGTCATTCTTCATGGCCCACTGAAGTTCTGTTGTCTCAATTGGATAAATTCACAGAGCTGAGTTGGACCGTAGGAAAGGACAGGTCATCCTATACAGCTTTTTTGTATGAAAGTTGAGGGAGTAATTTGTTAAGAGTAAGCCCTTAGCGATTTAGGACTTACTTGCCCCTAGGCACAAAGCTCTGGCCTGCTGTACGTATGAAGAGTTAGCCATTAGGGTTCATTCGAACCCTCTGTGGAAAGGGTGGAATCCTGCTTCTTCCTTTCTGTTGGCCTGCGGGAGAGACACATCTTGCTCTTACAGCAAGCCCAATGGTGGCTACAATTAAAACTACAGAGAGGTAGATAAGAGAGAAAAGTGGATAATATCAAACTTCTAAAAGATAGGAGAGGCATTGCTAGAAATGTCTTGCTTTGAGATTTTGAAGCTCCCCCCGTGTAGATTTTTCATAACTATGGGCAGATTCTTCATAGATTCTGAATATCCCCAGTTCTTATTAGTGTGGCCGGGAGATGATGTCACATGATAATTAAAGTGCCCCTAGGAATGTCCTCTCCAGGGTAACTCACTAGCAAAGAATGTTGCTGCTAAAATGATCATTTAAATGTATTTAAATAGTCATTATATCTCATGTTCCTTATATTATTTGCGAGATTAATATTAATGATTAATAAGCTGGAAATGTCATGGTATTAGAATCACATGTTTCTTGAACAGATCAGGATTTCTTTTTTTTTTTAAAGATTTTTTATTTATTTATTTGACACAAAGAGATTACAAGTAGGCAGAGAGGCAGGCAGAGAGAGAGGGGGAAGCAGGCTCCCTGCTGAACAGAGAGCTCCCTGCAGGACTCCATCCCAGGACCCTGAGATCATGACCTGAGCTGAAGGCAGAGGCTTTAACCCACTGAGCCACGCAGGTGCCTCCATATCAGAATTTCTAAGGCATTGACACTGACAACAAAACGAAGTCCCTATTAACTCTTATCAAGGGAAAACACAGTCAGTGTGTATGTAATATGCAAAAACAAAAGTGGAATCAAACAATCCTTCAAGTTGGCACTGAAGCTGTGAATAGCAGAAGGTCCGATGGATGTTCACTGGAAGCCTAATATGAGACTTGACGGGGTCACCAGAGACCGATGGAGGCAGGCCTGTTGTTTTTCATAAGCACTCAATTGAAAAGCAGCTGTTTCTCCTCATTAAGACACCTGGCTTTGTGTCCATCACAGATACAGAGGCTCAAAAGCTTTTTAGCGCTGGGAGGAGCCGCCCCGCCCACCCCGGCACCGACCAGGCTGCCCTGGGAGCCCACTCCTTGGAGACCCACACCGAGGGCAATAATGCTGTTGTGAGGCTCTGCTTCCTTGGAGCAAGGAGAACCATCGCAGAGACAGGTATAACAGCCATTTCCGTTCTGACTGTGGATTGATAGATGTGTAAAATGAAGGGAAAGGGAGCAATGAAGACCGTTTAATCTGTTCCTTTGTAGGTCTTGTAGAGCTTGACCCGGTGTAGCTAACAGTCAGTGCTGGGTCACGGGAGCCCCCTCCCCGCCACAGCAAGCGAGGTCGGGGTTTGGGAGGCAGGGGCCAGGGGCAGAAGCCAGACTTGAAACCCCAGTGGCTTAGTGCTGCACAGCTCAGGATCCGAGTGGAAGAAATGCTGGCAAACTCTTTGCTCTGGATGACAGTCAGAATTGGTGAGCCAGCTGTGGCATAAAGAGGTTTGGTAGGGGAGAGGGCACAGCAACAAATAGGCTCCAAATATACGCACCAAGGCTTAGGACTACATATGCCAGAAGGATACAGTCCGACTGCACTGGAACCCAGTATCAGATTGGGCTAGGAGAAAATGTGAGAAATGTGGAGATTGGGGCAATAGCAAAATTTGAAATAACTGTTGATCCTAGATCAAGAGAGCTGCTTGCTTTTTTCTTGATTTCTTCCCTCCCTTCCCTCCCTCCTTTCCTTTCCTTTCCTTTCCTTTCCTTTCCTTTCCTTTCCTTTCCTTTCCTTTCCTTTCCTTTCCTTTCCTTTCCTTTCCTTTCCTTTCCTTTCCTTTCCTTTCCTTTCTCCCTCCCTCCCTCCCTCCCCCCCTGCCTCCTTTCCTTCCTCCTTTCCTCCCTCCCTTCTCTTTCCTTTCTTTTTCATAATGGTTTGGGTATCATACAGTTATGCATACTTTCCAGAATAAGTCAGGGTCCTGGTTAGTGCTTCTGCTGAAATGTATGCTAATATGGGTGCCACCAGATCACTTACTGTAGCCATTTGATGTTACATAGATGAAATAACCATTTGCTTAATTTCCCCCTTGTTTTCAGTGGCTATGTTAGCCTGGTGTTGACGCTGCCTGCATCTTCCCTAAATAAAAACCTGCTTTTGAAAATAACACATATTGTTTTACCTTTCATGTAAAAATTGTGTTTTAAAAGTATTTTTACTTAGTATGAGCAATCTAGACATATAGGTCTTATATGTATGAAAAAAACCATATCTGAACTGCGTTTTCCATATTGACTTTCCCACATTCAATTTGCAGATAGAAGATCTGCATGATTTTTATATAAAAATTTTCAGCATTAAAAATCAATAAAAGCATACCCTTACAGAGTTTAAGAAACCTTGTGGAATATTTAGAATAGACTTTGAAATGGCTAGATTCTAAAACTTTCTATTTTCTAGAACTCCCTTCTATTCACAAAATGAACTATTATCCTGAAATTGCTCTCATTTCCTCAACACTAATTCTTCTTAATGTTATCAGTATTCCCAAATTGTTTCCACCGAAGCGGCTACAAGCCATTATTTCTACCTTAAACAGATATGATTGTTAATTGGCAGTACATTTGTGAAGTAAATTGAAAGTCATCTACAGATTTATCAAATAATAATAGGAACTTGGACACAGAAGAATAATTTAGGTAGAGTGCTTCTACAAAGTGTATAAAAATAGAAAATGAGAAGGTGAGTTCTAGGCCCATGAACCAAAAAAGTGTTCCATAAGGGCTCCCAATGAATTCTTGATGAAAAATTAAAAACAGCCTCATAAAAAGAATCCTAAACATGATGCTACATGCATCATGAGAAATTAGTATCTATGCTTCTCGAACTACATATATGCACCCAGTTCTCTGCAGGAGGAATTCTACTTCTTTGGTATATGTGTATATAGGTTATGAAGAAAGATGGGTTTATGTAATTAGAATATAATCATAATATTGAAATTAATACTTGATAAATTTATTTGGAGGAAAAAATTAATTCTAACTTTATTATTATTATTTAATTCTATCTAACTTTAAAAGCCTATCATTATCTCCATTTTATACGGGAGAGAGTCAAAGTGCTAGAAATTGCACTCAGGGCTACCTACCTCTCTAAGAGCCATATGCTTTCTGCATGGCAAGCCACTGAAGACATTTGTTTCTGGTCTATGTTGTCACATTTTCCTAATTATGTGTCGTCTTACGTGTTAGGAGGAGCTAACCTGGTGTCATGTGGCGGATCTGGGTACGTCAGATTCTGGGACACATTTAAGAAACAACTTCTGGCTGAATTTTTGGCTCATGGTGGAGTTGGATCCATTATTATGTCTACTGATAAGTCAAACCAATACCTCGCCACAGGAGATCTGGATGGACAATTGAAAATCTGGGATATAGAAGTAAATTGACAGTATTCTCATATCTTTATTACTTTTGACTGCCTTGTGCTGCAGATAACTATGAATCTGGTCTTATCTATCTCCTGGATAAGGGAAGACATCTGAGTACTGTGAAGGAAACATTTACATGTATTGGGCAGAGACATCGCTTAAATAATTTATGGGGAAAAACAGATTGTTCTCAGTATGAAAATCTTCTCAAGTCAGGGGCACTTAGGTGGCTTAGTCAGTTGAGCAGCCCCATGTTGTCATTTCAGTTCATGCCATGATTTCATGGGTTGTGAGATCCAGCCCCACGTTGTCAGACTCCGCCCTCAGTGGGGAGTCTGCTTGAGATTCTCTCTCTCCCTCTCCCTCTGCCCTTCTCTCCACTTGCACTCATGCTCTCTCTCCCTCTCAAATAAATCATATATACACATACATATATATATACACACACATATACATATACATGCATACATATATATGTGTATAATATATATATGTGTGTATATGTGTATGTAATCAAGTCAGTTACCCAATTTACCGAAGTTACCCAATTTAGGAATGCAGTATTGTTAGTAAGGTACTGCAGCATTGTTTGAGCATAAATAATTAAGATATACCTTATTCGAAATGAGACTGTAAACCTAATTTAAACAGAGTACTGACCCTTCATTCAACATTATCATCATCTTGAATTAGTTTGGGATTTTTGTGTCAGTGATTACCTGCTCAATTTTCTAATAATATTATAATATCGTATAATATGCAACTATCTACACATGATAAAGTTCATCTCTCTCAAATAACTGACTTGATTGTTCACTCTTTCTGCTTTTCATTCTTCCCCTCCCCTCTTCCTTTTGTTCCACTTCTTGATTCAGACAAATCAGTTAGAAACCTTTTTTTTTTGACAGTTAGTACAATTTTTCTAAACTCTGTTATCATGAGCTATTCTTTTGCATTTGGAGAACAGAGTATTGTGCCCAAATGTACCTTTTTCATTTCCATATCAGACGTTTGAAGAAAAAGTGTTATGTCGCTGCAATAATTTAATATTTGGACTTTTTAGAATTCTGCCATTTCTTTTCATTCAGGAGTACTGTCTTAATTCCAGCAAGAGCAAAATCATACAGGCCCCAGCCCTGATAGGATCGTTTCGACCTCATGAAGACCGGATAAGTTCCTTAGAGATGTGTAAGCCAGGTGGCCGCTTACTGATTATCTCCTCGTCTGCAGACTGCAGCATTTGTGTGACTGATGTCTGTGGTGCTTCTCTCTGGATCTTTGGTCAGGTAGAAATATTGCTTCTTTATTATTCTAGTATTTACTTGACATTTAGTATGAACTTGGGCTGATTTCTATTTGAGTCTTGTTGGCTGTTAATGTTCATCAGTCATGAAAGAACTGACTTCCATTTCCGGAGCTATAGCTCCAGGCATCTCTTGTCCTGTTCACCGTTAACCATGACAGTTCCATCAAGTGGAAGACTCTAGAGAAATGGAAAGATGGCGGCTCTGTGCAGCTCAAAATGTTTCAGGATTTCCGAGAAAACTTTCTCCTTTAAAACTCCTTTAATTTCAACATGTAGTAAAAACGCAGTGTGGATATAATTACCATGTTATTCTTAAACAGGTAGAGGACAATGACTGTTAAGTAATAATCAAATATAGAAAACTTTAAATAAAAACTCATCCTATTCGTTGTCTGATTTACTCCTGACCAAATAACAACAGCTAACTTTTGCTGAGTTTTTCCTATATGGCTAGGGTCCTGGTCTGTGGTCTCCACATGAATTATCTCATGTAATCACAATTCCTCATCTCATGAGGAAGGAGCTCTTCATTATTCCCATTTTACAAATGGGAAAATAGAGGCATAGAAGGTTCGAATCAATCTCCTGAGCTCACAGAGGCAAATAAGTAGTAGAGTTTGGTTTTTAACTCAAACTGGCTCATTTCAGAGCTCATGCTTTTAACTCTTCCTCCCACAAAACTAAGTTCCCATTTATACCTGTCTATTAAGAGAAATGGAAGTTGGGGGGCATGGTAGAAAGGAAATATTCATTGTCTCACATTTATTTTATTTTTTCCATTTGTTTTCATGGGAACTCTGTTCTTGCCCCCTTTGTGACTGGAGAGACAAAATATCAGTTTGATCTGTTTCATCCACTACCGTAGAGGCATGGTGCCATGAGGTCAGGCTGGTGGCATGAGGTTGGGCTGAAACCTCAATTTCGGTCTGGCTGGTTGACTTAGTTCTATTTGACAGACTCCATTTTCAGTCGTGCCATGAGAACACAGCAACTATCTTCATGTTGCTCTATTTTTGAATGGTTTTGATGATGTCAACCTGTTCTGAAAGAGTTTTATACAACCCTCTGGGACACAAAGGGTGATGGTAAATCAGAAAATAATCTGGGGTGGTGGGCCCATTTTTGGCCGAGTAATATGGGAGTCTCCAGGTAGCACTCAAGAGCTGTACAGTGTCTTCTGCTCTGTAAATAAGGCAAATGCTAGACTTTTCTCAGTCAGGAAAAAGAGCCTCTGAGTGGTAACTCAAATGTGCATGTGCACGCATATGTGTGGGTGTGTGGTGAATGAGGCAGAGGGCCGCAGCTGGCATTCTGAGCCCAAGATGAGTTGGAAAGATGTTTCTGTAAGTGAAGAAGTTTATGTAATGCTGAATTGCTCTATGGCCATGCCTCATGGGCTCTGGGGAGTTGAAGTGGAGGTCAGAATGACAGATAAAGAAACAGCATCTTCAAGTGGCTGACATCTGGAGAGTAAGTTTCTGAGAGGTGGCTGAGGCAAGAAATTGCAGCATTCTGGGTGTAGGTGCCATATTGTACACACCACACAGTAGCTGCAGCTAAATTTTATTTTAATTAAGAAGCTCGTACCAGTAAAACTGTTCATTTAAAAAAAATTAACATATAATGTATTATTTGCCCCAGGGGTATGGTCTGTGAATCATCAGGCTTACATATTTCACAGCACTCACCATAGCACATACCCCTCTCCAATGTCCATAACCCAGCCACCCTATCTCTACCCCCCACCCCACAGCAATCCTCAGTTTGTTTCCTGAGATTAAGAGTCTCTTATAGTTTGTTTCCCTCCTGATCCCATCTTGTCTCATTTTTTCCCTCCCTGCCCTCAACGACCCCCTGCCCTGCCTCTAAAATCCTCATATCAGAGAGATTGTATGATAATTGTCTTTCTCTGATTGACTTATTTCGCTTAGCATAATACCCTCTAGTTCCACGTTGTTGCAAATGGCAAGCTTTCATTTTTAATGGCTGCATAGTATTCCATTGTGTGTGTGTGTGTGTGTGTGTGTGTGTGTGTGTGTGTGTGTGCGTGCGCGCACCACATCTTCTTTATCCATTCATCTGTTGATGGACATCTGGGTTCTTTCCATAATTTGACTGTTGTGGACATTGCTGCTATAAACGTTAGGGGGCACGTGCCCCTTCGGATCACTACATTTTTATCCTTAGGGTAAATACCCAGTAGTGTGATTGCTGGGTCATAGGGTAGCTCTCTTTTCAACTTTTTGGGGAACTTCCATACTGTTTTTCAGAGTGGCTGCACCAATTTGCATTCCCACCAACAGTGTAGGAGGGTTCTCCTTTCTCCGCATCCTCGCCAACATCTGTCATTTCCTGACATTTTTCTTGTTCATTTTAGTCATTCTGACTGGTGTGAGGTGATATCTTACTGTGATTTTGATTTGTATTTCTCTGATGCTGAGTGATGTTGAGCACTTTTTCATGTGTCTGTTGGCCATTTGGATGTGTTCTTTGCAGAAATGTCTGTTCATGTCTTCTGCCCATTTCTTGATTGGATTATTTGTTCTTTGGGTGTTTAGTCTGATAAGTTCTTTATAGACTTTGGGTATTAGCCCTTTATCTGATATGTAATTTGAAAATATCTTCTCCCATTCTGTCAGTTGTCTTCCGGTTTTGTTGACTAAAACTGTTCATTTTCATGCCTTTGATATTTGTCCTTAGCTATTTGTAAAGTCTTTGTATTTTGAAGGATTTTAGCCTCAAAAAGCCTGTGTGAAAATTGTTTGGTTTTTCCCTTTGTGTTCAGGACAGGAAAGAGCCCCCAGAGCTGGGGTAGTCTTAGTAAAGGCTGGCACACCTGGGGACAGCTGGGTTTTCTAGTTTTTTCTGCTTGAGGTCTGCCCCCTCCCCAGGACTCACTTTGATCAAGCTGTCTTGAATATAGGTGCTGCTGGTCCCAGGGGGTGATGTTGGGGTGAGAGGAAGAGAGATGAGGGAGAAGTAAGAGAATAAATTAGTAGATACTGGAAAATAGCAGTGGTGAATGCCATTCTCATGGTGTATAAGAAGAGACACTCATTTAGAGAAAGAACAGAAGGATATAGATGGCAGAGGGTAATACATTGATAAGAAGGAGAAGAGACCCAACTAGTAAACAATTTGGTCAGAAAATTTTTGCTGAACAAACTTGATGTGTACAGTTTATATTTGAATGTTCTATTTGTTTAATTGAATTAATTCTCATCTGGCAGTTATAAAAGGAAGAAAAGCAATAATGTATTTTAATTTCCTACATTAAGACTTAATTTTCCAATCATATGCAGTCTGAAATATTTAAAATGTAGTGCCATGTGATTCAATATTTCATGAATGAAATTATTTTTCTAAATAAGTAAACAATTTTTATAACATAGCTATGGATCAGAAGTTGGTTTTCAAATTGGATTTTTTTTTAAAAGTTAGAGTGTGGTATGTCTATTTCTGGAGTTGGGAAAATGAGGGTGAAGATGATTTATCCATGGAGATAGCCTTGTCCCAGGCAACTATCAGATGATTGTGCTACCAAAAGAAATTAGTGATGCATTCATGTATTCAGTGCTCCTCTTCACACACTGACCACAGTTGCATTGGGTAGGGTGTGGGAACTGGCACCTCTCCTCTTGGTCCTGTGGGGGTCCATGTTGTGGGTTGTGCTTATTCACCCAGTGTGTAAATTTTAACTTAGTTGCCCATATTTAAACAGTAAAGATTTCCTATATGATCCAGATTTCCTGCTTCTCTTGAAAAAGAGCACGTCAGTCCCTGAGAGTAACTGTAAAATGGGTTCTCTCTAAGTCACCGTAGTTCCTTCCTTTCCCTATTGCTGGTGATTCTAGGGCTGAACTTCATTTGCTATTTATCACCTTATAGGAGGCTTGATTCATTCATTGCCTCGATCTTCTTGGCTCCTGTGGGCATTTTCCTCTGTAGTCCCTTCTTATAGGATTAGCAGTTTGTAGGCCAATCAGATATCTTAGGGATGCCTAACTCCCTCATATCACACAGGCTATATCCCTCATCCATCCCTGTGTATGTGATGGAAATTGACATAAGATAAGGACATTGGTTCTGTATTTCAAATATAAAATGAAATGTCAATGGGAGTTTCTGCTAGATATTAAGTATTGTAGTCAAGTTTTGTGAAAACTGTTACATAACATATTTTCAGTGAAAAATTCTCAATGATTTGTTTATTTTTTTGAGACTTTTCTAGGAAGTTAGATGCAAAGAAAGTAGTTTATGAAAAATTAACTGATAATTTTTCAGCAAAAGTTATGTTTTTTTTAAAAAAAGTTATGTTTTTAGTAAATATATAACTTGCTATTTGAGATTTTAAAGTGGGACTATCAATTTTTTGTAGTTCATTATCTTTTCAGAGAATCTGTGTTTCTTATGACACTTACTTTCTACCTTTATTCAAGTTACATAACCCTTATAAAACTATAAGGTGTTTGAAGAACTATGTTTCATTAATTTTTTTGTGTGTACTCAGGACTTCACTTAGTAGTATAGCACATAGATATTCAAAGAAAATAAATGTCATAAAAAATAAAATGAGTCTCTTTTTTCAGGGAAAGCACTGGCAAACTGAAAACTGTTTTTCCCTTCCTAAAAAAGATACTAATTTAATGGAAAGTGAGATTCAAGAAGAAAGCATAAGGGAAATTCCTTTACCTTCTAAGGAGGAATCATGTTTAGACCTACCAGAACATTCTCTACTTGATAAGAAAAACAAAGATGAAACCACATACAAGTAAGTAATTTTAAGTGTTACCTGGATCCCAACTGGAGTCCAGATGAGACCTGACAAGATTGGCCAAAACTTCTTTCTGTGCTCCATGGAACATGCAGTGACTACTTCAAGGGTGGGTGTGGTGAGGGATAATTTATATTTTCTGGGTTATTATATATAGTTCCATTTCTTGCCTCCATTGAATTCTTATTTTTTTATTGTTTTATTTTTATTTATTTGACAGAGAGAGAAACAGGGAGAGGGTACAAGCAGAGGGAGTGGGAGAGGGAGAAGCAGGCTTCCCACTGAGCAGATGGGATGTGGGATTGGATCCCAGGACACTGGGATCATGACCAGAGCCAAAGGCAGACACTTAAAGACTGAGGCACCCAAGTGCCCCTCCATTGAATTCTTGATCGCTATTCAGGATCTTCTGTTTCTGCTCCATCATCAACCTAATTGTGTAAATTAGCCCCTTTCCTCAAAAACAAAATATTATATGTATGTATGTATGTATGAATCTATCTATCCATATCTATCTATCTCAATGTACATCAGATGTACTGGTTTTGGTAAGGTGCACAGGGGTTTATATGACAAAAATTCAAAGAGCTTAGCTTTGAATATTAGATATGACTCTTGTGAGCTCTTCTTGTCTTTATTGTAAATGAAGCCCTTTCCTCTCTTCATCCCCCTCTGCTGGATCCTGTTCTTCTATTCCCCTCTCTCTCTAATGCCAGGCGGTTTCAGTGATTTCTTTTCATTAACCCATGCTCTCATAATTTTTTAGAAGATCTTATTTATTTATTTATTAGAGAGAGATTGAGAGAGAGCACAAGTTGGGGGCGGGGTATAGGGGAGGAACAAGCAGATCCTGTGCTGAGCACGGAACCTTACCTGGCTCAATCCCAGGACCCTGAGATCATGAACCAAGATGAAGTCAAGAGTCCTATATTTACCCTATTGAGTTACTCAGGTACCCCTCCCATAATTTCATCTTTCATACTCAACAACTATTGTTTTTTGAGGAAGATTTTATTCATTGTATTTTCTTTGATACAAATGAAAACATGTTTATCATGTGCATAGTATTACTTTTGGGGGTTTATAGAAAAATTGTACAGAAAGTACAGAGAAAGTATATACTCTACTCCCATCCCACACGGTGTCTCCCATTAGTGTGATGTATTTGCCAACACTGATACTTTATTTATTTATTTAAAAGATTTTATTTATTTATTTGACAGAGAGAGAGAGATCACAAGTAGGCAGAGAGGCAGGCAGAGAGAGGGGGAAGCAGGCTCCCTACTGAGCAGAGAGCCTGATACGGGGCTCGAACCCAGGACCCTGGGATCATGACCTGCACCTTTAACAAGGCAGAGACTTTAACCCACTGAGCCACCCAGGTGTCCCAACATTGATACTTTATTATTAGCTAAAGTGCTATATTAAGAAGGTCTGATGGAAGTTTCTCTGATGACTACACTCAGGGACCTCTGTGTTGCCTGTTTATAAATTCATGCACCCTTTGGCCAAACTCTTGTGGCTCAACCCCGCTAACTGGGTTTACCTTTGGTGATAGACATCAGTGTTTTTCTGTTACAGTCACTCACAATGGCAGGCCTCTCCTCTTGTACCATTTCTCCTGAGTCAACTTCAGCTTGGCCCATAGGAAGCTCACACATTCTTACCACAAGTGCTGCCTGGTTGCCCCCTCTTTCCCTACTCACATGGTAGCTGCAGTCACAGCTTTTTGCCTGTAGATGTTTGCAGGTATTGATGAGTCATTGATCCATTCTGTCCCTCCAATGGTTACTCCAGAGGGACATACACTAAACTCTGACTGGCCCACGCAAGCGGAAGCTAGAACCAACCGTAGGAGAAGCTTCCTTCCTCTCCCCGGGCAGTGGGACTCAGTACATACCTACAACTCTCTCCTCTCTTACCGCATCTTCAGTCTGTGTCTATCCTAGAGTGTGGGCCGGCCTGGTGTCAGCAGGTTGGTTGTAGAGCTATCTCCTTGTCCTGCACAAGGACCTCGCTCAGAAATATCAGAACACCTTTTGCTTCTCAATTAATGAGTTATTTTGCTGTCAGACTTTTTGGACTTCTGCTGACAGGGAGATAAAAGAAAAAAAAATCCCCCTTTAAACATCCTGTTACACTAAATTACACTTTGGTATTTGTTCTTCCATTTCCGTGAATTATGGCTTGCTGAAATGTCAAGTGGCGTTTTACTTTCAGGCAGAAGGATTTTTTCAATTTAGAAATATAGCATGACCAATCCTGTACAATCATAGAATGCTGGGAATGGAAAGATTTTAGACACAATAAAAGGCCCCCACCCAGCCACCCAACTCAATTTTACAGATGAGGAACTAAAGTTACCCCAGGGTAACACAGATAGAGCTCGTTTCTCTTCCTGTCACACTCCTAACAGAGTGAAGGCGAATATCATCACAGATTCTTGTTTAAGAGTATTTCAGCTAATAGACTAATTTCCTGTTCCTTATGACACACTCAATTATTCTTTTTTTAATCAGCTTTTCCTTTGAAATTTCCAGCAGTAAGAAGCAAATTTAACTCTATTACACTGCATCTTTTCAAACAACAATACATCAAAAAATGCCTGTGATCTTTAAAATTTTTTTTTAAAGATTTTATTTATGTATTTGACAGAGAGAGAGAGAGAGAGATCACAAGTAGGAAGAGAGGCAGGCAGAGAGAGAGAGGGAAACAGGCTCCCTGCCCAGCAGAGAGCCCGATGTGGGGCTCGATCCCAGGACCCTGAGATCACGATCCACGCCGAAAGCAGAGGCCTCAACCCACTGAGCCATCCAGGAGCCCCTAAAATTTCTGCTTTATCTAATTCAGATGACTGGATTGAAATAATTTTAGGGCTTAATGGTAAGCCGATGGTACAGAATAATGTCACTTTGGAATTACTGAACTGATTGAAAGAAAAAAGGCAAAAAAACATGTCCTCAGAATTGGCTTGGCAGGTATATCCTTCACTTTTCCCAGGAACATGACCAGGGATCCTCTGTGGAAAACATACCAGTGCAATGTAACTGTCAGCTGGAAAATGTCCTCTGTGGCCTCCATCCAATACTGAGGAGACAACAGATGATTTTCTCCTTAATATCATTCTCAAGGACGTACCCTATTCCTAATCAGATTAGTAAATACAAGGAGGGAATCATGACAGTTTTGGCCCACTTGCAAAAATGTTTTTAAAAATACATGGAAGAATTTAAGGGAACTAAAAAGAGAAAAGTGCACTTGGTGCATCTGTGTGCAGGTGGGGGTATTTTCAGAGGGAGGCAAAACAGTAAGAAAGATGGAGATGCAAAAAGGAAAAGCCAATAGAATGTGGAAGAAGCAGGAAAGATAAAGGGAAAAATCAGACGCTTGAAAGGTACATTCTCATCTTAACTCCTAAGATCCTCTTTCCAGGATAAAAATCTTGGCATATATTATCTCCTGGCTTATACATAAATAACAGGTTTCCATAGCACTTAAGGTATTGTATAATATTATGTGTGAGAAGTGGGTAGGTGGTAAAATGTCATTTTCAATTTAAGACCTGGGGAGATGAAGATGAATATAGAATTTAAGAGAGTAATCTAAAGTCCTAATGCTAAGTTAACAGTTGATACAGAGAAATGGATTTTTTCCTTCCTTAGATCCTGTAAAAGTGAAAAAAAAAAAAAAGGAAAAAATAAATGAAAGGGTAAAATAGGTAGGTAATATAGGTAAAAATAAGTGAGAAAAAAAACAGTGGACATACATTTTTCTTCATTTATAGCAATGTTTGATTTCTGGACTCATACAAAATCATTATCTAGAAAAGTTATAGATAAAATGAATAGCTCAGACAATATAACTGTAGAGTATTTCTTTACTGCGAAAAAAAAATACACGTTCTTTAGAAGTTTTGGACGTATAAATAAGCAAGAAGGAAAAAGATGAAAAATCCCTTGTTGCAAAACTTAGGCATTTCCAGTTCCAGGCAAATAAGCAAATAAACAAATGTACATTATGAAAATGAAGACTAGCATACATAGTTTATAGCCTGTTTTATCATTCAAAAATACATAGGGATTCCATTCCTGTGCAAATTAACAGGGGTGTCCACAGACATCCACATCTGTAATGATGCCCTAGGAACTTAGGAGTTTTGTAACTATTTCCATTCTGTCAAGCATTTCGGCTATTTACAAATGTTATCTGGGAAAATATTTCTTAAACACCTTCATGCTTACATGGTAAAAGACCCAACGGCATTCGTCGTTAGAATAAATCCTTTGCAAAGGGGTTGCGGAGTCCAAAGTTTCAAAGGCCTTTGGGTCATCATGCTAAGTTGCTATCCCCAGACCTGTGGGTTCCCTGACCAGCAGTGCATAGAAATGGTGGCTGCCTCAGAACCAACACTGGATGTTGTCAATTTTCCCAAAATTATCGCCATGGTATCTCATTATTGTTTTCAGTTGAATTTTTTGATTATGTGTGAGAGTGAAATTTTTTTCCTTCATATGTTTATTAACCTTTAACAATTTGATAATGAACTTGAAAGAGGTATTATTAGACTTGACCGATTCTTGTCACATCCTTTAGAGAAGCACATCCCGAACTCTTCTTGAATAATTCCTATGGGATCCATTCATCATCTTAAAGATGGCTTTCTCTGTTATTGAACCAGTCTTTATTATAGAATGATTCTAATATTAAGTCAAATCTATTCATGTTATGTTGTATGTGTATGTTATATATGTGTATGTTATACAATGTGTATGTTATACACATACTCTGTCTCATTGACCTTCATTCTTATTCTAAGGCAACAAAGACCAAGTCTACTCTACCTTCTGTTATCTGACAGAAGTGTCAGTATTATCTGACACTTTGGCTGCCATTTCAAAAGTGGGGAAAGGGTTAATTATCAGAAACCAGGATAATAGAATCAGATGGGAAATGAAACAGAAATTTCCATTAATTTCTCAGTAAGTTTGTATACGACAGAAGGCACACTTAAAATTGATGTTTCTTAGACATGAGAAATTATTATGATGTTCTAAATTCCTTATTATGGTTAGGAGGGAATTGATATTTAATATTATTTATATGCTGTTGATTACCTAATTATCCTGCCAGTAGATCTTCTGTGAGAAATTAAATTAGAAAATTTATGGACAGCTATAAGAAAAAATACACAAAACATTAAAATCGCATTTTAAATTAGGCCTTATATGACATAAAACACTTGGAGGATTGACAGTCTACTTTTGCCAACAATCTGTGGCAATAATCATCCTTTGCCCATGTATGACAAATGAAAGCAAATGAAAATCTACCCAATTTTTAAAGTTGAAGTCTTTTTAAAATTTTTAAAAATACTAGTATAGCACATTAGTATTTTTAAAATACCACATCTCCTTATTTTTTGTCTCATCATTTTGAGAGTTCCCAAGAGTGCTAGGGCTGTCCATAGGGGTGATGGAACTCCATACTTTGAGTGGAAAATATTTTCTTATTCTTGGTTAAAGTGATAGTAGGCAATACTTAATGAGCTCCTGCCATATTCCAGGCACTGCTTTAAGGTCTTTATGTGCTTAACTCATTTAATTGTCCCTGTAATCTTTGGCAGTGGTTATAATTATCATCCCTATCTCACAGCGAGACCAGTTAAGTGATTTGCCCAATGTCAACCCACCACCTAGAGGGGAACCAGAGAACCCAAAGCAGCCTTTCCGGCTCCAGAGCCCATACGCTTTGCCACACTCCATACCACTTGCTTAACGAGCATCATGTGACAGTATGGAAAATTCATTGGTTTCTGAGTCAAGTGATTAGTTTGTCAAGTGCCTGGTATGCATAAGCCTAGGTGCTTCTGCTTTCCTTTAATGCCTAGTAGGGTGCCTAGGGAATTGTCACATGTCATTCTTCCCTTCTATATCCTGAACCAAGAGAGAGGAGATTAGTTAGAGCCTTTCTTTCTCATAGAATTGATGGCAAGGCTGCCAGAGCCCATAGTAGGCCCTCTTCTGGCATCACCATGTAAGACCTTTTTGCCAAGTTTTAACTCTAAGCCCTTTATTACATCATTCTGCATTTTTATCTTCCATCCATTAGGAGTATTGGAATTTGAGGAAGAGACTCCTCTTTCCAGTTGTGTGTGCATTTTCATAGTAACCACTCCCCCAAATGTCAGATGTCTATGGAAAGAAAGCAACAAATTGGACTTTGAATATGAAGTTGATCCTGCTGGCTAGTGGTTCATAGAACTGCGGTGAGAGCTTTGTCACTACAGCTGTCCTTCCCCAGCAGTCAGCTCAGTAGTACAATTTAGTGTGATTCCCAGGAGAGTCTCTCCTACCTATGCCTGCCCTTTCCCTCTGGATTTAACTCTTTAGTGGAGATAGGCAAAGTGATTTTAGTTTCATTGGATGAAAGAGCTAGGAAGGAAATGGCCTAAAAGCAGGAAAGAGTTCAGAGTGTCTTGGGAAAGTAAAGGTCTAGTGTTATCTAGTCCAAAGGTAGATCTCCCTACTTCTAGGCCTCCCTCAACAGTTTGTACCTCAGTTTATAGCAATAATACTTTTCTAGGGGGAAAATACTATTAACTTAACCTGTACTTGTACTCCTTCATACATACACCCTTCCTATACCCACCACCAATTTCTTATTGTTACAGATTCCCTTCCTATCTTAAAATGACTCTCTCAGGATGCCATCACAGTGGTTTTCCAAGCCCAGATAGTGACTAAATAATATGTTTTGATTCATGAGGGATTGCACATTGTGAGGGAGCCATTCCATCATGCTTTGGGGAAAAAAATGCCACCTGCTTCAGTCTTTGGATGCCAAAGATTCCCTTTAAAAGATCTGTAACTCCAAATAATTAATTTATGTAGATACTTCACCCAATCAAGGAAATAGAGCTTAAAACGTCCATTGTCACTCCCCACCCCCCCACCCCCCCGCCCCCGTTAAGTATAGGCTGTGCCCAGAAACTCGCTTCCATAGAGTAGTGTATGGAAAGGAAGGGAAAGTAACTTTACAGGGCAGAAACTTGACAAACACAACCTTGGCCAATGGTAAGGTTAACAACAACAGTGATAAGACAAGTTGATAGGATGTAACCTTGATAAGATGTAATGAGAATAGCACTTCATCTCTGTTGACTTCCTTCCAACAACCCATAACCCCCATCTAACCCTAAGAAAAACATCAGATAAACATGGATTGAAGGGTATTCTACAAAGTATCTGACAAATATTCCTTAAAACTGTCAAGGTAATAAAAATAAGGAAAGTCCAAGAAACTGTCATAGAGCAGAGGGAGCTAAGGAGTCAGAAAGCTAAATATAATGTGATTTCTTGGGACAGAAAAAAGGACATTAGGAAAATCCTAATAAAATATTGAGTTAAGTTAATAGTCATATACTAATATTGCCTTCTTAGTTGTGATAGATGATAATATAAGATGTTAACTAGAGGGACAGCTGGGTGAGGAATATACCAGAACTCTGTGCTATGCTATCTTCACAACTTTTCTGTAAATCTAAAATAACTCTAAAATGAAAAGTTTATTTATCTATAAAAAAAGCAATCAATAAATTGCTACTTAAAGCTATATAAATAGCACACGATATTAACTTTGAGATACGTAGACTTAATTTCACTTGTATTGATATTTTAAACTCTTGAATTTGGGAAATACAGTCCAAATAGACCAGAGGGAAAGGGAGGAGGGAAATGAACATCTATTGAATGGTGTTATTTATTAGGCATATATCCGAACAGCCACCCATCTCCTCTCCTTTAAAACCACAGTGAGAATCTCATTGTGTAGAGGAGGAAATTGGGGCTGAGAGTAAAGCTACTCAGGAGTCAGCAGAACTGTGAATAAAAGTTAGTGGGTGGTAGATCGGTCAAGAGGAGGGCTAACAGATGCCAGGAAGGGAGGCAGCAGGGAGAGGGCGTGCCCCAGGGTTCCTAGTAATTGTGTAAAAAATGAGTGTGTTTTCTGACCTGATGTCTCCAAGTGAATAATAACAATTTTAGGCAATATAACTTGTCACGGTTAAGGTAGAGGTCTATACAGTGAATGTTAAATACAGTTGAGACCATTTCCTATTTTCTGACAGGAATTATGTACAACTATATAATGATTTCACTTCCTGTGTTTTATTGATAATACTTTTTCCATGGATTCAAGCTAATCAAAATTTTCCTAGAGATTCACAGGACAAGCCTCAAAAATACTCAGTTTTTTTTGTGTTTTGGATACCGTAAGTGAAGATCCAGGCCTCACACTGGATAAATTCTGACATGTACCACCGGTTAGCCCATATAATTTATACACAGGGCAAGAATAGTGTGTGCTTCTCTGAAATTTTTTCTGCATAATTTTTTCTCTGACCTTCCAGTTGCTATGGGAATCGTTGCTTAACTAGCCTCTTGGCCTCTCTGGCTCTTACCCTTTTATATCATAACCTGGGCTAGCAGCCATGTTATTCAAAGATATGACTTAATTAGTATAAACAAATGTCATCACTTAGGTCCACAGTTTTTTTTTGGGGGTGGGTTCTGGTTGGGTTTTTTTGTTTTGCTTATTTCTTTTGTCAAAGTAAGATGTATTTAAAATATTGATGTATTTAAGGTATGTATGTATTTAATTGTTGTATTTAATGATGTATGTATTTAAAGCCTGAAAGTGCCTATTCATCCTTTGTGGTTGATTATTTTATTTTATGATGTATTATTTTCTTCCAGTGTCAGACCATCACAAATCATAAATTTAGGCTTAAAATATAAGGAAAGAAATACCTTTAAGAAAAAAACACATAATCTTTACCATGGTGAAGTTCTGCAACAATTATCCAGTAAGTAATCACTCTTGAATATTTTTATAGTGTTATTATTTTATAGATTGATATGAATATGACAAATAACTACTCTGTGTGCCAGGAATGCTGGTATTCCTTAATAAATGTGAAGGGAAAATCCTGTGATCTCTGTTTAACAAGGAAGAAAAGTGTGGCTCAGAGACATCAGTGATTTGCCCAAGGCTGCACTGAGTATAAGCTCTAAGCCAGAAAGCACACATAGAGTGTCCATTGTAGTTTTCAAAATAGAGTTGGCACAGAATGTCAATTCTCTCCCATAAGTGTTGAGGAGATGAAAATGAATAAAATCTATTTTTGCTCTAAGAAGCCCAATACAAGTTTAGTTTGGGATAACCAAAAAAAGAATAAAAAAAAAAGGTAATTGAAACAAAAGGATTATCATACTGAAGGGTATTGTTTAGAGGTATAGTAAGGGGGACACCTGGGTGGCTCAGTTGGTTAAGCATTTGACTCTTGGTTTCAGATCAGGTCATGATCTCAGGGTCCTGAGTCAGGCCCAGTGGGGAGCCTGCTTGAGGATCCTCTTCCTCTGCCCCTCCGTACACACTCTCTCCATCTCTCTCAAACAAATAAATAAATCTTAAAAAACAGAAGTGTAGTGAAAATAATTTCTAAAACTCCATCATAGGAAAATATTTCACTTACTGCCAATCTTGTGTAAACTTATGTCCAAGGGGAAGTGTAGTTTCATAGAGTAGATATGTTAATTTTAGAATTTCTACTGAAATTTTGCTGCCAAAATGTATATCATTATTTAATATTCAATGCACATTTATTAACTAATATACTCCATAGGTCTTTTTATCAGGATTACATGAGATAATATGTGTAAAGTATGTACAACAGTGCCTGGCGTATTATAGAAACTTGATACAATTACTAATTACTACTATTATTATTATTATTACTATTATACCTTGGAGCATGACCTCTGGAGTGGAAAATACTTGAGCTTAAGCCCAAGGTCTGCTATTTACTCGATAGGCAAATTCAGGTAAGTTATTAAAGTATCTTGAGCCTCAATTTCCTCATCCGTCAGAAGGGCATAATGATACTTACAGGTTATGAAGATTTCTCCTTTGGTTTGACGTAACACATTGATTCTTAAAGTATGTTCCATGGCTGGCAGCGTAAGCATCACCTGGAACTTAGAAATGTACATCCTGGGGCCCCATCCCTACCCTACTAAATCAGAAATGGGAGGGATGTATATCTGCTTATGCTTTAACAAACCCTCCAGGTGACTGCGAAGCCCGGTTACATTTGAGAACCATCGACAGCACAGGACTTGTCCCATAGTGAGTGCTGAATATGTATTGGTTCACTTTCCTTAGATACTGAGCCACCATGATGATAAAAGCACAGTTCCTACCTTTGCAGGGCCAACAATCAAACAAACCTAAAATCACATCTTGAGTGAAGCTTTTTCCATTTTATCACATGAAGCAAAAAGAAAACTTTTCCCATTGTCCAAGACTTGGCTTTTACGTGCATGGATAAATGAGCTTTCCTTTCCATCATCTCACCGTGTGCACCTTCAATACCATAGCACAGCTCTGGTTTACATGTTAGCGAAATTAAAAATACCTGCAAATTCAAAATTTCAGATATGTTGTTAAATGCTAAAAACAAGATTCCATCTTAGAAAAGATGAAGTTTTCTGGTAGATGAGAAATTGGAGCTTTTCCAAAACTGCAGAATACACATTTTCAAGGGAAAGTAACAAAAGAATACAAAATAAAAAATAAACAAAAGGGGAGCCTCGAGTTCCTTTTGGTCCCTTTGAATCAAAGGGCCATGGATTTTGCAAGAACAGCTGTGTTTATAGGGTTTGCTGATCGCTGCAGCTGTAGCAGCTGAGTAATAGGAAGGTTAGATTTTCAGAAGTTAACTTGGAAATGTGCTTGCTCCTTCAGAGGAATTAATGACACTGTACTTTCTTCCTAGCCTCCTCTAAAACCTACTATTATGAAGGTGCATTTAGGTCATTAAGTATCGGAGCCCTGAAAGAGTTGCCAGAAGTGAAGAAACCAGCTTTTCTTCTGGACCCAGAGAAATACTTCAGGGAAAAGCCAGATGAGGAGTGTTCCCAAATTCCAGAACCTCCGTCGCTCTCTGAAAGTAAGTCCTCGGCTGCCATCCCCTTCAGTCCTCTCTCCCCATTAAACTCAACATCTCAAAAGAAAACCAGAGTCTGAGAGCATAGAAGTAACGTGTTTGCCTTGTAGGTTGCCGTGAAAGGAAGCGTGGTTTGACTGTTAAGATTTATAGCTCAGCTGCTGATCTGTGCTCTCAAAAAGGGCAGCCAACAAGCTGGAATACATTAAAAGAATATTTTTATTTTGTCACTTTTCTGAAGTCAGAATGCCATGAATATATATTATGAGCCTGCCATGGATGAGAACCCCTTCCCCCAAATAATCTCCAGTTTCAAAACTGATACCAGAGACAGAGCGATCCTAAGGCTGCTTGAGAGCAGGGTCTCTGCCGATCTGGTTTTTGTTCTTTGAGGATGGAATACTATAAATAGAGGCTACTTAATGTGCATTGTATTAGAGACTTCCAGCTGCAGTGCTGGACTTAGATAATGAAAGGACAAGAGAGCTTAGCTTAGAAAAATAGAAGTGAATGATCTCTGAAGATTCAGGAACAAGGTGTGCAAAAAGCATGCTCTCTTTTTCAGATGGTTATAGGCTTCCAAGTTGCTAAGAATTTGAAGATCAGTTTCTGTGCAGAAATCCTACCCGCATGGAGGGGCCCTAAGGGAGTGCAAGAGAAACAACCTGAATCTCAGTGAGGCACTCAGAGAGCATATGGACACTGCAGGGAACTCATTTAAAATAATTAATGAAAAGCACATATTTCCAACTTGTCGCAGTCAAAAGATCAGAACTACACTCGAGCATCTGAGATCTGTGGTTTCTTAACTTTGCAAATCCTCTGAGATGACAGTTCAACATCATCCTTGAGAAATAATAGCCCTTGTAGGAGGGAGGCATTTCTTTATGTCCACACTGGAGGAAGTTTCAGCCTCTCGTCTTCGCTTGGTTCCCTATGGGAAAGGAGAACAGCTGGTCAACTTTTTTTTTTTTTTAAATTCCACTTGTGAGCAAGGTACAGCTGTCATTCCTCATTGCCATAGTTTCCAGTCCAATTATTATCAGTTTCCTTTTGCCTTTACTCAACAGTTTTTCTTTTCTAAACTTATAATCATTTATATGGTCTTTCAAGGGTCATCTAATGGTTTCTGCTCATTTCTTTTAAAACCATGAATCCATCAACTTCGGGGCTCTACATAAGCACTTTTGTATCTGACAGGGCTTTCAGTCTATCATCCTGTAACCCCCCAACCCCCAGGATGAGTCATCTTTTAGGAATAAATATGGGAAGTACTTATCCTCCTGAATCACAGACAGAAGAGAATCTGGGGAACAGACAATAAGAAAAGGTGCATAGAACAAGGACAAAGTGTAAAGACAGTAGAGACATAGGAGCACCTGGGGGCTCAGTCAGTTAAGCGTCTGCTTTGGGCTCAGGTTGTGATCTCGGGCGGGGTCCTGGGATGGAGCCCTCATCAGGCTCTCTGCTCAGTTTGGAGCCTGCTTCTTCCTCTCCCTCTGCCTCCTCCTCACTCCTTTCTCTCTCTCTCTCAAATAAGTAAAGAAAATCTTAAAAAAAAAAAAGACAGTAGAGATGTATAATATTAATAGGGGAAGAAACCGAGATGGAGCAATCAGAACTGAGGGAAGAGAAATGGAAGACAGGGAGTATGCAAAAGCTGGGGAGCAAGAAAGCAGGAGAGGTCAACAGTGAGGGTAGCAAACACCTCTCCTCAGCGGTGCAGGCTCCTGCATTCCTGTGAGGAGCCTTGTACAGTCTGTAGCAGGAGAATTCTTCCCTACGGGTAGGTGAATGTGTGTGTGGGGAGGCTGGGGGGAGGTGGATGGCTGGATGGACATACCTAAAATACTCTAATACATTGCAAGGAATTTTTTTTTTTCCTCCTGGATTTTGCACTATATTTTTTTCCTGTAATTTCCACAGTTTTTTAAAAAGATGTTTTATCTCCTTTTTTTAAAAAAATTTCTTCTTCAGCTTTTCATCCTTTGCTCTCTTTTCAGTATTTTCACTTACCTGTCTTCTCTGCAAGTAAAAATAGTTCTTTTTTTTCTTTAAGTTCCATCAACATAAGGGAGAGACAGATGCAGACTTTGAGGACAATGGAATGCATGACATGTGACACCATGTTCTATGGATGCACCAAGGGAGAAGCCAGGCCAACTGTGGCTGGAGCATAGGAATAGCAGTGCCGAGTGGTGGTCACACACTTAGGAAGGGCAGGAGTCCACAGGGTGAAGGAAGAGGAAGAGAAGTCAAGATCAAGGAAATAGTGTAAGGAAAGGCACATCAGGGATGAAGTAGGGCTGAAATCCACGGGATTCCAAATTGGTTGTACTGGGAGACGTTAGGTAAGGAAGTTTGATACACATGAGTAGAGTTGAGTTTAGAATGTGTTGAGTTTGAGGTACTGGTGTCCTTTTTAGAAATTAAGGTCTTGAGGATGACCGAGGACTCTAACAGGCTTTGTATAATATCCCAGAGTCTTCAACTAGCAGTTACTGCAATAATGTTTGCTCACTTATGTGTTTAGCCTTTTCTTTTTTTTTAAAGATTTTTTATTATTATTATTTATTTGAGAGAGAGTGAGAGAGAGAGCATGAGCAGGGAGAGTGGCAGAGGGAGAGGGAGATGCTGACGCCCCGCTGAGCAAGGAGCCCTATGTGGGGCTCGATCCCAGGATGCCAGGATCATGACCTGAGCTGAAGGCAGAAGCCTAACCATCTGAGCCACCCAGGTGCCTCTGTGTTTAGCCTTTTCTGAGGTAGAACCGAATGCCTCTGTGCACAGGCTGGTCCCTGTGCTGGAGGCTGGAGACAAAGACTTACCATGTAGAGGCCCAGCCTTCAAAGATCTTGAAGACTAGTTGGCAAAATAGGTAAAGAAATGAATAATTACATTTTATATCAAGGGCTGTGATAGAGATAGGCATTGGCCCCATGGGACTACATGGAGTTTCATAGATAGTTTTTGGGAGAAAACTGGTTAGGTCAAGCTAGATACTAAAAGTCAAGTTGCTGTTAGTCAGGTAAGAAAAAAGGGGGATGATATTTCTGGCAAAGGAATATCTTATGCAAACATAAGGTGGTGTGAGGAAGGAGTGCTAAGGGAGCTACGTGTAATTCCAAGTGGCTAGGTTCTAGAAGGGGCATGGTGAGAACTAAGGCTAGATAGGTAAATGGGGGCCAGATCATGGAGCACCTAGTGTACTATGCTAAAGACCTTGTATTTATTTTATCAGAAAGGAGGACTCATTGGAATGTTTCAGTCAAGTATTTTGAATTATTCCAGTTCATCTATTCTATTAATTCTTCTGTTTTTGTGTATCTTTGTATTATTCTTTTAGAGATTTTTGTTCCAGAGGTTACAATACTTTTTTCTTGACACTTTATCCCTTCTTGTAATAGTAGGCTTCTACCGAGATTATTTTTCTTCAGTTTGAAGAATGTCTTGCATTATTTCTTATAATGTGGATGGGCTGGTGAGTAATTTCCCCAGCTTTTATGTGTCTGAAAAATGCACTTATTTCATTTTGGCTTTGGGAGGATATTGTCACTGGGTTTAAAACTCTAAATAGTAGTGTTGGTTTTTTTTTTTTCTTTCAGCTTTTTTAAAGATAGTGTCCCATTGTTTCCTTGCTCCCATAATTCCTGTTTAACATTCAGCTCTTAATATTCTTGTGGCTTCTTTGAATGTAGTATCTTTTTTTTAATCTAAATTAAAAAAATTTTTTTTTAATTTTAAGATTTTTTCCCTTTAGGTTTTAGCAGTTTGATCATGATGGATATAAATACACACTTCTCAGTATTTATATTGCTTGGGGTTGATAGGAATTCTCAACTAAATCTTTTTTCAATTTTGGACAATTCTCAGCCATTGTCTTTTTGAATATTGTTTCTTTCCAATTCCTACTCTCTGTCCTTCTGGGATTGCAGATCTCCATATGTTAGATGTTCTTTACGTCATAAATGTAAATGTATCTTACATTTTTCTCTTCTTTCCATTTTATTTTCCTTCCTGGGCTTTATTTTGGGTACTTTATATTGACTTGCCTTTGCATTCGCTAATCCTGTCTTTGCCAGTCTGCTCTTAAACTCATGTGATCAGTTCCCAATTTCAGATTTCACATATATATTTTTTTCAGTTCTAGAATGTCATTTGAATCTTTTTTTATGTAGATTCTAATTCTCAGTTGAAATTACTTATGTTTTCATCCATTTTGTCCAAATTTTCTGTTTTATTATATTTATAATAGTAATTTTAAAGCTCTGGCCAGCTAACATCAATATCTGAATGATCCTGGGGTCTGCTTCTACTGTCTATTTTTTCCTCATGGTTATTGGTCACATTTTCCTTCTTCTTTACAAGTCTTGTCATTTTTGTACATTTTTTAATTCTATGACAGAAATTATGTATGATCTATAGATACTAAAATTAATGCCATTTTCTCCCATGGATAGTTTACCCTTTCCTTAATTGGGCAGAGAACATGAAGGGCAGATCATGTTAATTCAATGAGGAATAGAGCTTGGTCAGTGCTTGGTTACAGTTTTAGTTAGATTTAGTCTATTTCTGATCTCAAATGTCTGTTTTAAGCTTCTTCTTTTATTGGTATATTGTCTCCTATGTACTACAAGGTTATGGGAAACATTACTTTGCCTCTCCAGTCCAATCCACAGTCTCCATCACTCTTGCAATCAGAAAACATCCATGGGGAATACTGGCCATAATTATGGAATTTCTTTAGATTCTAGCATATCCCACCAACCCACATAGTTATCAAAACTCTTCTGATTTTACTTGCCCTTAGAAAGGTCTCTTTGTCTATGGCAATCCTATTTCTTAGCAATGCCCAGACATGATAAATCCACAGAGGAAAGAAAATATTTGGCAATCAGCCCATCTAAGAAGGGTTCTGCCAGCTCCAGAATTTTAATTTGATAATCTTTGCTTCTGCCACTCTCTGATAGGCTTTAAATATTAATATCTATAATTTCCTTTTTTTGTTTTTATTTTATTTTATTTTATTTTTTTCTGTCTGGTGCAATGAGAAGGATGACATACCAGTACCTAATAAATCCTATTCAGAAACAAAATTTCTCTTGAAATGTTTAAAACAGGAAACCCCTATGACCAAGTTTGCATTTTAGAAAGCTTTCTGGAAACTGTGTTGTAGATGCATTATAATGGGACTTGGGGGAAAGCTGCATATTATAGTACTGGAAGCTTGTTGTTTGCAGCCGACTGTCTGCTTTTGAATCCTTACTTTGCTTTCCACTAGTTGTTTATGGACAAATTACATAAGCGTCTAAGTCACAGCTTTCTCATGTGTAAAGTGGGCTAACCATGCCTGGTTTTGAAGTTATATGGGCTAACTTAAGCACAGTGACTAGTACATAACTAAACATTCATTAAATGGTATCTGTTATTATTTTGAAGCTAAGGAGACCTAGAAAGAAAGTAACAAATTTGAGAAATGTTAAGGAGATTGAATTTAGAGGGTATGTGCCTTGATAAGATGTGAACGCATGTATAACTCGGGTTTCTTGCTTGGAAAACTATATCCAAAAAAGGAGACAATTATTAAGAGGGGAAATATAAGAGAAGAAGATGATTTAGAGTTGGTTTCAAAATATGTTGAGATGGAGGGTGCTTGTGGGACATCACCAAGAAAGGCTCACATTTTTCCGAGAAACTGACTATAGTCGGAAAGAAAGAGTGATAACTGAAGAGCAAGTAGAGACATGTTTCAGAGTTTATGTTCTTGTTAAGTTCATTTTCTTGTTCTGATTTTAGCTGTAATATATGGGTATTATAGAAAATCAGCTAGTAGGAAGTAAAGAGAGCTCTAAAGAACACAGGAATATCAAGATCTAAAGAATAGCCACTACACCCTCAGACCTGAGAGAGACCAAGGAAGATGCCCATCCCAGCCAGGGCTGACACCCAGCGCCCACGGCGGAGGGCTTACCCATGTCTCACTGGATGGTGAGGTGGCAGAACTGCTTCAGGTGGAACTGACAAAATTCTGCTCTCGGGTGACATGGGAAGCCATCCACGGGGACGTGCTGTATCTCCAAACTCACTACAGAGCCACCAAAAGAATACAGGGGAGGCTGTTCACAGGGAGGAGTCCTACTGGCAGACCTCCGCTTCCCTCCTGGGGTAAGCAGGAAAGCCATTCCCCAGGTGATGCCAGACACGTGACGAGGAAGGCTGCTAGTTCTGGGCTCTGGGGAGCGCCCACTTGGGAGAGAAATCCACTTCTCCGGTGTCCATCTAGTGTCCTCTTGTGACAGGGATCAACATCAACCAGCTGGCAAAAGAGATATTTATAGGGCTCCAGTCCATTATCCCAAAGCAAGCAGTGAAGAGTGGATTTAGAGCTGAGGGGCAATATATTGATAACTGGCATATTATCATCTTACCTGTAATTTAATGCTTTTTCCCCCACTCCTGGTCCTTTATGTTATTCTGGATCCTTTGAAATTACAGTCAGTATTCCCATTAAGTTATAAGGTGTTAATGGCTGTGGTTGTCTTTTGGGAGAATTTCCATCTATAAAGGAAATAAACCTTGGGAGACTTAAGGCAATAATGTTATAAAGGCAAAATTTCAAGCATACCCTTGGCTTCAAATCAAGACTCTACCACTTGCTAGCTATACGATTTTGAACAGGCCAATTAAACTTCCCATGCCTTAGTTTCTTCAACTAAAAATGGGCATCATATTAGTTACCAACCTCATGATGTTGCTGTGAACATTAAGTAACATAAATTTTGTTGAAGCCCTTAGCATAGGACCAGACACCTAATAAGAATTTGATACATTTTCTTTATTGATAATATTTTATTGTTATTATTCCAATATTATGCCACTAAACACCTCTAATGCTATAGAAGTTATTATTGTCTCTGTTTTCTATAAGAGGAGTCTGTGGCATAAACTCTGGCATCGACATAAAGTATCTGTAGCACAGACCTAAAATGCTTAAATAACTTAGCTAGTCTCACATAGCTAGTAAGAGTTGGGCCCTTATGTGAGAAGTGTCCATGTTATTCAGTTGTTCATGTTGTTAATATTTCTAGGTGTCATCTCCCTTGTTCAAATAACATTCAAATCATATTCCCTAGGCAGCCTATTCTTTTTTTTTTAATTCAATTAGTAAACATACAGCACGTCATTAGTTTCAGATGTAGAGTTCAGTTATTCATCAGTTGCATATAATACCCAATGCTCAGCACATCAAGTGCCTTAATCCTTAATGCCCATCACCTCATTACCACAACCTCCCCCACCACCTCCCCTCCAGCAGCCCTCAGTTTGTTCCCTATAGTTGAGAGTCTCTCATGGTTTGTCTTACGCTGAGTGAAATAAGTCAATCAGAGAAAGACAATGATCGTTATGGTTTCACTAATATGTGGAATATAAGAAATAGTGCAGAGGATCATAGGGCAAAGGAGGGAAAACTGAATAGGAAGGCATCACCTAGGCAGCTTATTCTTATGCATATTTCTGAAATTAACCATTTTACTATAATATTACCTATTTTTATCACTTTCATTGAAAATTGTTCATCTCCTTTTCAGGAGGATGCTGCTGGACTTTTTAAAAAGATAGTACTGTAAAAGAGCACTTAAAAAAAATCTCTACCAACATATCCCCCTCCACATTTTCATTACCACAACCTACCTTAAATCTTTGTGCTGCATTTTACACACACTCTTGCAATCCCCATAATTACAGCGTGCAGAAGGTTATTTGGCAATTGTATGATGAGGGGCATTCTTCCAGGCTTACTTTCAATATTCTAAACTATCACTTTGGAACTCGGGACAGTTTTCAAACACTCCATAATCCCCTGGTGACTTTTTAGTCTTACCCACTGCGTTTTTAATGTCCTTTTGTATTCTCTTTCTTTTCCTTTCAAGTTAAAGCATCTTTCATACTCTCTCTTTAGCTTCCAAGTTGTTCCCTGTGGGTTCTCAAACAGCTTGAAACCCCTCTTTGATATGCCTTATTCAAAAACCTGGTGAAGACTTAGAAGTGTCTCTGGGTCAGGTTTCTCCAACAAATTCCCTAGAATTCATTCACACTGTATCTGTAAAATCTTTAAAATTTCCCGTGTAGACAAAATGCTGCATTAGTGTACCTCAGGTGAATTGTTTGGTTCATGTTGTTGTTGTTCTGTCAGAGACAAAATGAATGCGACAATTAAAGAGATGATTTTATTGCAGGCGATTGCATTGGGAGAGTGTTTGTTAAAGAGGAACTCTGAAAGCAAAGGAAGCAGGCTTGAGCGGTTACGGAGGCAGGTTCATGAATCCATGAGTCTTACTGGACTTCTGTGGAAGTCTACAGAGAGTCTTATCTCAGAGTATGTGGGCAGAGTTGTCCTTTTGCTGTTTTCTGTCTCCAAAACACAAGAGAGTAAAGGAATTTCTTAACTGTCTCTGCTTTCCAGGAGTACAGGGTTCAAGTAAAGTTTGACATTGTCAGTCCCTCCTCTTTTGTTCAAGAAATATTGCTCATCATGGAACAACCCAGAGGTGATCATAAACCTCCTGGGGGGACAAAGCAGCACCTCAAAAGTGGTCTCTCAAGGATTCTTGTTGGTGTTGCTTCTGTAAAACCAGCTGAACCATACATTGTGAGTTGGTGACAAAGGTCAGTTGTTCTAGGTCCTGGGGGGTCCCAAGAGAAAAGGACAGCTGCAGTCATGTGGGGTCTACATAGGGATTTGAGCTGTCAAGTTTTGTTTCTCAGTTGTAGTCAGGTGTGAGAAGAACTGGGAAACTTTGAAGTATTATAGTCAGATATTGAAGGAAACTGGAAGAATTGCAAATCTGTAAGAATTGACAATTTGTTCATGTTAATAATCTCTAGTCCGGGCTGCAAGTAGGTTCCAAAACTGGTGTTTCCAAAGAAGGGGAGGAAATCAATTAAAACTCTACCAGATGAGACAGAATTTGTGATCCATTGGTAACCTGCAATTTAAAAAGAAGGGCAAAGTAATTAAAAAATGGTGGATCTGACAATTTGTGGTTTTCACTGTAACACAAAATTCTCTGTATAGTTCTTAAACTACAGGTCAGGTGAAACTATGCATATAGACTTAGTAAAATCTAAGTTACTGCATCTTTGCTTTGGAATATAATCTTAAATCTCGTGCCAAAAAGAAAGAAAATCACTGATATTTCTGGAAAAGTTCTTACTGGAACAAATAATTAAAATACGAAAAGAAAGCATGTATAGATGTATTCATTTTAAGTAAGAAATGAGAAATTGTTACATGTGATGCACTCCAGGAAATTTTACATAACTAAAGATTGAGGATAAAACAGAGACATTTTAGAAGTGAAATTCCTTTTTATTATTTTTATCTTTGTATGATTGCATAAATCATCTTGAAAGTCACACACACACACACACACACACACACAGACACCAAAATTTGGATCCTACAAGATAGACATTACTGATATGTAAAAAACATTTTTTAAAACGTTCAGCAGATGTTCCACATATGTCATCAGGGAAATGCAAAGTAAAACAACAATGAGATATCACTGCTCACCTATTAGAATGGCCAAAATCCAGAACACTAACAACACCAAGTGCTTATGAGAATGTGGAACAACAGAAACATTATTCATTGCTTGTGGGAATGCAAAATGGTATAGTTACTTTGGAAGACAGCAGTTTCTTACAAAAGGAAGCATACTCTTACCATATATTCCAATAATCATGCTTCTTGGTATTTAACCAAAGGAGCTGAAAACTTATGTTCACACAAAAGCCTGTGCATGGATGTTTAAAGCAACTTTATTCATAATTGTTCAAACTTGGGAGCAACTAAGATGTCCTTCAATAGGTGAATATGTAAATAAACTGTGGTACATCCAGATAATGGAATATTTTTCAGCTCTAAAAAGAAATGAGCTATTAAGCCATGAAAGGACATGTGGAGGAATCTTAAATGAATATTACTAGGTGAAAGAAGCCAACCTGAAAAAGGACACGTTGATGATTCCAAATATATGACATTCTGGAAAAGGCAAAACTATGGTAAAAATATCGGTGGTTGCCAGAGAAGAGGAGAAGAGATGAAAAGCACAGAGCATTTTTGCGGGACAGTGAAAATACTCTGTATGACTTTACAATGAAGGAGATATGCCATCACTCTTTTGTCCAAACCTATAAAATGTTTACCACCAGTAGTGAACCCATAGGTAAACTATGTACTTGGGGCAATTATGATGAATCAATGTAGATTTATCCTTGGGAAAAAATATACCATTCTGGTGAGTGATGTTGACAAAGGGAGAGGCTATGTACATGTGGGGGCAGGGGATATGTGGGAAATCTTTGTACCTTCTTTTCAATTTTGTTTTAAACCTAAAACTGCTCTTAAATTGAGTCTTTATCCTTGTGTAAGGTCCAAATTAATTAAAATAAAAAATTTAAAAAACATTGAGTCTTAAAAAAAATGTTCAACAGGTCCTGAACTACAATTATTTAAGAGTTATATGAAGACTGATAAAGCATTCTGACCAGTTGTCACCACCTTGCCAACAACCTGTTGCTTTGCTACCTGATTGTTGCTCAGTGATGGCTGAAATTTCAGCCATCTTGAATGGCTTGAAATTTCATACAACTTGGTAATACTGCTCTAGAGTCTAGATGCAGGAATTAGAAACTTGGTGTCAAGACGTGGGCAGGGGATAATAGCATGGGCACACCTGGGATCATGTTAGAAATGTAGCATCACAGGCCCCAGGTAGGAAATAGTAAGTGTAGATGGTTATCAAGAATGCTAGATGTCGATTTTAAGGGCTGTGGTAAGTGGACAAATATATGGATATATGACAAGGAGAACCACCTTTCTTTTACCATTATAGAGCCATCAGGTCTCTGGAATGCAAGAATTCCAAAATTTGAGAAGTGAGCCCACCCAACCCAGCCCACTTCATATTTCTGGAGGTATCTTCATTCACTTGTTCATTTATTCAACAAATACTCCTCCCATATGCCAGATGCAATGCTGGGTGCTATGGGGATATGAGGTATAATGGCAGACAAGGTCTTTGCTTTTATTGAATTTATCACCCAAGGGAGAGACAGATAAGTATAAGAAGATAAGTTTGGATGTTGATATTAATTAAGAGGTATGAAGAAAGTAAAGCACAATAATGTGATAAGACATGACTAGGGGAGCATCAGGGAAGGTCCCTCTGATTTTTTGTCCGAATCCTGAAAGATAGGAAAGCAGTCTCGTGAAGTATTAGGGGCAGAATATTCCAAGGACAGGGTCCAGAAGTGTAAAGCTACTGAGTTGAGAACAGGATTGATGTGTTCGGGGTCAGAAAGAAAATCACTGTTGCCGGGGTAGTATGAGAGACATGGAGACTAGTACAAGGTGAGGTTGGAGGGGGGGTGGGGATCAGATCATGTGGGGCCATGTAGCCTGGACAAAGACTTTGAGTTTAAGCGAAGGGAAGCCTTCAGAGGCCATATAAATTAGCTGTTACTAGCCCTTCTAAGTGAACTACTCTTTAAGATTATAAATTGTTGGCCCAGAAAGCAAGAAGTTTGAGACTTGAGGTCCCCCATAACACCTATGGGGGAATTGAGAGGGCTCTAAGATAAGCTGTACATTTGAATAAACATGAATTTTCTTTATAAGGAATATCCAACAGACTCTAGTCAGAAACTACCAGAACCTTGACACACCAGTTTGACTCAGCGAGAATACTTTGCCCTTCACAATTGTCTTGACGTAAACAATGTACTTTATGGCAAGTGTATCAGTCAGGGTTCAGGAAAGCAGAACCAGCAGGACCATATATTGAAATTTATGACAAGGAATTTGCTTATGGGATTGTGGGGGCTGACTGAGCAAGTCCAAAATGAGTAGGGCTAAGTAAGGAAGGGAAGATCATGGGCAGACTGAGCACAGGCTAAAGCTATCATCCACAGGCAGTCAGGAGAGGACAGAATGAAACTCCAGGGGTACAAACAGAACCTATTGTCCAATGGTGGAATTTTTTTCCCTCTTTCTGGGAAGCATCATCCCTGCTTTTAAGGCTTTCCACCTGGTTAAGTCTGGCTCACCCAGATTATCCTGGATAATCTCTTTTACTTAAAGCCCATTGATTAGGGACTTTAATTACATCTGCAAAATCCCTTCAGAGCAACACCTAGATTAATGTTTGATTGAATAATTTGGAACTTTAGCCTCACTAGTTCATACTTCAAGAAAGCAAGGTATCATAGCAAGGTTAAAGACATTCCTTTATAATCTTAAACAAGCTCAATAAACAGTTAATGGTCTCTTAGATGTATCACACAACCATTGCAGACTCATTCACATTACCATATGACAATATTATGCCATTAACCTAGCAGATGTTGTTACTCTGAATAGTAAGATGAATTGATGACTCTTACCCATTTAGAAGGTGTTAGGTTAATGACATCATTTTTGCAACATAAAAGAGTTTGCCAATGAAGCCAAGAATGTTGCTTAATGGTCCTCAACTCTTTTGAGTATTAGTAGTTGCTGGGAGTTTTAGTGTTCCAGGGGAAAAGTGGAAGCCAGACTGCAAACAGGCAGCATTTCTGGGTGAGCATTTCAGGTGCCTTTCCTAAAAAAGGTCTCAGAAGAAAAGGACCCAATTCTACAAAACTCTAATAGTTTGCTGAGATTGATTTTCTCATTCTGAATAAATAGCTATTTTTATGAATAATCATGTATTTGTAATTTTATACATTTTTTTTAGAGAGCTCCCCAAATTGTAAGCTTTGGGCCCAGGGAACAAGGATCTGCCCCGTATGTGAATTTTTTTTACCATCTGTTTTTTAACACACAAAAAATTTAGTTATTTGGGTAAGACTGCCTCTCTTTATATCTGCAAGGGCCTATCAGTTAGTTATTGGTTCACTGTCTTGAAACCCAGTCAATTATGATGAAAATTCCTCATCTAGTTGAGAAATATATCAGTAAAACAGCAAGAGTTTATTTCAAAAGGAACATTCTCGCTTTCACAGTGGATCTCAGGAGAGCTCTAAGGCATTCAGAATGTCTTGTGATTCTCAAATGCTAGTCTGCAGTCATACGGGACAGAATCAACTGCTGATGTATGGAAATTCATGGAGCTTTTATACTACTGATATTAGGCAAAGGCAAAGTATTTTCATTTGTAGCTTTGCTTAGGCGGTAGTTGCAGGTTTATTCATTTTTTGTCCTATTGCAAGAAACAAAATACACACTAATCAAATATTAGAGCATATAAAAAATTAGCTAGTGAGAAGTCTCCCTTGCTACGATACAGGCTTGTCCAGTTCCCAGTATCACCTACTTCTGGCACCCATTTCTCCAAGTCTCTCTGTATTCTCTGAGGTTTTCTGTATGCACTGATGATTTTAGATTTTGACCTCTGCTTTCTTTGGGTTTGGATTTGCCTGCTCTGCTTTTTTAATCCTTCTATTTCAAATTTTTGGAATCGCTCCATTTTAGATATGTGTTGGGTTTTACTTTTGATCCAACTAAAAAGTCATTTTTTTTATCATGAAATCGGGCACATTTAAATTGATCAATGTATTAGACATTTTGGTTTAGTATTCCTCACACTCTTTTAAGCCGTGTATTGTTTATATATTTTTGAAAGTTTTCACTGGATCTGTAATTTTTTTTTTGTTTTTATTTCAGGAGGGTGTTCTATATTTGTTCTAGTGGTACCTTTATACTTATAGGTTTATATAATTCTTCTAGCCTTTCAGTTTTCTAGGACAGTAACTATTACATCCATGCTGACTGATGATAATGAAGCCTGTTTTTTTCATTCCTCTTCTCTTCTACTAATTTTATTCAGTAATTCGATCTTTCTTTGAGCTGCTTTTATTTTGTTAAATTTACTTCTATGGCCATTACTTGACTTGTTGATTTAAGTCCTTTGCCTCTTAGCTGTCACTGATTTATCATGAGTGAAACTTCTCCTCCCGTTTTTTGTTAATTGTATCATTTCTACATTGTCAAGCATGTGGCTTCTACCTTCTATTTTGTTATCCTGAACTGCATATTATTTTGATCTCACTTCTACATTTAAAAATATTCAGGGCTGGGGCGCCTGGGTGGCTCAGTGGGTTAAGCCTCTGCCTTCGGCTCAGGTCATGATCTCAGGGTCCTGGGATCAAGCCCGGCATCAGGCTCTCTGCTCAGCGGGGAGCCTGCTTCCCCCTCTCTCTGCTGACTCTCTGCCTACTTGTGATCTCTCTGTCAAATAAATAAATAAAATCTTTAAAAAGATATGCAGGACTCACCATTAAATCTTTTTCTAAATTTTCCTCAGTCATTTACCAGTTTATTTTGTAGGAATTTCCTCAAAAAGTTCTCTTAGAAACAAAAGTCCCTGAATTCCCCACATATTGAAGCTCTGTAACTTTTAGATTTGTGGCACGGCTTCTGTCTATATCATATCCACACCTCATATTTTGTTTCCTTGATTTCCTTGTTGGTGTTGCTCTAGGGTCATCTAGTATCTATCATTACTATGAAGATAGCTAATATAAGATATCCATTCTCTCCTTTTGAGTGACTTGATCATTTTATCTGGCTGCCAAATGAATCTCTTTGAAGTCTAATAATTTTACGAAGATTTGCTTCAGTTGACTGCTCTGACTCTGTTCTATCTGGTGCCACGGTTTGTCCTTCCATATATGTCAGATTGTCTCTGATGTAAGGAAAACTTCGTATGTGATGCCTTCAAATATTTGTTCTGCTCTGGTATTCTTTCTTAAGGATTCATCTGATGGTTGTGTTCGTTGGATCTGTTTCTTTTTCAGTATCGCTTTCCTCTCTCATGTCTTCTCTTACTTTTCATCTTGTTTTGTTCCTCTCATCTGTAAACTCTGCTCCCCATTATGTTACCCCACAGTCTATTCTCACTTGACAGATTTTTCCTGAGTTCTGCCAGGTCACTTTCCTCACTTCCTGTTGTGCCATTTCCTGACTTCTTTCACTTTTGCTCTATGATCTTGCTTCACAGAGGTAAGTGCTCTTTCAAGTTTTAAAATTTAATTTGTGCTCAGTGACGATATGTACCTGGCCAATGGCGATGTTTTTCTGGGGTGGTCTGTGTGTTGATTAGTGCTGTTCTTTTTAAAATTTGTTTTGTTTCTAACTTTGTTTAAAGTCCTCTGTGTTCCTTATATGCCACTTTTTTTTTAAAAAAATTATTTCCTCTCTTAATTATTTACTCTTAATGAGTTTGGTTTTTTAGACTTGACATTTGTAGTAGGTTCCGAGGTGAGAGCTTGTGACATGGGATTGGAATGGCCTTCAATTTTTACAACCTGTGGGGGCAGACTGTTTTTAGCAAAAAATGGCTCAGGTGCATGATTCTGTATGTAGCCCTGCCTCATCTCTTTCTCTGAACACAAAGGGGTATTGTGGAGGGCCTTTGCTTCCAGCCTTGTTCACCTCTTTTTACATCCATTGATATGAATGAAAGATAAAGCATTTGTACTGCAGGATGAGCCCCTCACCTTTAGTGAGTGTCTTTTTGCTAGAATCTTCTGAGATGCTATTGTAACTGGCATTCTTATGTTTTCCATACTCATCACTTTATCTTGCATAACTTTTGCCCAACGTCAGCTCTTGCCCTTCTTTACATTTTTCAGGCTGCAATTTACCTCTATCTTTGGACTTTACTCATGTGGAGTCTGTTTACTAAATTATATTTTTCTCATTTTCCTGGTTGTTCTTGTATAATATCCAAGAGAAAAAGTAGAAAGATACTGATTTATACAATCATGTTGGTATGGGAAGTGGAGAGGGTTTTTTTTTTTCAATCCAAATATATAAAGATGGCATGATACTGTGAAGTTGTTCAACATTTTTGTAGTTTATGTCATATTCCTTGGGCTTGGCATTTAAAGTGTTCCTTTGTCTTGCTCCAACCTCATTCTCTCTATATTTTGAACTTCAGTCACATTGTACTGAATTATTCAGAATTATCCAAATAATGGCTCTTGTTTCTCCACACTTTTATTTACTTTGTTCCCTCTAGTTGACATTTTTTTGCACCTTGCCAGCTCTTCCTCATGTCCATGGTCCTTTATTATCAACTCAAAATCCTACCAGGACTTCAATATCTACCTCAAATAGTGCCTAAATCTTAAAGCTTTTCCTCTGATCTCTGCATTTTCTTAGAATCTTTTGATATATTTCACCACAATTTGTGTTGCTCATATTTTCTTAGAACTGTATCTTATTGTACTTGATCTTTTGGTTATTTGGGCACTGTTTCTACTTTCTGCCAGCCGGAAGAAAGCCTGTGACTTAGTCATATTTGTGCCCCATTTACGCCTGAGCATAGAACATTGTGCATAATATACATTCAGTAAACATTTGTTGAAATGATAAAATTAAGCAAAAGGCCAAAATTATTTTCTTGAATGCATGGCACAATTTCCTCCTACTTCTCACTGATGCATAATATAGCCACTCATGGGGATAATTTGGCTCTTTTTTCTGAAGCCACAGATCCCTGCAGATCAAAGTATCTTACAAGGACGTGATTGCAGATGCACTTGTTTAGTCATGCAGACAGTCAAACTGTGTTTTGATTATTTTAATTGTCTTATTTCAATACAGAATAATTTGTTCTTGGCTTTTTATGAGGCTTTGATAGCTGTTAAGTAGATTAAAAAGCAAAAATGGAAAACACAGGCTTCGTTAGTCCTCTACTGTGAAATGGTGGATCTCTATCATGATGTAAATACATTAATAGAACAAACTCTGTTAAAATTTAACTTTTTAATTTAAATTGAAGTTAAAGGAATAGCAGGAGCTTCAGAGAAAAGTCCCCCAAATACACTCTCGGTTTTAGAAACATACACATTTTCGGATGAATTGAAACAAGAATTTTATCCCCACTATTTTATTTAATTGAGTCTCTTACCAAGTGTAATTTCCATGTCATTTTCTTCATCATTTCATAGCTTTGAAAGCCATATTTGATGAGAAAAACCTGTTCCCCAAAGAAATTCTGGATCGGGAACGAAGAGCCAAGCAATTATGTCAAGAAACAAGTAGTGAAGTGAAGATAAAAAGAAATAAGAAACAATTATAATTGAAAGAGAAATAAATATTTCATTGTCACATGAAGTATGAATATAGAACACAGATAAGGAATCAAGAATTCTGCGCCTTTCTTTTACTTTAAACTTCAGGAAGTTTTGTTTTCAGACAATGTCTTGGTGCTGCTTTTATCCATCACCTTTCACTTTCTGTGTATTCTTAATAAAAGATAGATTAAACTAAAGAGGGGGCAATAACAACTGGCATCATTTACTCCCAAGTGGTTTTATTTAAAAAATGTACATTTTCAGAACAATATATTCTAACCAGTTGCATTTCTGATTGCTTTGACAGACAAATATTTTTGATCAATTTTTATTGCAAAAGCTTCCTTGAAGTTAAATGTGAAAAACACAAACACGGTAACTGCAACAAACTTAATGGAGAAAGCCATTTCCATGTATTTACACACTTTCTAGTTTCTTTTATTTAATTTTTTTTAAAGATTTTATATATTTACTTAGAGCCAGAGCAGGGAATAGGGGAGAAGGAGAGGGAAAGGTAGAAGCAGACTCTGCACTGAGCAGAGAGCCCGACACAGGGCTCCATCCCAGGACCCTGAGCCGAAGGCAGAGGCTTAACCGACTTAGCCACACAGGTGCCCCTCTAGTTTCTTTTAAATGATTTTTATAATGCAGTTAGACCTTGTCAGTAGCACTGTTCCGATTCATTTTCACAGACTTAGATCTATTCTTCTGTGTACTTGCTGAGAAATTACCACATATGTTCTACTCCTGTATTTTGTTTTACCATATTCTTGAGAGGCATAAAACAATCAAAGAGGTAATAGCCTTGGAAATAAAAAATCAAGGAGACTGGGGCTATATATAGGACTCACTTTGTGTAGAAGCTCAAGTAGGAAATGTTTGGTTCTGAAACACAATGCCTCACTTTTTCAATCCATTTTTCTTTATAAATATCATCATCTACCAGGTAACCAGTATTCTTATACCTCTTTATTTATTATTCTGTAGGAGTAATTAATAAATTAATTCATATAACTTTAATTATTTACTTCACATTTGCATTTTAAAGAGTTCTTGCAAAAATAGTGGTATTTTAAGAGAAATTTTGGTATAACACACAAGTAAAGGAAATAACGATATGTAGGAACATGCTCTGTTCAGTAACTGCAAAACTTCATTGTGTTTAAGCCTCCCAAGAATCATTTTAGGGTTAAAATCTGAGATTTGGATCCCCCAGAAGAATGCCCAAGTGTCTATGGCAGAGGTGAGATTGGAGTCTGGGTCTGTTTTACTCCAGAGACCATGGTTCTGCACTTCAACTTGTCCTTCACTTCTTTTTATTAGTGTAAAGTCAATGGAGTGAACTCCAGCAATGGAATTTGAAGCGAAGCAAATGTTTTAGTTGGTGGAGAGGGTGACAGAGGAAAGGTTTCAGAAGATGCTGCCTATTCCAGCTACATTTAGGTGCATCCTGGTCAGGCACCGTGACTTCTATGTATACTGCTTTCTCTCCCCTTGAATGGCAATCACATATGGGAAAGGTATAAAATAAATATGTACTTGCATCATTCAACAAATGTTGGAGAATGTTATCAGAGTGATAAAGGTTCTGGAAACCATGTTGCAAAGGAACAGGTAAAGAAATGGGGAAGTCTGGCATAAGAAAGAGTATTCATGGGAGATATAACCTGTTTTCAAATATTTCAAAGCTGCCATGAAGGAAAAGAGTAGAAGTTGAAACAATGGACCCAATTTTAAGAAGGCAGCTTCTAGAACTGCTTCCTAATACCTACTAAAACAGGAGAGGTCTCTCATCTTCCCTCTCCTTCCCATCTTGGTGTAGAGGAATTGGTAATAGGGCTGCAGCATGGCTATGGAAGGAAGGAGGAGGAACAGAGAAAAGATCCAGCAGAGATAATCTCACTGAACCCATGAGCCTGGGACTGGGCAGTGGGAGGGGGATTTAGGTGGTAGAAAGGCAGAGAGGGTAAGTGGAGGAAATGGCCAGCATAGCAGAGAGGTTGCTTACGTTGAGCAAATCAGTACAGAGTAAGTAAATGAATAAATCAGTGATATATTAAGGATGAGAAGTGAGTATCTCATTTTTATAGAAGGTATTTACAACATTTCAAAGGAGGAAAACTAGAAAGAACCCAGAATCTTAGATTGGGTTAGAGATACCAATGTGAATTCATGGTTGAGACATGGTAGAGAGACAGAGACAGATATAGAGACAGAGAAAAAGACAGAGACAGAGAAAATGAGGTAAGGAAGGGAAGGAGGGAGGGATGGTGGGTGGAAGAAAAAGAAAGAAAAAAAAGAGAAAAAGGAGGGAGGGGAGGAAGGAAGAAATGTGTAATAGTGATTAATAAATTATGTTTGCAGCTTGCTCTCAAATGACTCAGAAAATACTAATCATAATGTGTGTGTACATACATACACCATATATATGTATCTAATACATGTAATATATATGAGTTTTTATATTTTTCATATCTATATGAGAGGAAGAGGGAGAGAAAGTTTAGATATTAGACTGAGCACACATATGTGATGGTGTGTTAACAACTGGGGAAACAGAGTGAAGGAGAGGGAGATGTTAGTTCATTATATTATACCAACAACTTTTCCGTAAATTTGGAAGTATTTCAAATAAATTGTTTTTTAAAAATGAAAAAGGTTGCCTTGGGACAAAAGATTTCTTGAGATGCTCTAGCAGGAGCTGAGTAACTCTCTCACAGGCATATTGCAGAGAATTCTTGCACTGGTTGGGAGGTTTGATTAGATAATCCATCATTTCAAACTTTGAGCATAGGACTTATGAATCATAGAAGGATGACAGTACAGTGGACTGAAATTTGAGCCACATTTCCAGAAATTTAGAGGAATATTAAGATGTTAAAGAAATATAATATGGGTACCAAATACTTTGTGTAGGTTCTGCTCCCCATCCCTATACCCACCCATCCATCTCTTCATCCATTCATCCACTCATCCATCCATCTGTCCAACCAATGATTTAAGACACATGTAAAGAACTGTTATAGACACCAGGTATACACATATCAATACGATACACTTTCCCTGCCATCAGCTTTCTGGAGTGAAGGCACATAAAATGCAGTGGTTTATTAAGCAAAGTTGAATGAGTCCACTAGTGTTTCTGGTATAAACTGAAAATTCTTTTGCTAAACATATTTTACTTTTTTTACCCTTGGAAATGACTTTGTTTGAAATGATTAGTCTGAAATTGTCTCATTCATCTAGACAGGCTCCTCTCTATAGCCTACCACATGTGCAAGGCACTGTGCTGTGTGTAACCCTAATCCCACCTTTAATTAACTTCAGGCCCTCTTCCGGGAAAGGAATTAAGAGGAGCTGTCTCACAAGTATATTTAATGAGAATAGAGCTTTTAAAGGTATGAAAGTCTCTTTTAATGTTACTGTGTCTAATAGTTTGGAACGAAAATGCACACAAAAGGAAAAAATAAAAAGACATTTGGTTATTATGTCTTATTCTTCTATCTTATAGCATCTAATTGTGTGAGGCAGGTAGCAGGATCTCGCCTATCAAATGTTAATAGAACTGAAGACTTTATAAGCTATTTCTGAAATTAACACTTAGGTTCAATTATTCAAGATCCATTTTTCTACAGTGAGAGGGACTTGTCACATTAAAATAGAATGTGCCAGAATTTTCAGTAGACTACTCTGTTTGTGGTATGTAGATTTACACTAAATATAATTTAACCTGTTATCTTTTCAGAATATTTTCCTCTTACCACATACAATATATGGAGCAAACTGACAGAGGGGAAAAATGCCTGAAATTAATCCATGCTCAATTAGAAGGATTTGCTTTCAAGTCCTTTACTAATGAGAACATTTGCTTGTATGTTTTTAAAGTTTGGAATTAAATACATTTTTACTAAAAAAAACTACAAAATGCTAAGAAAGAAGATGATATTGAACCTGTAACCTCTTGATATTATTTTTATGCATATAAAAGGTTTATTTTTTACAGTGGGGAAGTGATGGGTTCAAATTTATACCAAGACACTCTGGCTCTCATTATTGACTTCTTTTTCCCCCTTTTTTGCTAATGCTCTAGGGATAAAATAGAGTTGTAGAAGGAACAAATTTGTGAAAATATTTAAAAGGTCTGCAGGAATATTTTATGGACAATTGTGGTATTTTTATTGTCTATTAAAAGAGCTTAAACCAGGAGGAGAAATTCATAGCCATTCTTTTTTACTACCCAACAGACAGGAAAATGTATATTCTGCTTGAACTGCTCTAACATAAGGTCCTTACAGAACAACTTCATTAAATGATCTTACTAAGACAGAGTGTCTGTCTCTGTCATTGGAAGGAAAAGTAATGGCCTGTTCCGGGGTAAATCACATTATGATCTGAGTAATATGGAGAAATAATAATTTGGTAGCCAAGGGTACTTGTGATAGATGTTTGCTGGTGTCACTACAGGAGTTAGAAAAGCATTGATTGAATGATAATCTTGAACATTCAGACTTATTATTTATGAATTGCATAGTAGAATAAGAAGAAAGATTGTGCTCTTGTGCTGCATAACTCTTTTTGGAAAATGATCTCTAATAGTGTTACGTTAAAAGCTAGAAATGAGTTTGCCTATGTTAGAGCAAGTAATATTATTATAACCCACGATTTAGAAAACATTAGGGATACTTAGATGGGCAATTAAGAATTTTAGTGACTTAGGAGATTATGGCCTATAGCGACCATCAGGGCTGGGCAGTGAGCTCTAGCCCGATTTAGGACATTGAAAGAGGTTAACAGGGTTCTTGAAAAAGTTTTTCTAACGAATTCCTTTTAAAGTTTTTCTAACGAATTCCTTTTAAAGGTATCTACATTCATTTTATTTCTTTTTCATACATTTATCAGAAACAACTACATCTAGTTATCAATATAGAATATTTGTTTAATAGTAACTGGAACAAATTTTCCATTTTTCTTCTCAGAGGCAACTGATGAATAATACAACGTGCTTAATGTCTGATTGCCCTTGATGTGATTGATTTGAGCGAGAAGGATGAGATCAAAATCCATTCAATTATGCATCCACTTTTTATTAATGAACTATTGGTAGAGAAAACCATGTCAAAGTTTAAAAGCATATAAAAGTAAAATCGATGTTTATTATAAAATTATCTATATTTAATAGTATTGTCTTCGTATAATTGGGTAAATCAATAATCTTAATCTGGTCTTTTTGTTCAATGTAGAGAGTGTCTTTCTCAGTGTCTACTCTTTTTCCTAAGGATTAAAATGTAACCACAGGAAATTCCTGTGACAATTGTATAATTTGATGAATTGTTGAGAACTCTGTAAATGCAGCAGCAATTTGTCTCTGCATTCTGGACTTGATTTAGCTTTATCCTTTTTCTCATAGGCATTCTGAAATATTTATGATGGCATACACTGGTAATCTGATGTGTGAGTCCTGTGAGAAACAAAAAGAACTAATTACTAGCAAATTTACAAGCTCTAGTACATTCTTCCAAATTCTGTTACTACTTACTATAAAAGAAGTGGAATAATGGATGAAAAATTTTAAGCTTAATGATTTTTTAAAAAAACTGTTATGGTTTTCTCTCTCAATTCTTGCCAATTGCATCATTGATCATTAACCTGATCATGTTAGTCCTTTTATACAAAGGTAGTGAACACCTGCTTTGGGCTTAGAGGAATTAATCATACAGTGTTCAAGATAAATAGAGTTGGCCTTGACTGATTAGGTATTTTATGTACTAGTGTTTCCCAGCAGGCACATTTCAGTTATAACATTACAGCGAATAATCAGAAACCAATTTGGGGTAAGTACCTTAAAATTAAATAGCTTTTGAATGAAGTACATATGTAATAATATTGATCATGAGTGTTTAATAGAGTAGGAGAATGGCATTTCAATTCATTTTGATACAGATAATATTTAAATTTATCAAATTAACACATTACTTTTATTTTCCTTAAATGATGTAATTATAAATTTGAAGGCCAAATTCTCATAGGACTATTCATCATATTGTTTAGTTCACCAGTCCTTCAAGCTTTCTAGTGAAATAGGATTCAAAACCCAGTGAGGTAAGTGAATTTTTAAGACCTTTTTTTGGTGTGCACTTATGATTTATTAAGTACGTAGAAATTTTCTGGGAGAATTGGATGCTCAAATAATGTTAATTTTAGTTATTAAGATTTTAATAATAATGAGAGGATACCCCTCGGATTCTAATATAATGGAAAAATTGTATCCTTCATAATATTATTTATTATTATTCTGATACAAACCAAATACATTAACACGTGCATAATGAATTGCTACTTGATGACCTAAAAGTACAAATAACATTTTGACTACTTACATGTCTACAAACTGATATTTCTAATCAGAAACCTGAGATATTGAATATATTAGAGAATGATACACGGAAATATATACATCCATATTTGCAGTTTACCAGAACAGTTATGTTTTTCTTTAACAAGTGCTTTTCTATTGCATTTTGAGGTCTTATTCGTTTGCAAGTTGTGTATCTAAACAAACATGTTTAACTACAAATATTAGCTGGCTAATGACTCCATATCTTAGTTTTAGAGAATATTTGACTATTAGTAATCTTTATATGTAATAGTGACTCTTTTTTTTTTTAAGATTTTATTTATTTTATTTTAACAGAGAGAGAACACAAGCAGGCAGAGAGGCAGGCAGAGGCAGAGAGAGGAGCAGGGTCCCCGCCGAGCAAGGAGCCCGATGTGGGACTCGATCCCAGGACACTGGGACCATGACCTGAGCCAAAGGCAGCTGCTCAACCAACTGAGCCACCCAGGCGTCCCTGTAATAGTGACTCTTAACCCATTTATGGGTCATGATGGCCCTCCTAATAGTCTATAAAACACTTTAGAAATATAGTTCTTCATTTTTTAAGGCTAACAATACATTGTTCTGGGGGTTTTAGCTTTACTCCCAATGAATGGTCATTTCCTAGTAACCTATTAAACTAGGAGTTATTAAGGGATACTAAGATGTATTTTTTTGTAAGGTAAAAATAGTGTCACTAAAATTTGTAAGGATTTCAGAGTCAATATTTCGTGAAGTCTGTGGTAAAATTGCAAAACTCATTCTCAAGATATAGTCAGATGGCTGAATTTCCTGCATTTTTAGAGAAGAACACTTTAATAAGGTGTCATTGGTATTGTGACTTGTCCAAAGTTTTCAATTACAGCTTTTTTATATGTGTTAATTTGTCAAATTATTCTTTGATTTTTTTAAAAAAATTGCTTTCTTCTTTTGTTATTATTGTACCAGTTATATTTGATTGTAATTGTGTTTCTTTATGATTTTTCCAAGTTTGTTTTTCACTTTGAAAAAAGTACACTGTGGATTTGGGGGTACTTCGCCCTCCAGAAGTGAGGCTGTGTAAAGTGTGAAAATTTCTACTGCAAAGACTTTGCCAAATTACTCAAACTGATTTAAAATATATTAACTTTCTAGTATTATAGGTTCAAAACCACACTAGAGTGTCTTCATTTTTTATTCCATTTATTTATTTATTTATTTATTTATTCCATTTATTTATTCCATTTATTCCATTTCTCTTTTGATCTACAAACCATTTTAGAGTAGACTAGACAGAGGATTCCCTTGATAAAGAGTTAGAGGTGATCCCATTTAAAATCATGGGAAAAATAGGAAAAAGTATCATATGGCTGTTTAGAGATAGTATTGCTTATTGATAGTGTTCCAGAATTATAATTTCTCCTTTGATTTTAGATGACTGCTTTATATTTTGGTCTAGTTCTTGAAGGAATATAAAAATGCCATTAGCACAGGGCTTATTTCTTATTTCTCCTAATAGAGGATGTCTGAAAACTGGCATGAGAATCATCTTACAATAGTCTGTTCTAATAGGTAAAAAGTTTTCTGTTGGAACTTACTACGGTAAACTCTGATTATTTTGAAAACTAATGAATTTTGAATTAATGCACAGAGGTCAAAATGGATAAGATCTTGTTATGGAGTCTCCTATTGATTTTTTCTGGAAGTCAAGCCTCAAGACCGTTGGCTCAAAGAAATATCGAATTTGCAGTGGATCTTTATCAAGCTATTTGTTTATTTCATGAAAACAACATTATATTTTCCCCCTTTGGAACAACATTGGGTCTTGGGATGTTACAGCTGGGAGCAAAAGGAAAAGCACAACAGCAGATAAGACAAACCTTAAAACTTGAGGAAACCTCAGCTGGTGAGATTCTTACATATGATTATTTATACTGGATAAGATCTGCCCAAATTTATTTTGCAAATTAGAGAGATGCTCAGGGTCCCAGAATTTAAATATATGGAAAATATTATTAAAAGCATAAACTTATAATAAAATGGAGAATTTTAAATAATATTCATTTTAATTGTTTTCTAATGAAAATGTTACTAAATGTATTATTTTTAATACAGATATTTTTATACAGATATGAAACTGTGAGTTCGCCAGTATATTTTCTTCTGGTCTCTTTTAGCCATTTTTAATTGAGATTTATGTTGTGTGTGCATGAGTGTGTCTATGTATGTCTGTTTGTTTATTCTTCCATTCTCACCATGTTGTGATCCTTTTCTCATGTCAGCTTCAGAATATAGTTTTTTAATTTTTGCATTTTATTGCCTCTTACGGAAATATCGTTACTTACTTAACCTCTCTGTATTATGTTGTTTCCAATATTTCTCTTATAAAAATGCCGCAGTGAATATCCGCACCCAGAAATCTTTGTGTGCATCTCTCATTATTTTATTAGCTTTTTAAAATTAGTTTTCTAGGGCCCCTGGGTGGCGCAGTTGGTTGAGCGACTGCCTTCGGCTCAGGTCATGATCCCGGAGTCCCGGAATCGAGTCCCACATCGGGCTCCCGGCTCCATGGGGAGTCCGCTTCTCACTCTGACCTTCTCCCTTCTCATGCTGTCTCTCACTCTCTCTCTTTCCTAATGGATGAATAAATAAAATCTTAAAAAAAAATAAAATTAGTTTTCTAATTAAAATTTAACTTTTTCACCTAATTGAGGTCAAGAAAAAGCAGTAAGGTAGACACACATTTTTTTTTTTTAGACACACATTTTAAAAGCTTGTTTGGTTAATAGTTTTTAAAGGAAATAATTTTTAAAAAGCACTCATATAACCTATCTAGACCTTTGTGTGTGTGAAGGGTTGTTGTTGCAGAGTCCCCCGAAAGTCTGAGATACTGTGTAGAAGCTTTAAAGCTGTCATCCTTTTGGAAAGGATAGTTGTTGGGGCACCTGGGTAGCTTAGGCGGTTAAGCGCCTGCCTTTGGTTCAGGTCATGATCTTGGTGTCTTGGGATAGGGCCTGTGTTGGCCCCCACTTCGGGCTCAGCATTCAGCAGGGATTCTGCTTGTCCCTCTGTCCCTCCCTTCCCCTCCCTTCTTTCTCTCTCTCAAGTTAATAAATAAAATCTTTAGAAAGAAAGAGAGAGAAAGGGTAGTTGTCTATCTCTCTGGCTGTGTTCTCAATTTCCATAATATTTTAATTTTAAACTTTTACGTAACTGTCAGGTAATATGTCCTAACCATCAGAGGAACTTTCCAGATTTTTGATGTGGAAATTTAATCACTATAACTAACTTCAGTTTGTTTGCCTCAGAACAGAGTAATTATATTTAGGGATTTGTTTTTCTTTTTTAGATGGTCTTGTTTGCTTTGTTTTAAATAAAAGCAATTTTATGTAGAAAAGAAGTTGGTGAGGGTGAAGTTAATTGCAAGAATTTTCCTTTGTGAATAATGCAAAATGAAGCCACTTTGTTCCAGATTTAGTCTTGACTGTCTATATTAATTTCAGCAAATCCCACCATAGTCTCAGAAACACTTAAATTACACAATACTGCTTTGAAAAGTGATAGAGCATTTATAAAGATATGTAAAGTTGATTCTATGATAAATTAGCAAAATTGGAGTCTCTGAAGTTTAAATTACTCTACATGGTTATATCTTGTAGAGAAACACAGAATGTGTAGAGAAACACGGAATGTGACTTACATTCACAATCCACAAACTCTGGATTGTCTAATCTGGATTGTCTAATCACAGTAATAACGAGGATGACACGATTGATCATATATATGGTATAGCAGTCACTATTTCTTTGTTTGGTGTCCATTATCTTGCTTACTCATCACAGTTACTCTGTGAGGTTGACATAACCCCACTGCTTAGACGAGGATGCGGAGGCAAAGCAAGGGTCAGCAAATTATCCAGAAAGAATTCCAAAAATGATTCATTGAGAGCTGTGGATCATAAGGGCAATATATTATATTTTCCTTAGGAGAATATATATACGGACAATTAAACATTAGTATGTTAGCCCATGTAACAAGATCTACCAAAGCTGCTTTCTATTAGGCTTTGTTAAGGGAGAGAGAGGGACATAGACAGAAGATAATTGCAAAAGGAAAAGGCAGATGAGCCAGAGAGAGAAAAAATATGAAAAATAAACTCTGGAAAATAAAAAAAGAGGAGGGAATTAAGGAACAAGGAGACGGTTAAGGTAGGGAACAGAGTGGAAGAGGGCAAGGAAATGGAAAAGGCCCAGCAGGTCTGGAGAAAGATGAGCAAGATGATGTTAAGGGGAGACAATGGGTATGACAGATCAGGAGGTGGTGCCTGGTAGGACCATATTCGAAACCAAGATGAACAGGAAAATCACTAGTAATGATCCTATCTTTATTTAACATTTTTATATTTTGTTCCTCATGGATTTCTTTCCATTAAAGCTGATTTTAAAAAAACATATTGCAGCAAAATATTTTCTTCATTACGGAGTCTATTGGCATCTCCTTAAATTTTATGCTAAATGTAAGTATCCCATTGACTCATCTTAGTCCTGACCCTGCCTTCCATTGCCAATGATTATCAAAGGAGCTCTCTGTTCAGCTTGTCTATATTTTATATTTCCTGCTATCAGGTTGTTTTATGTGAACATCTGCCTTGTTCCACAGGTGGGCATACAACTCCTGGGATCCTACGCCCACAGGGCTCTCTCAGTGTCCTCTGCTCTTCTTTCCCCTGCTGTCCAAACATCTGCTCAGAATTTACCTTCTCCAGTCTATTGAGCATCTGATAATGCTCCATTTTTGCTTTGCCTCTAATATGCTGCTTACTAATCAAAGACTACCGGAGGAACTTCCTTATTCCAAGAGTATCAGGGAAAGAGAACCAGCCATGAATCCCAACTCTGCAACCAAATAATTATGATCGGGTACCTCTCAAGTTACTGTATCTGTCTGAGGACTTAGATTCCTCGCTATAAATAGAGGAGTCTGAGTAAGTGATTTATATGGATCTTTTGGCTAAAATAATCTATAATCCTATGACAGCCTTTGTTTTCATCTTTGAATCTCTCACGTTTCACACACAATTGGCCTTTGGGCCTTAATTGTAGGAGAAGTAAACATGTACTGAATTTTGGAACATTTTCTGAAGGTCTAGTACAATCAAAACAAGTTACATTTACCCCATGACCTGTAGGTTTTCTATGGCTCTGTTTTAGGAAATGAAATAAATTTATCCTCATGGCTTATTAGAAGCCATGTATACATATTCTTTTTGATCTGTGTTAAAAGAGGTTACTAATCTGTAAATTAAATCAAATTTATAAGGCAGATAACTTTATATTCTCCTCCAAACTTGTGCTACTTGATGACATTTTTCATTGACTTCTGAGTCCAGTGATTTATAAGAGGGCAACTGACTGTTTGTGACACAGTCTTAGACCTTAAGTACTTGACATAAATCTATTTGCTCTGACAAATGAGTCGGAACTATTTTTCTCCCCTCTCTTCTTTTTTCCCCATTCCTTTAAAGATACTCATAAATTACAAATTTCTTTTTTTAAGACTTATTTATTTATTTGTTTATTTATCTATTTATTTGACAGAGAGAGAGAGAGAGAGAGAGAGAGAGATCACAGGTAGGCAGAGAGACAGGCAGGCTTCCTGCAGAGCAGAGAGCCCAATGCGGGGCTCGATCCCAGGACCCTGAGATCATGACCTGAGCCGAAGGCAGAGGCTTTAACCCACTGAGCTACCCAGGCACCCCATAAATTACAAATTTCTGAAGATTAGTTTCAAATTCTGCCACTTCATTTCTGACCTTATTTAATTCTTTTGAAAACACTCACATGCCTTCACTCAGAAAGTCTTCTCTGTAGTCTCCCATTTATGGAGATATTTCCCTCAGCTTCAAATAGCAAATGATTGCTTCTAAAATCATTGCAGAAACAAGTAAAATAAATGAACCTTCTTGCCTTCCTTATGTAAGAATTCTAGGATTGTAAAGACTTATTGAAATTTTTAAATCCAACCGTAGGGCAGTAAGTTCTTATGGCTGAGATTGTTTATGTCTATGTCTATATCCCCAAGAATGGAGAACCATGGAGTTTGAAATATAATGAAATATACTTCCCAGAGCCTCTGGTATGGTTATGTGGGTTGCACCTGCGTGAGAGCAGGGAAGGACAAGGAGAGAAGTGGGGACTTCTGTAGGCTCCACTCAGCCGGACAAGATATGAGGCCATGGGGCTATAGCCCTCCCCATTCCCCACCAGTAAGAGAATGTATTCTTATTTGCACAAGGATGCCTATGACTGCTAGCTCTCTGATAAAGTGTATGCACACACATAAACATGCGCACACACATATGCCTTATTTCCAATGGACAACTGAAGGCAAGTCCTCATTAAAACTCTTCTCTCTTTATTCGGTGGGTATCTTCTAATGACAAGCCATTTATGTTTTCTTCAATAAAGATTAATTGCCTGTACTCAACTTTTAAGTTATAAAAGTGGCATTTTTAGTATTTAACTGAAAATATAACAAAGGCCCTGAAAGAAGCTTTGATTTGAAATTCAGTCCCTAGACTTAATGATTGAGCCCCAGGATTAAGCCAGAAAGGAATGAAAAGCTTCGACATCTTTGGTCATGAATAGGAAGCCCCTGAACAAGGATCAAAGCTGAATTCTCTCCTAGACACATGTATCTTCCCAACAACAGTGTGGTCAGAATGAGACAACAATAAATAATAGGCCAACAGTGATTCTTCGCTGACGCTGGTGGCCTCATTTGGCTAGTGACAGTAGTTGGAATGGTTAAAGATCTTTGTTGTTCATGCAGACAGCCAAAGTATATACATTTATGAACCTGAAGAAATAGGCAATTCTGATTCCTGTGCATCTCTAGAGCTGATTGTAGGGGTTACTCATAGGTTTCAAAACGTGGACAGGTGCCATTGCTCACAAGAGAGTAGTTCTTAAGCTGAAATAAAAGCAATATTGAAAAAGATTGCTCATCACTGTCATCCCCCCACCAGTATTCATTAGTATTATCCTTCCATAAATATCGCATGTTATGCAAAGAATGAGATTCTAAAGATAAATTTCCAACAAGTAAGAATGAGCTAAATTTGACTATAAAAAGGGAATTTCCTTCAGCCTGTTTAAATGCAGATTCTTGTTTTTCATCAATTTCAAATTTACAGGGACAATCTTACTTCCTATGTAAGAACTGAGTTCTTTATAAAATCCATATTCTGTGAAGATAAATACTTAAAATATTTATACGAACTCACTCAGAAAGGACCGTTAGTTATACCTAAGGGTGCAAAAAATGGTGCTATGAATCAGTGCTTAGAAGCAAAGCTGAAAGCTGTTGTTTTTATGTTGTTCAATATGTCAGTATACATTATAATTATTTTTTAGGGGAAGAATTTTCTGTGCTGAAGTCATTTTTCTCTGCCATCTCAGAGAAAAAGCAAGAATTTACATTTAATCTTGCCAATGCCCTCTACCTTCAAGAAGGATTCACTGTGAAAGAACAGTATCTCCATAGCAACAAGGAATTTTTTCAGAGTGCCATAAAACTGGTGGATTTTCAGGATGCAAAGACTTCTGCAGAGACAATAAGTACCTGGGTAGAAAGCAAAACAGATGGTAAAGTTTCTCATTTTCATAAACTCATTATTTGCCATTGTATTCACGGTTTTTAATATCCTAAAGTAAAGAATGGTTGGATATTTTCCTACTAAACTATGGCTCAGAGGGCTTTCTCATTTTGCTTCCCTGTTATTCAAATTAATACTAAATTGTAAAAATGAGACTGACTGTAAGCTGCTTTAAAAAGCATACAGGTTTTTTGAGAGACAACTATTCATAGAATTTTTAATGAAAAACCTTTAATAATAATTTTTGTTTAAGCATAGGTTTTTAATTTATGGCTGCAAAAATAATATCTTTGGCCAGGTAAAAATTAGATATGTCAACCTCAGGTGCCTTCTTTCCCACATATTACTGTAAATAATTAACACATCTTAGTTAGGTGGGTTAATGCTTAATAAGAAATGTTGATAGTCCTATCATAAACGTGATAATCTAAACTTTAATTTCAATACGAGCTAGTCAAAATTCCTCAGGGACTAAGGAGTGACACAGTAGAAAGAACACAATTCAAAGTCATTCAGATCTGAGTTCACATCCTACCCGGTTCTAAGCTATGCTCCACCTAAAATGAGGATACTCTTAGAACATTTCAGGATTATTAGAAGGTTTGAGAATAATGTGTGTGAAATAACAAACATATATCAGGTCCTTGTTTAACAGTGGTTTGTTTCTTTGTCCATTCATTCTGCTACAAAAAATTATGATGGCATCAATGGCTACCATGTTCTTTATAGGAAGCCTCATATAGGGAGGCATAGTTGAGAATGTGAGATGGGTATTTTGAGCAGCTTTCACAAGAAAGTATCATTAATGGGACGCATAATAAACATCCCTAGACATCTACATGGCACTCAGTCATGCTTTTATGTTGGCTGGTTGTTTAGAAGAAGAAAATCATGCTAGCAATTCCATTCTTGTCCCTTCTCCAGTGGTCCCTGGCACTAGCCACAGGAGCAGAGGTTTGAGTGTATCATTAACTTATTAATTCTGATTGACCTGTTGGAGAAACTTGCAATAAAGTTTGAAAACCATCAGCAATATGCAGGCAGAGACATTCAGTTTTTGTCTCTCTGGCTGAAAAACAATTCACACAAGTAATCTTGCCAAAGAGAATCCATTAGTAGGTCTGTCCAGATTTGCCTGACAGTCTTGTATCTCCTGTTTCCTAGTAATATCTGTTTGTACTTGTTTCTAAGTGCAATGTTTAATAGTGTTGCTCTTTGCTTTCAGAATTGCCAAGGTTAGAGGAGGAAGCACCTGTTTATAACTGAAATGCAAAAGAAATTTCTGTTTAAGTGTCATATAAAGCAGTCCCACTGAACCACTATTGCTTATCTCTTCTTACCTCCTTCCACCCACATCACAGGGAAAATTAAAGACATGTTTTCAGGGGAAGACTTTGGTCCTCTGACTCGGCTTGTCCTGGTGAATGCTGTTTATTTCAAGGGCGATTGGAAGCAGAAATTCACAAAAGAGAACACGCAGTTGATGAATTTTACTAAGAAAGATGGTGCAGCAGTCAAAATCCCAATGATGAAAGCTCTTGTGAGAACAAAATATGGTAATATGAAAAATCACCCTCTAAAGCATGATTTTGGGAATTGCCAAGGATATTTGGTTAATATTTTCTTTCTCTGTTCCAGGTTATTTTTCTGAATCCTCCATGAACTGCCAGGTTTTGGAATTACCTTATAAAGGTGATGAGTTTAGTTTAATCATCGTACTTCCTTCAGAAGATGTGAACATAGAAGAAATGGAAAAGCGAATTACTGCCCATCGACTCCTGAAGTGGTTCTCTGCGATGCAAGAAGAGGAAGTGGAAGTAAGCCTCCCTAGGTTGGTAATGTCATTTTCATTATTGGGTTCTTATGTTTGCACTTATGGAGGCATTTGAATAGCTAGCTGAAAGATAACAGATACTTGAAAAGGCTACTGATCGGAAAAAAAATGCACTTGGAAGGGTAGCTCCACTTCATGGATTCAAAAGCAAGCCTGAACATTGCCAGCCATGCTTTGCCATGAGGAGAACTGAATGTAAAGGCTCAATATTCTCTGAAATAGATGAAGAAATGTAAGTCTGCAAGCTAGAATGTTGAGATGAAAAGGAATTTTTATTCTTTTTATTATACGAAGTTATCTTTCTCTAATTTCTTTCCTAATGGGAATTTTAAATACCTGTCTTCTGTTATATTTCAGGAAAATACTTACAAAAACACCCCAAACTTATGCTACCAGACAATTAGAGATGTGTTAAATCAACTTTGACAAGCTAGTGCTCTAATAGTCATTGAATGACAAATAGGGAATCCTAAGGCCAGGTTTAGATAGTTAATACAAATGGAAATTGCAGAGGCTTATCTTGGGAAACAATAATCATTGACACTAATTTCCTAATATCATGCTTCAGGCCAACAGGAGAGACTTCAAGGTAACTTGTGCCCACATAATTTATACTCTGCCTCAACTTTTAAAAAAGCAGATGTTTAATAAATAATATTCTGTCCTTCTCATTTCTAATTTTTCCTGCAAACTCATCAAAGCCTGTGTGGTTTGTACACTCCTCTTCTGGGCCTTTTGTCGCTTAAACCTCTTTTTTTTAAAGATTTCATTTATTTGGCAGAGAGAGAGATCACAAGCAGGCAGAGAGGCAGAGGGGAAAGCAGGCTCCCTGCTGAGCAGAGAGCCAGATGCAGGGCTTGATCTTAGGACCCTGAGATCATGACCTGAGCCGAAGGCAGAGGCTTTAACCCACTGAGCCACCCAGGCGCCCTTCGCTTAAACCTCTTGGCTTTTCCTTCCTTTTTCACCTAGCTGGGATTCAGTCATTCATTTCAATCATATTCTCACCAAATATCTTTAATGCTTTTTGTTACTTGGTCTTTGTCCTGCTTTAATTTCTCCCTAATCATCGTCAGCCCCCAGCCTACTCATAAAGTTACTTTTGCTCCCCCAACTATTGATTTTCTTAAGCAAAAACCCAGAAAGCATTCCCTTCTGGCCTCACTGAGGCTGGAGCTGGGGACTCCTTACTTTTCTTCAACTTTCTTTTTTAATACAAACACCACACCAAAACTTGACTTGTATTCCCAGGTGCTACTTTATGTTGGTTTCTCTCACTCTCAACATGTTTCTCAACTTCTTGTTCCTTAAAGAAAACATATTAAGCAAACCTACCTCTCTACCCTTCACCTCAAAATCTGTGTACATCTTTGAAGATCTTCTCTTCTTTTACCTTTCTTGACATCCTGGAGAATGAGTTACCCTATGCTTTTCTCACCTTAACTCTAGGTTCTTGATCCTAATACTATTGACCATCCCCCTTTTCTTGAAAATCTTGCATTCTTTAACCCCTGGAGCACTATTCGCTTCTGTTTATTTTTCTCTCTTTTATAAAATTTCCATGCTCCTTAACATTTTTTTCTTTCTGCTCCCAACTAATGTTTACTAGAATTTTATCAAAATTTTCTTCTTCTTACTCTCTTTTATTTGCCCCTTATTCTTCATGTCTCTAAAATCTGAATCTCTCCCCCAACCTCTCTTCTAATTCCCCAGCATCTGTATATCTCTACATGGATGTTATTCAGTCTTTCAAAGAGTATTTTTTTTTTTTTTGGTCCTACTACATGTGAAATATTGGAGATAAAATGATGTGACAGTTTATCTTCTAAAAACAGAAGTAACAATTTGGGGGATTAACTTGTTTATTTTCGGGTTTTTTTTTCTCTCTCTCTTTTGGAAAGATCATGATTTGGGGTCAACAACACTGAGTTTGAAAATTGTTCATGCCATGTACTAGCAGTGGGGTCTTAGGAGAGTCACTTGACAGTCCTGAGTCATGGTTTATTAATATAATATTGGAATGGTGATACTTGTAGCCAAGGTAGCCTCAGCATCATCAGCCCAGTTAACAAATGCCTAGATAATAAAGCATAAGTCCCAAACTCAACTGGCAACAGGAAATAAGGACTTTTGCCAGAATCCCCTTCTCCAACATGTTAGGAATCTCTGCAAGAATGCTTCACAGCCCACAAATCCATCCGGGTTACTGCAGTCAGGACGGCTTTTCCAAAGTGTTTGGTCTTATTATCAGCTTCTCCAAACTGTGGCAACACTTCTCATACAACTTCTTTCACAGTATGGACACAGATTTCTCTTTTAATTCCTCCAAGAAAAATGATTATGGGTTGAATTATGTCCTTCCCTATTCATATGTTGAAGTACTAACCCCCACTACCCCCAAATGAGACCTTTTCTGGAGACAGTCTTTACAGAGGTAATCAAGTTAAAGTGAAGTCATCAGGTTGGGCCCTCATCCAACATGGCTGTAGTCCTTATAAATAGAAGAAAGTCGGATACCGAGATATACGTAGTGGAAAGACTAAGTGAAGAGACAGAGGGAGAAGATGTCCATCTACAGGCCAAGGAGAAAGGCCTGGAACACAGCTTATAGTCTTCAGAAGGAACCAATGCTGCCTGCACCTTAATTTTAGACCTCTAGCTGCTACAACTGTGAGACAATAAATTTCTGTTATTTAAGGCACCAGGTTTGTGGTAATTTGTTGAGGTAGCCCTTGGCAAATTAATAGGAGTAAGAACAATTTCGATGTTTAATCAAATTTTACTGAAAGCTTTATGTTGATAAAAGTGGCTTATAAGGTGGAAGGTAATTTATAACACCATGTGTCAGGGATGAGTGTTCCTGGAGTTTAGGCCATTTCTTACAACCAGGAAGTCTTCTGTCTATTGCTGTCCTGGTGCCAGAAACCACCCTCACCCAAAGTCTTTTCTACCTCCCTCCTACCCAGCATCCAGAGTCCTTCAACTTTTCCCAGCACAGAAAGAAGGTACCACAGGTTTTCTCCCATGTCCTTTAAAGCCAGACTCCCAGTCATGATAAGAATCCAAAGCAGCAGATTTTGACCCTCAATGGAAACATTTTCATATCAGCTAGAATAGATTATACCCTCATCATTTCAAATTTCACTGCCTCCATCCCACTGGTTCTATTTGCATAATAAGAAATTCATTGTGTTGCTTTTCCCAAACAAATGAACACTTTGTCTTAAAGGCGAATTTGAATCTTCAGTGATATGAAAACAGAAATATTAATTGGCAGTTATACTCCCTTTTCTCAAACAAATTCCAGGCACCAAAGATTTTTATAAAAGTTTGGTGGCAGTTTCAATTACAATACCTCATTACATACTTCTATTCATAGCACAAAATCTAGCAAATAGAAAGTGCTAAGAAAATGATAGCTGTGTTTCTTTCAGAAGTAATGGCTATTTTTCTTTCTATGTTAAGATCACTCCCCAGGGTGCTTTGGTGGCTCAGTTGGTTAAGTGTTTGCCTTCAGCTCAGGTCATGATCCCAGGATCCTAGAATGGAGTTCCGGTCAGGTTCCCTGCTCAGCCGGGAGACTGCTTCTCCCTCTCCTTCTGCCCCTCCCCTCTACTCATGCTCTCTCAAAATAACTGACTAACTAAATAAAAATCTTTAAGATCACTGTCCAGCTAATCGCAAAGTAGAAAGTCTTCTCTGACTTCTCAGTCTCTCTCATGCCTATCCCCTCTGTCTGGAAGAAGGAAGGCCCTTCCTTCTCCAAGCTGTCTAACCAGTAAATTCTCATTCATCCTTCCACGTTCCTCACAGTTAACTTTGGTGTACTTTCCGCCAACATGCTTAGTTAGAATCAAGCATTCCTTATCTTTATTTCTAGAACATTTTATACAAATTCACATTATGGCATTTGTTACATTACATTTCCATCTCTTACTCACATTCTCCTCTATCCTATTAAGATATGAACTCTGGAACAGGGGGTTATGTCTCCTTCATTTTGGTTTCCATAGTCCCTAGGATATCTCACAGCACATTGTATGTGCTCAATGAATACTGTTGAATTAAAATATTAAATATTTTCAAAGAAAACAATTCTATATTGTTTCCCTTTATCTAATCATAAATACCTTAAAAATCAGAATTCAACTTTCCAGTCAGATTTTAATTCATTCCCTGTGAGGATCCTGATGAAACTTTCCCATATATGCAACATAATGAAAGACAGGACATCAATCATTTTCTTGAAAACCTCTCTAGAGAAATAAAAATGAGATTTTTAAATTCACAAGTCTGAAAGTTTTATTATCAATTATTCAATGACATTAATATATTACATTTAAAATATATTCACTTTTCATAAGAGGATGAGCCTTCCAGTTTATTAAAGGAATGATTTGCTTATGTGTTAAGTTCACAAGCAATTTTAGTCCTTCAGGACACATTTATTGAATTCGGTTTCTTGAGCAGTAAGATCATGGATTGAAAGTTCTGAAGTATGAAAAAAAAAAGTTCTGAAGTACGAATAATTTCCTTATAGCAGAAAAATACCCATTTAAAATCTGTGTTCACTACAGAGAGGGAAAACTATATAGGCTGAGTAAATACTTTAGAGTGGACTGACAAATTTCATGTTTATTACTCAATACTGTGGTTCTTTCATGTTTGGATGAATGCATTAGGCTTTCATGATATGATAACTAGACAACTATCATATGGTTTCATTTATATGTGGAACATAAGGAATAGCATGGAGGACATTAGGAGAAGGAAGGGGAAAATTAAGAGGGGGAATCAGAGAGGGAGATGAACCATGAGAAACAATAGACTTGGGGAAACAAACTGAGGGTTTCAGAGGGGAGGGGAGTGGGGGATGTGTGAGCCCGGTGATGGGTATTAAGGAGGACACACACTGCATGGAGCACTGGGTGCTATACACAAACAATGAAACATGGAACACTACACCAAAAACTAATGAAATACTGTATGGTGACTAACATAACATAATAAAATAAAATAAAAAAATTAAAAAAATGATAACTAAAGATTTTGGTAAAACCGAACAGTTTGATCAGCTGTGTTAGTTTCGTAGCTTAAAACAACAAAAATTCATTCACATAATTCTGGAGGTTAGAAGTGCAAAATCAAGGTGTCAGCAGGGCTGTTATCTCTGAGTCTGTGTGGAATCCTTCCTTGCCTCTACTCAGCTTCTAGAGGCAATCCATCATATTGGTATTCCTCTGCTTATAGACGCTCCACTCCCGTCTTTGCTTCTGTTGTCATGTGGCCATCTCTCTTCAAGTGGCATTCTCCTTTCTTATGAGGACACCAATTGTATTGGATTAAGGGGCTTCTCTATTCCATTATGACCTTGGCCTAACTAATTGCATCAGCAATGACCCTATGTCCAAATAAGGTCACATCATGAGGTACTGAGAGATAGGGATTTAACATATGAATTTGGGGATGAGGGCACAATTCAGTTTGTAACACCCACTATACTAAATTCTGTTAATGTAAAGCAAAATAAAAACCCCTTTGGTAGCAAAATTTAGTGTATGCCAAAGAGAGAAAAATTAATCATAAGAATGCTTCTATATTAGTAACACTAGGAAGGAACATTTGAGTGACTATTTAGATTTTGGTTACTATTTAAGAAACATTTCCTCTTTCCCATTGATGTAGGGCTAGTTTAGAATCAAGGCCAGTAAGATAGAGTATAGTCTAAAAATACTAGAGTGCTTTCTAGTGTTTATTTTTTATAACATAGCAGATATCTAATTTGGACATTACCCGTGTTGGATAGCAGCTAAAATAATCATGTTACTTTGTCTAAATGTAATATGGGATCCTATAAATATCTTAGTAGTCAAAATTCTTCAGGTTGAAGAGTGTGACACACACTTTCTATATATCATATCTTCTCTATATAAGAAACTCCCTGAGAACATGTTTTATGATTATGTGTATGGGCAAAAGTGATTATTTAATACATGCAAATAAGATAAAGAAGTAACTTTCATTTATATAGCACTTTAACTTTGTAAAGCATTTAATTAAAGCATTTTAATACTAAATGTTGTGGTTCTACAGTCTGACTTGGTTACATCTTGCATTTCACAGAGAAGGAAACTGAGTCACTCAAAAAGTGAATTGATCAGCATTCAACTAAGTGTTGGGAGACAGAATTAGCTCTTGTGTCTATTGTCTTACAGCTTTATGCTCTTGTTTGTTTGTTACTTCCTAGAAATTTTATCTCCTGTTCAAAAGCACAGATTGAATGAGATCCCACTATGGACAAGGAACTGAAACAGATGCAAAGTGATAGACATGCTCCCTACTAATAAGAAGGTTACCACCTAGATGGAGTGATGCAAAATTTGCACAAGAAATTTACTAACAATATCCAGCAGTAGATGGTAAATGTTAAAAGGAAGTTACAATCAATAAGCACTAGGAGGTTCATGAAAAAAAAAAAAAAAAAGAGAGGGGACAGGAAGAACCAGAAATGGGACAAAGGCTTTATGGAAGAGGAAGAACTTAAACTGAGGTTCAAAAGAATCAAAAAGGTTAAGTCCTGTATGGAAAGGGGAATTGTTGAAAATGTCCATGTAAGATAGTTGCGTGATAAAGGCGGTGTTTTAGAGAGATATATTTGGTATTCACAATGCCTTTGTTCATGATGGATAACTTGTCTCCATCCTTTCTCCACATCCCACCACCAGCCTCATTTTTCTGGATAATTTCTTTTGGTCCTTAAAACCAAGTTTGGGTTTTAGAAAGCTTTTCTAATCTTTCCACTCAAGATAACACAATATCTGGGGTACCTGGGTGGCTTAGTTGGTTAAGCATCTGCCCTTGGCTCAGGTCATTATCCTGGGGTCCTGGGATCTAGCTCCAAGTTAGACAGCAGGAAGTCTGCTGCTCTCTCTCCTTCTGAACCTCCCCCTCCCCCCTGCTTGTGCTCTCACTCTTGTGCACTCTCCCTCTCTCTCTCAAATGAATAAATAGAAAATCTTAAAAAAAAAAAAAAAAAGATAACACAACATCTTCCCTTTTCCCTGCTGGAAAAACTTCTCCTTGCACCTCTTGTTTATTTCTGCATAGCAGTTATAGTAACATTATTATTTCATCTTCCTCAGTGGACAATAAACTTCTTGAGGTTAGAGTTAATGCACATTACCTTTCTGTGACCCCAGAACAAAGCATGAATCTGAAAAATAGTTGTTCACTGAACATTTGTTGCTCTAATCTGAAGAGTCATGATACTCAAGGTATGTTAAAGAATGAAAGACTGAAGCCCAGAAGATCAACTAAGAAACCACTGCAGTAATTTGGCACAAAGTAGGGAGTGTTTAAAGGGAAGAAGGCTCGCTGGGAATAGTAAGGAACTGGTGAAACAGAAAGACATTTATTGGAGTATTGACTAACAAGGTATGGGTTACAAAGAAATAGATTGTTTGGAGGTTCTAAATTTGACTTACTAAGAAAATGAGAAGACTGTGATTTCTTATTCTTTTGTGACAGTCCTTAGCTGGGCACCTTGGACTTCTAGAGAGTTCTGTGGTAGACTTCAGAGAGTCCTTAAAGCCCTCGAAACTATTAGCAAGTTTATATATGTAAGGACTTACATGTATTTTCCTTGGGAGAGGCTTTGTAGTGGTCAATGATTTTCAGTGGTCTGGGTCTTTAAATTTGTTAAATACTTCAGTTCTATTCAAAAGTATAGTAATAACTAAATGACAGCCATAGTCTTTCTGAGACGTATCATTTTTTAAAAATATTGACTGATGTGGCATCTCATAGTATCTTTAACAACTGTCGAAACAAGGACGCCTGGGTGGCTCAGTGGGTTAGAGCTTCTGCCTTCAGCTCAGGTCACGATCCCGGAATCCTGGGATTGAGCCCCTCATCAGGCTCTCTGCTTAGCGGGGAGCCTGCTTCCCCCTCTCACTCTGCTTGCTTCTCTGCCTACTTGTAATCTCGCTCTTTCTGTCAAATAGATAAATAAAATCTTTAAAAAAAAAAAACAACTGTTGAAACAAGATCATGGAAAAGAGAGCATAATATTGAAGACCAAGCCGTATAACTTTAAATAACTTACCTAAGATTTTTTAAATTGTTAAATGGGACAATGATAATATGTGCCTCATGGAGTTATTGTGAAGGTTCCATGAAGTACTGTTTATAACATTTTTAGTATTCAGTATCACTTATTATTTTTGTTATTATTCTCACTCAGTTTTGACACATATCGAGCATCTGTTATGGTGCCAACACTGTCCTAGATGTTGTGCCTCTTTACCATATATCATTGAATCCCCCAAATAAATTTGATAGATATCAACTTCTCTGTATACATTATGGATGAGGTACAGACAGGTAAATACTTTGCCTGTGCTTACACGGCTAACACATGGCAGAGCCAACATTTCAAGAATCAGAAAACATGTGTAATGGAGGCAAGCGTGAGGGAGAGCACAGAACAAAGCAAAGTGTCAGAGACACAACGAGCAGCAAGAGATGTGAACAGCAGTGCCACAGAGACTTTGGAAAAGAGATAACATCTTCCATAGGATATGCAGTATGTTCTTACTGAGCTAGAAATCAATCCCAGGTTTGGCCAGCTTTGGATCTCTAAACAACTGAATGTGAATGGTGTCTGGGTGAGAGAAAGTGATTTCAGGGTAAGTGAGGCTGAATATGAGAATAGAAATGTCATGACCAGCTGCAGTAGTGATTACGAAATGTTTGCTTACTTTAACCTGTTGGACACTGATACAAATTCGAATCGAGTCTACATTAAACAGTGTCCAGATATGTTTGTATGGGACAGAAAGCATTTTTAGTTCAGCCCTTGAGGCTAACAGAGTTTTTCATACATAGACACATAGATACATATGCACAAACACACTCTGGGTAATTGGTCAGAAAGTGACCAAAAACTACCATGTACTCATATATAACAGTCTAGGTCCACCACTGTCAGGGACTGTCTTACATTTTTACCCTCATCAGCAGACCTAAGATTTGGTTTGATTGACTCTAAAGCTGAACATTTCAAGGATGACTCAAGCCCACTGAATCAAAACGGAGATTGACAGGGACCCCAAGGGAGATCCGGCCAAGACTTTTTGTCAATACACGAAAGTCCTTGTTTATAATGGGTGTAAACAGGAAGGAATGAGCAACACCAGTCCACAACAGGGCTTACAGACCAGGAGTGGCTCCATCTTAAAATGGAAATTCTGAATTGTTTTCTTCATTTTCTGTACCTGTTACCTGTGTGAAACCCCTTTAAGCCCACTGGTTCCATATGGCAGTAAACTGATGTTAGATACTATTTACAAATGCTGAAACATTCAGTTTATGATTACTTGTTAATTGTCTATTCTGTCTTTTTGCTGCTTATTCTTTTATCTTTAAACGTATTCTTTAAAAAATTTTAGATGAGGGTCAAGGAAAAGGGGAAATGAACCACATCTAAAATAAATATTAAGTCTCAACAAAATTTGATAGAGGCGCATTATTAACACTGTACATATGTTGATTGAGATTGTGATTTCAAATTATATTTTGATTAGAAGGCCATGTGGGTTAGCAGATTAACTTTGACTTGGAATGGACCTAAATTTCAATCCCAGCTTTGTCTCCTATCTTGAACTTGAGCCTGGAAATCAACCTCCTCAATCTTCCACTTTCTTAATTAATGGGAATAATGCTAACTTCCTTGGGTTTTTGTGAAGATTAAAAACTATAATCTGTATTAAGTGTCTAACACATGGAAGTACTACTTCACACCTGGCTATTCATGACTCCAGTAATTACAGATAATTAGAAATTGGCTGTAGATTATACTTTTATTAAATGGTTGAATGAGTTTCTATTGCTGTAGGTTTCGTTGGACTATATTATGAGCAGGACTTAGCTTAGCTTAAATGACTCTCTACTGATAATTAGGCATTATTAAAAGTTGTAATAAGTCTTGCAGTATTCTTGTCATTATCCTAAAACTATTATGCTAAAAATAGCCAATTTCTAGGTGAACCAGAACATTTATTTTCCACCTTTTAGATGCCTACAGTCCATTTAGTTGTTGAAAAGGGTGTGGTAATAAAAACTGGAAAAAAATGGAAAGATTTCAAAACCATCAGGCTGTGTTATCTTTTTTAGCTGAAAGTGAAAAGAAATAAGTCGAAAATAGTGGCATAAAGCAAGCTGTTTTCAGTATCAGTAGATTTTAATGCCCATGTTGTGTTCATCCTCAGGGCTCTGAATAAGTTAATATTTTCCAAAAGTATGTAATGTATTACCAAGATATAACTCAGGTCCAGTAAATTTCTGCCATAACATGTTCATTTTTTTTGAACAATTATAATTAAAAAGCTTGTTCAGTATTTGGCAACTAAAACAGTGATCTAATTGGACTGATTGCTCAAGCTAATTTCCAGCCCTGGGTATGGGCCTAGCTATTAGCTAAGCAAGGATCCTGTCCCTAATCAGCCTTGTCTGGAGAGCGCAGGGGCAAATGCCCATCAGTTCACAGACTGTGTTCCTTAGGCAGGACTTGTCCTGGAATTTCACTGATGAAAGACATACACAGAACTCCCTGTTCTTTTCTTTCATAAAGTTTCCAACCTGGTTTTAAAATGCACGTTGGTGCTTCTGGCATCTATAAAGTCAGTAGGCAGCTTTTCTTTTTTCTTCCTTTTTAGTGAAATGGTAAACAGATTCAGTATTCTGTTAACTTGGAATCATAGATCAGTCTGTGAGACTCTTTGAGATTCTCTGGTTAGAGTCTTCAGGTAAATTGAGGTTTAAAGATTCGGGTGGAAGCTAGAGTCCTACCTTAGGGCCCTGCATAGGAAGTAGTGGCCAGCAATTTTTTTCCCACCTATAATTTTTACCTTTTATTTTATTTAAAGAAATTCAGTTTTCTTTCTGTCTCTTACCCCTTTTATATGACCTATTGGGAAGATACTAGAAGATACTAGATATGTTCGTAAATTGAAGGAACTCACATCAGCTGTGACAAGGGAAGGATAATAGATTATTAATGTCTCTCTGTACTTCAGTAGCCAACAATCTTCTCCAAGGGCTGTTGGCTCCTTTTCCCTTCCATAGTATTTTGGATGTATGCCAGGGACCATCTTTGATGGTGTGAAAAACAGAGTATATACAGTTGCTGGAGGGAAAGTTAACTTTTCTAGGGAAGGAGCCAAACAATTGAAAACTTAGAACTCTCACCCTGTTTTGTTAGATAATTATACCTTCAAAAATATAGTATTTTCTTCCCACCAACCATTTATCTGGGAAGTTAATAATAACTTCAGGTTATTAGCAACTTCAGAACTGCTCAGGGGAGCTGGGGGAAAATGGTATTATATATATGAGGAAATGTAATTGGGATAATGAAAACAAAAGGTTTCACATTATAATTTCTCCCAAGTCATCCATTTTGTAGAAAACATTTTGGTAGCAAATGTATACAGTTTTTCAAGAATTTTCCTCTTCATTTTTTTTAACAGATTTAAAGTAGAACAAAAATTAGACTTCAAAGAAGCTCTGTATTCTTTGAATATAACTGAGATATTTAGTGGTGGCTGTGACCTTTCTGGAATAACAGGTAGTGTGATAAATAATTCTTATATTATTATGTTAATGTGTTTTCTTAGTAACTCTGTTCACTGACTGACCTGAAAGAGCATTCGGCCCCAGAACATACATACATATCCAGTGACTAAATGTCACAGTCATGTTGAGCTGTCTGTAAATAAGCACTTTATTTTGCATTTAAGTCATTTTCCTTAATGAAAGTCAGAAAGCATTTCAGAATTTTAGATAAGCCTTCTCACCATGGTTGTAATAAAACTATTTAGGTAAAGTATTGTACGGGCTTTTATTTCAGCCCTGTTTGGATTACTTTATCTGAATAATGGGAATTACAACTTTGGGGCTCTCATCTATGCGGAGCTAATAAAACTCTTACAAACCAATTTGCAAATGTTAATTTGGTAATATGGGAGCCCATGAAATAGGCATCCACAAGCTGCTAGATGATGAACACAGTATAGAAATTGTAATGCCACAGCTTGCAGATTTAGCTTGAGACTAACAACACATCTGAGGAGATGGAGATTTTATGCTAACTCACACCTGGGAAACTGTACATGGCTAAGATGCTCACTCACACAAGAAAGCCCAAGACAGTCTTTTATTTTTTCTTGTCTTGGCAGTACCCACTAGTTCAAAAATATCTAACTAAAGAGAAAAAAAAAACAAAGGTCAAAGAGGGCCAATTTGTCCCAAGTTTCTTACCCCCTTTTAAATTCAGTCTTCTGTTTTATATAAAAAAACAAAGGCATAAAAATATAATCCTGTCTGATGAAGTTTTATATCATAATGTGGAAATATTGTGTATTCCTATATAAATATCTGGTCTTTGGAGAAATATTCATTAATTTATTCACTCATCAATTATGTGGGTAAATGAGTAGAATGAATGAGCTTTCCTGGTGGAGGAGGTGGGTGGAGTACACTGGTGACAGATGTTCATTATTACCTTCACACATAATTTAGCTACTTGTTCGCACACTGACGGAGAGCTCTGACTCCTCTGACGATTTCATCAGCATCAGGAAGGGGGCAGTCAACGTTAGATACTGCAACAGCATGCTATCTAAGTGTGCGCTGGAACACAGCCCCCTCGCCAACCTAAAACCGACCGACCCATTTTTCAAGCCCCTCTTCCTGTTAGCCTTCTTTCTGGCCTCCAGAAAGTTACTCGTCATACATCAGACATTTCAGAGCAGCCACTTGCTGAACGAATCCCCAGCAGTTGGTGACTTTATACAATCAACTTTTATAGGCGGATTTATCATGAAAATACCTCCAAAATGCTTTATAAGTGAATTTGTGCAAGAGAGTAACTTGAAACAGCGAAAAACAAACATCCAACCTTTTCTGCTCTTTCTCTCCTGAGTCGCCTATTTGAGTTGCTGTAACTACTTTTGTTCTATCTTCCTGCTGGAAATAAAATAGCCAGGGCCCCCACTGGCACTACATCTGATCATTAGGAGAACAGCAAAATCCCTGCTATCCCTGCTTATCACTTACGCAGCAAACATTCTCTAAAAGCTGCTGTGAACCAGTCCAACACTAGTGCTGTGGGATATTTACATAGGAGCTACTACCTTACACTCATGTAATTCACAAGCTTTGAATGAAATGTTTTTATGCAGTTACTTTTGGAAACTTGGAGATGAATATTTGACTTTTTGCTATTACTTTTTTTGTTACCTTTAGTAAAATATTTAAGCTCTCTGAGCCTTAACTTTCTAATCTGTTAAATGAGATAATAAATCGTGATGGTGAAAATAAATGAAAGAGTGTATGTAAGTCATCTGGTTCCATGTCTGACACATAACAGATACTAAGTAAATAGTAGATATATTAAAAAAAAAAAACCCACAAACCAAGTGGGTCAATGGCACATTGATATTTACTTGGACGTCTTTTAGCAAAACTGTAGAAGGTTTCTTGTCCTCTTAATTTGACATAGTCATGATTGGAATTTTCATAGAAAAGGAGAAAAATTATTCTAAAACTGAAGAAATCAATCACTTTATGGAGTCTAGATTCCTTGTTCCAGTCTGTTAGCTCTCAAGTCCCATTCTTTTCCCAAGATCAGGTCCTCTTCCTGGTAAGACAGGATACATGAGACCAGAGGCTCAGCCTGATAATCATGGAGTCACTTGATCTGGTATCAGTGCTAAACTGGGTGAAATTCTCCACTGCACCCCAAAATCCTTTTTGTTCTCCACTCATTTCTTGGTATGGGTCTCTAAGTCAGCTACTCTGGACTCCATATGTGAATCCTGTCTTACCCTAGGTGGTCCTCGGGAAAGAACATGCTTATTTGCCTCATCTTATTTGCCTCAGACCATTCTCTTGCATTTCAAGATCTGCATGCCCCTTTCCCCCATCTTACTTGTTTCTGTCCCTGGACATATTCATATACATGATTTATTTGTTTGACAAATATTCATTGGAAGCCAACTACATGCCAGGCAGTTTTGCAGGGATGCAAAAAATGGACAAAGCTCTGCTTCTAGTGAAGTTTTCATCTGCTGATGCATACTTAATAAGCAATTATAAATTAAATAGTGAGGTGATGGATGCTGTAATTTTTTTTAGATTTTTTATTAACATATAATGTATTATTTGCCCCAGGGTACATGTCTGTGAATCATCAGGCTTACACATTTCACAGCATTTGCCATAGCACATACCCTCCCCCATGTCCATATCCCTACCCACCCGCCACCTCCAAGCAACCCTTAGTTTGTTTCATGAGTTTAGGAGTCTCTTATGGTTTGCCTCCTTCCCCATCCCATCCTGTTTCATTTCTCTCCCCAACGCCCCCCCATAACCCCCTGCCCTGCCTCTCAAATTCTTCATATCAGAGCGATCATGTGATAATTGTCTTTCTCTGACTGACTTATTTCGCTTAGCATAATACCCTCTAGTTCCATCCACGTCATTGCAAATGGCAAGATTTCGTATCTCTTGATGGCTGCATAGTATTCCATTGTATATATATCCCACATCTTCTTTATCTATTCATCTGTTGATGGACATCTAGGTTCTTTCCATAGTTTGGCTATTGTGGACATTGCTGCTATAAACATTCTGGTGCATGTGACCCTTCGGATGACTACATTTGTAACTGGAGGGTATATACCCAGTAGTGCGATTGCTGGGTCGTACGGTAGCTCTATAGTCAAGTTTTTGAGGAA
>CM052799.1:107750995-107826690 GCA_028533885.1 Nasua narica | reverse complement strand
CTTAATTTCTCTTTCTTCTGTTTTGCTGTTTGTGTATAGGAATGCAACTGATTTCTGTGCATTAATTTTATATCCTGACACTTGATTGAATTCCTGTATGAGTTCTAGCAGTCTTGGAGTGGAGTCTTTTGGGTTTTCCACATAAAGTATCATATCATCTGCAAAGAGTGAGAGTTTGACTTCTTCTTTGCCAATTTGGTTGCCTTTTATTTATTTTTGTTGTCTGATTGCTGAGGCTTGGATGCTGTAAATTAAAATAACATCATGGGATAAATGGTGATTACGTCAGATACAGGCAGAATTAGACAGGGTGGGAAAGGAAGACTGGGTTGGGAAGTAACATTTTTGTTGAGATCTAAAGAACAATGGAGTCAGTCAGGGAAAGTTCTGGGGAAGAGGGTTTTAAGCAGAAGGAGAGTTAGGGCTAAAGCCTTGATACTTGACCTTGAGCTAGAGCTACTGGATGAGGAGAGGAAGGTAGCAGATGAGGATAAGAGGTATTCAGGGGCCCAAATTAAAGTGATCACAAGCAATTTGGAGTTTATTTTTGGGAAGCCATTTTTTTTTTAATGCAAATATCCCTTTCATGTCTTCTCTTTATCTTGCCTGAAGGACTCTTTTTACTTTTCTGTGAGCTTCCAGAGCTGATTCCCCTCTACTGTAAGGAACTTCTTCCTGAGTCCTTGTCAATCTGCCAGTTTTGGCAGAGTCTGCCTGGTCACATCAGCTTTCTCTCCCAAGAGACACAAAGCTCCTTTTTCTCCTTTCTCTTCAAGTTTCCAGGCCCATAGTCCTTCTTCCACTTTCTGGCCACCACTGAACCCATGACCATATTTCCGTTGTCTCTTTGAGGCACACTGTCAGATCTGAGTGGTCCTGACACAGCGGGAATGGCTGATGGCTTCTGAACTCGCGGCTTCACTTCCCCCTCCTCAAGGAGACTATCCCCGCAGGTCACAAGATCAGAAACGCTTCACACATATAGCACTTCCACCAAGGGGAGAAGAGCGGCATGTTCGCTCAGCTTGTATCCGCACCGGAACAGAATGTTGTAAGACTATCTTACACTGAGCAATTTGACAGGTTTTAAAGCATAGCTCTGAAGTGATTTTGTAACAGATGACACAAAAGCTCTTTAGACTTTCATAGCCTCACCAGTCTTGAAAGACAGTAAATTTTGTTTTAAAGTCAGATCAAAACTGAATACAGAATTTGAAAGGCAAGTTGGCTTTGAGGTTGAATACATAGGGTGGGATTAATTCAAATCTGTAAAGCCTTTTTCATCTTGTCTGTAGACCATAGCTAAGGGGGGCAAAATCTTCTGTCCGTACAAATATTTCACTTAGTGGGATACCTGATTTGAGGCTTATCCCCTTCTATCTTTGCCTTTGTATCTGGGCTAAACTTGATTTCTCTCTATGGGTCTCTGTATCATTTCACAAGAGCTAAACTACCTTCCACCTCTAGCAAATTAACTGACTTGGGAAGAATTTATTTATTTTTTCTTTTCTTTGTTCATTTGAAAATGTAATTAATATGGGACCTAATAAGTAATGGCTCTGAGTTCTAATTCTTAAACACATTTTCTTGTTTTCCAACAGATTCAGCTGAAGTGTTCGTTTCCCAAGTTATGCAACACGTTTTTTTTGAGATAAATGAAGATGGCAGTGAAGCCGCAACATCAACTGGTAGGACAAATGGTTTCACAACCAGCCAAGAGGAAGGACTGGGGGGAAATGTGCATCATTAGGGCACTGGTATTTCTACATGACTCTGATCTCCTGTTTCCTTCTAACTGTTCAGGACACCGTAGGAAGAAAAGAGAAATTGGTTGCATAAGCTATTTTTGCATCTCTGCATCTGCTGCTTAATCAAAAAGGCCAGGGAAGGGATTTGATTAAGAGCTGAGGCCTAAAAAAAAGCAAGCTGAGGCCTATCTACTAATAATGGCTTATTTGTAAATTGCATTTTACCTACCAATCAGGAGATAGGACCTGGGGAGGAAACTTTCTGCTCAAACATGAAGTCATTATTGTTCAGGAATTCTTACTCTTAGGTCATTGTATTAATTTCCTTCTTCTATTACACCAAGTAGGTCCCTCTTTTCTAATATGGTTTTTGCCATTATCTGGATGCCTGTGGCTTTCAAAGTTAGCTGCCCATTAGAATCACCTGGAAAGATTTTTAAAATCCTATGTCCAGTCTATCCCCCAAAATTAAATTAGTAAATTAATTAAATTAGTATCTCTAGAGGTGAAATCCAGGCTCTATTATTTTCTTACATTTCCCTAAGTGATTTCAATGTATATCCAAGGTTGAGAACCAGTTCTTTATGGTGGCTTGAGGCCTGTTTTGCTATTGCAACTCAAGTGTAGTACATGGACTGGCATCATCATCACTTGGGAGCTTGTTAGAAATGCCAACCCTCAGGCCCAACTCCAGACCTACTTAATCAGAATCTGTGTTTTCCAAGGTTTCTAGGGGATTTGTGAACACGTTACAGTTCACAAACTACTCCTTGATGATAGATTTCTTTGAATAAATGGCATTTTGAATAGTATCTATGCTGCATACAAGTAATCCTCAAAAAATAATTGGAGAAAATTTAACTAGAAATTCAAAAGCAACTTTAATGAATGTCTCATAAGTCTATTTTAATTCTTCAGACTTTTGTGATTTTAGCCAGTATGTAAAATATATGCACCTTTTAAATGGTCTTATTGATAAATTTCTATAAATGTATATCTGTGTTGTTAATTTCTCAGTTAATTTGTGATACAATTAGTACCAATGGATTTTGACATGTGGGTGGGTCACACTGGACTTCCACTACCATTCTGTCATCTCCTGAAGGACTTGGCATTACTGTGCCCAAGGAACTTAGATTGGAGAGCATGGGCTATTTCAATCTTGGAGAAATAAAAAAATTGCATTGGATGAAGTTGTTGGCCTATGTAGACAAAATTTCCAGCTGCTTTTACGTAACAGTCCTTACAGATCATCGTCTGATTCATTATATTGAAGAAAGAGGCCCACGACATAAGGTCCTTTGCCTAGGGTCATACTATTAATTGACAGCTGAGTTTGTACTCTAATCAGGTTCTCTGACTCTGGATTCAGAGCTCTTTCTATCACCCACTGACTCTAATTTAAGTCTAGAGTCGTCTAAGAGGGTGTAACAATCATTAAGGGATTAGCAGTGCCCCTGATGTATTATACGTCAGAATAATTTTCAGTGTGAGTATTTTAACTTTCAGGCATCTGCTCAGTGGATGCTAAAGAACAAAAAATCTCAGGTGTTCACCCAAGTGAGAATGGGAATGACACTGACTATGCTTTTTTGTATTCTCTCTTCAATTCAGACTTAAGTCTATATTCACCAGTAATTTGGGAGTCATAGCCCTGATATTGCAGGTTGGAGAGTGTCATACTTTTTTTATTACCAAGGTTATGCTTGATTCTGAAGGTATCAGAATATGCCACCCCCAAATAAGCCACTTTGTCTGGAGGGTTGTTTTGAGTTAAAGAAAATGGAGAAATAGCAAAGAAAAAAAAAAAAAAGAGCTCTCTACTCTCCCCCGATCTGCCTAAAATAAAAGCAGGGCATAGATTCCCCTTGTGAAGGTGTCTCTCCTCCTCTCTCTCATATCAGAAGGAGAATAACCTTTATCACAAGAGATGGAAATTGGCACTGAAATGAGTCTACGTAGCAAACCTTACTAAATAACCCTCTTATACTATTTATTTTTCCCGTAGATTTAACTTCTCACAATTTATTGCCCCTTTTTTTGGTCTAGTCACTTCTCCACAATTTACTACCCTTTGCTAAAAGGGAAACCAGAGGAGATGTGCCATGAAAGGCTGTGGACTCTGAGAAACAAACTAAGGGTTTTGGAGGGGAACAGGAGGGTGGGTGACCCTGGCGGTGGGTATTAAGGAGGCACATGTTGCAAAGAGCACTGGGTATTATAGAGAAACAATGAATCTTGAAACACTGATCAAAAATTAATGATATATTTTATGGTGACTAACATAACACGATAAAAATTAAAAAAAAAAAAAGGTAGATAAGCTCTCAAGCCTAACATTTTGGGGGGATATTTACTTCTTTTCTGTGAAGTTCCTTTGGGGATATAGAATAAATCATTTCTTTTCTATCTTTTGTCAGTTTAATTTGCATTAAACTGTCACAAAAGATAGAAAAGAGTCACAAAGAGTGTAGAAGATTAATTTTTCTTTTCTACCATAATTTTTCAGTTCTGATCACTCATGTTGCATTTTTAAAAAATGATTTTTCATGAGTCTGAAAAAATTGTATAAAATCATCGCATTATTGGTAAGGGAAACATCTGAATTGAGTGTAGAAATATTTAATTTAAAAGAAAAAAACCCAACCATTTAAGTTCATTCACTCTAAATGTTGGCAAATGCTACAATGGAGCCACATGTTATAAATTATTATAGTAAATAATTATTAAGGCAGCAAATCGCTTGTTTTAACTACATAATAAAAATCCCATAATCATTCACAGCACAAATCCTAAAAGCTCTGAGCCCACAGAATAATTTTGGAAAAGTTAAAAAAAATGAATTCGAACTCAGATGTGATTACCATAAGCCCAAAGAATAGAAATGAAGTGCAAACATACCCGGATAGAAATTAAGAGTTGAAACATTATAAGAATAAATCATATAATGTAAATAAAAAGTAAGCAGAAAATTACTTTTTAAAAGAAGAAATTTTTCAACTGCTTTCACTAAATTGAATCTAGTATCTGACTTTCTTCTTCATTGAGCATAAATGCGAAGTTAGAATTATTCCATGAATAATCCAATATTTGTTCTTCTGCTCTTTGATTTGTAAATTTATTCCAGATTTCTCTGTATTTTGAAAATGGTTATTTTTCTACATGTTAACTCATCAAATGAAATGACTTTTCCTGTCTACAAAAAGTATTATGGATCTATTTTCTTTCTTCATCCTTTAATGTGCACATCTAAATAACTACTGCCTCTATTTCATAGGCATGAACATCCCTGTGATCATGAGTCTGGCTCAAAACCAATTTATAGCAAATCGTCCATTTCTGTTTATTGTGAAGAATAACCCAACAGGTATCTTTTCTCTGGGGGAACTGCTTAAGTCAAACAGACCTAGTTCCAGTCACTATTTATAATCTGTGTATCTGAGATCATTTCTCCTTTCAATGTATTGAATCTTTTTTTCAATGTAGTGAATCTTATTGCCATTTTTCAATTTATCCTTTCAGTGACTATTTGGTGAGTGCCTCTTTTATATCACACATTATATTCTAAGAGGTGACAGGGGCCTAAAATAGGGCAGTGGTAATAATAGCTTCCAGCACAGCTATTATTATATGCTAGTGATTTTAAATACCTATCTCTACAGCTAACGCCATTCCAACGGGTTAACTATTTGACCAATGACAACATAGAAGCTCAGAGAGAGAGGTTACATAATTTGTCTAAGGTCATACAGCTGGAAAATGGCCGAGTGGAAACAGGACCTGTTTGTTTCAGAAGTCAGTTCTGTGTGATGCCACAAGAAGAATGGAAATTGGGAGTTGCACAGTTGTGAAGGTTTCAGAGGTAGATTAGAAAAGAACAAGTGACTAGCTAAGGGCTCTGAGTGGGAGGGAAGGTCAAATATAATTACAAATCTCCAGTGTGGGTGGTTGGTGAAAGATGATGTAGTTAGCTACAAAAGGTAGAGGTAGGTGTGGATTGGACTGCATTTGACACAAAGGCAACACATGCAGTGTTTGGCCACATGCTCTGGGCAGGATATCAGCATCTTTAGAGACTGACAGTGTGAACTTGAGGGACAGACAGGGCTCAAGTCCTAACTCTGTTAACTGATGGTTTTAAGACAAGTCAATGATACTTCCTAAGCCATATTTTCTCCACCTCCTATTTAAACATAATATTAGTACTCATCTCCTAGAGTTAAATAAAAGAATAGATGAAGCCTGTAACACTATGCCTGGCATATAGCATTCATTAGGAATAAACCAATAACTCTAAACGAGGGAATGATTGAATACATGATGGAGGGAAGGAAAATGGAGACGTTTCTCTGTATAAGTTGGGTTATATGGAGAAGATAAATAGTAAATTTTAGATCTGAATCTGTTAGATTAGCTAATGGTACTGGTATTATTGGCCCCCTTAAGGATATACCAGTTTCTCTTTTTAGGCTCCATGGAACCAAGGCTGAGTGACCCTTCTGAAAGTTATGTCTTGGAAACGATGAGATAGTTTTAGACTTGCTGAGACTGCATTAAGACAACTTCAATTCCCACAGTGCATGTGTCAGTGTTAGAAGATATTCTGAGTGTGTCATTTAATCTATACATTCTTAACCTTTGGATAACTCTAATTTCTTACAATTAGTATGTAATTATTGAGTATGGAACATAGAAATGAAGCTGGAATGGACATCAATGTACAAGGAAATAATGGCATTTAGAATAATGTTTGACTCTCTATTTACCAAGTTGATGACCAAGGCAATCTAATTGGTACCAGTTAAACAGCAGTGAAAATTCTAATCCCCAAATAATTCATTTATTTATTTATCTATGATAATGCTTAACTATCAGACTTTAATGATAATTTCTACTGTCTCATGATCTTTATTGTAATGAGGCTTTCTAAACTAGGGTTATTTCCTTAAAATATTATTTAAAATGAATGGCAACTCACTTACTGGGGACTGTAAGTAGTTGCCATATAAAATGTAGAATGAGCTATTATCGTAGGATGATATACATTCAGTTATTTATTTATTTTTCTCCCCCAAATGAACTGAGGAAATCATTGTGATTGACAAAAATGGTGCCTTAGCATAGCATAGCAAACTAGTAAGTTGCATAATGTTTTACATAAAATATATTCATTTGACGATCACTAAAGTTAAGAGGATTCATGATTTTGATTTAGTATATTCAATTTTTATCAGATTTAAAATTTTCTTTTGGCCAAACAGTCCTCTTGGGCAAAATCCAAACATTATTTGTATTTTTCTACCATGTTAGTTTTATATTTCAGTATATTTACCCAAAGCTCTTACTAAGCTGAACTTGCAAGGACATGAATAACATTTTTTCTTCTTTTTGGCTGAGGGTCTGAGCCAGTGTTGGAGACTTTCAAATGAAATTGTGAAAGATGCTATATGAAATGTGCCATTTCTCAGAAAATGAATCATGATTCTGAAACTGACAGTACTCCACACATAATAAAAAAAAATAGTGTTTAAAACTCTTTATGGTTTTGGGTTGAACGAAGAAGCAGACTGCAGGATATCCATTAAGAAATCTTTCTTCTAAGCTATTGGCTTTGGTTATGCTAGTGTATTTTAATATGAGAAAGTAAAATTTGCTTCTATCTGATGGAGATATTGTATATATACATTGGTTAAATATGCAGTCAAATGCTCTACCACTGAGCTATACCCCCACATTGGTTAAATATGAAGGACACCTCTTTGAGAAGGCAGAATGTAGAGAAAAATGGAAACAATAGTGATTTCTGCTTCAGCCTGCCTCTCTGTCCATTGCTGTTATGTCCAGGGAGAGTTCACTAATCCATCCAAGTTAGTAGAGAGTAGATTGGTGACTGCAAAAGGACTCCATTCAAAACAACGTACTCCTTGGTCATAAAAACAGATTGATAAGGCTGGGACAAATGGCTTTTACGTAATGTCCTACACTTCTAAGTGTTTAAAATTTTAAACTATTGTCTTCAATTATGAGGTTAGTTTCCATAAAAGTCACTTAAAAAATTTCCCAAACAATCCCAATAAGAATTTTAATGCCATACAATTATAGATAACAGTCATTGCTGACTCCAACTGTGACAAAATGCAATATACATCCTGGGAAAGTTATTTTATGGGTCCCCCAGCTACCTGAGAAATGGAAGAATTTGTTTTCTTTTTCTTGGACTTATTTTGAGATTTTTGAGGCAAAGTATTATTGATTATAATCATAAAAAGAAAAAATCTGGAGATTATGTCTATGTTAATGTTATTGGCTCTTCTAAGAGTACCTGTCTTTGGACTGAACAGTGAAGAGTTAATGAAAAAGGACTCTAATAATTATTTCAAATACATTTCAGTATAATTTTCATAGCTTTAAAATTTTGTTAATTTTATTTTATCATTTTTGAAATTCACATTTATTATGTATATCTGTAAGGAATGTAAAAATCAAGGCAACACTTGGCATTGATGCATTCAAACCACTTCTCTTAGCCTAGTTGAAAACAAAGGTGAATGGATTTTGACACATCCTTTATTTGTTTTGTCCTCTTGTTCTTAGTTCCTTTTCACTCGCAAACACAGAATGGCTGGATTCTGGTATTTACATTTCTGCTGTATACAATATCACCTCAGTGAGGATTTGAAAGCACTAGCAATAGAAAATATTGTCATTTGCAATAAGCTTAGCTTCAGAGCTGAAGGAGGGCATCTGAGAGGCTGCACTCTTAACCTTAAGAGCTTATGTTACAGCTATAAAACGATGACTGCTAATGCCTTAAACTTATAACTCCACCATGTTCATCACCATTTCATTATGCTATGTTTGCCCGAGTCTTTATATTTAGAAGAACACCTCTCTACCACTTTATTTTTGCCTTCCTATATGAAAAACAGGACTAATGCATTTTCCATGACAAGCTGTTGTCGGTGTTAATTTACTTCATAAATTACCAGAAAATGATTAATAATGGTATAATTATGTATTTTAGACAAAGGAGAGGGTTTTGCTCTTAGATGTTGCCTATTTGTCTTATACTGAAAAAAAGACTAAATGATCTGTTAAAATATTCAGAAAGACTAATTATTTTAAATTTTTTTCTCCAGAAATTCCTAGTTGTTTTTTTTTTCTTTTCCTAGAATCAATTTTGTTTATGGGAAGGGTGACAAATCCTGACACTCAAAAGATGAAGGGAAGAGATTTAGATTCACTGTGAGTGAAAAGAACAGCCTCAGAACATAAGATGGTTCCTGAAAAACAGTTGATTAGCAAAATAGCATCATCGTGCAAGTATTTTCTACATATCTTTTTCTGTTTTAACTGTACCTGCATTAATCTGTACTGATATAGAACTGTATTAATGAATAAGTGAAATTATTAATAAATGAATTTATTCATTTAATATTTCTGGTCCTTACATTTTATAAAGTCTGTATGAATGGAAAGCAGTGAACTTACATAAAATATGGCTATTAATATACGAGAACAATCTCAGTCAAGATATTTTGATATCAAATTTCTATTTTAGATATCAAAGTCTCTGTATTCGTAAAAAACTGGGCCATCTGACCCCCAGGCATAGCAGCATTATCTAGACCATGCAGAAGTAAGGTCAAGAGACGGGGGGTGGGGGGTGGGGGGGGTGGGGGGGTGAGGGGTGGGGGGGGTGGTATGTGCCTCTCTGGAGAGACAGAGATCTAGTATCCATGACAGCATATGAGCTTTGAGTGTTTTACTAATCTTAACTTCATCTTTTATTTTGTTTTTAATTCCTGTTGGTTAACATACAGCGATATATTAATTTCAGGTGTCAATATAGTGATTCAACACTTCCATACATTACCTGGTGCTCATCATGAGAAGTGCACTCCTTAATCCCCATCACCTATTTCATTCATCCCCCCGCCCACTTCCCCTCTGGTAACCATCAGTTTGTTCTCTATAGTAAGGAGTAAAGAAGATGTGATATATATATATATGTATATATATATATATAGAGAGAGAGAGAGAAATATTATTCAGCCATAAAGAGAATGAAATCTTGCCATTTGCTATGATATGAATAGAGCTAGAGAGTATCATGCCAAGTGAAATGAGTCAAAGAAAAGAAATAGCCTATGATTTCACTCATGTGTGGAATTTAAGAAACAAGTGAGCAAAGGGAGAAATCTTAGTCTTAACTCCGTGTACTAACATTTAATTTTTGCCATTGTTTTAATACCTTTTGGGACATACCTGTTTTCTGATTTATGCTTTAAACCTGTATAAGAAAGTAAAATAATGAGAACTTTTATAAAGTTTTCCCACGCATGGAGGTGGCAGCTCAATTAGTGTGATTTAGGAAGCTGACCTTCCAAGATTTTATAACACTGAACTGAGGAAGAGTTAGAGCCAAGATTGTAATCTGTAAAGATTAAATGCAGAGCCCTTTCTCTGAATACTCGGAAATGTCAGATCCAAATATTCAAAAGAATACTATGTTCCAATGACTTGATATAACATGTTTCATGGTTTTTTCATTTTCATGTTAATGATGTAGAGTATCCGTTGATTGGTTTGTCTGGCAGTTCTTAGAGAATTTCATGATAATGGCTACCCATTGTTGAGCTCTAATGTGTCATGCACTGAAGTAAGTACTTTATCTACATTATGTTAAACATACTAAAAACCCTGTGGGATAATATTACCCACCTTCCAGATGAAAAAAACTGAGGCTCAAAGATGTCACATAAATTAGCCAAGGACACATGGCAAATAAGTATGGTGATCTTCACAGTATTTCCTAGGTTGAAGTCAAGACTATCTGAGTGAGAAGCCTGTGACCATAATCTCTGAGTTATAATCCCTTCTACTTAAATCCTTTATTTTTTTTTTCAGGACTTATTTACTTATTTTGAGAGAGAGAGAGAAAGAGAGAGAGCAGGGGGAGGGGCAGAGGGAGAAGGAAAGAGAGAATCTCTACACAGGCTCTCCACTGAGCACGGAGACTGATGCGAGGCTTGATCCTTGGACCTTGAGATCATGACCTGAGCGGAAATCAAGAGTTGACTGCTTAACCGGCTAAGCCACCCAGGTACCCCCTGTGTAAATCATTTAAAGTAGTGCAGGTCTTCCCCTGAAACACTGTGCTATCTAGTCTTCAAAGTCTAGATTTCTATCTACAGAAAAACCTAGAACAATACTCAAGACATTATGAAAACAACTTTATAATTAATTGTGATTGCTTAAAACCATAACAGAATTGAAAGCAATATTCATATTTCTAGACTGTTAACTTGAGCTTACTTAGCTATAGCACAGCGAATGCTAATCTATATGTTAATAATATACCACAAGTTTGTTGCTCATCATGGAATGGGTTTAAAAATATGCTTCCTTAATTCAGGAAAAAGAGGAATAATGGGCTGTTAAGAGGATAGTAGTTGTATTCAGGTCTATCTGAATTCCTGTTTCCCTTAGATTGCCTGAGTCTTAGCATCCTCTTCCATGTGTAACATGTGAGTTTGCTCTGGAGATTTATTTATTCTTTCCACAAATATTGAGCTTCCACAATGATCCAGACCCTGCTGTAGAGACCAGGGATATAGCAGTGAACAAATCTGGTAGGGTCTCTGCCTTCATGGAGCTGCCATTTTACTGGTGGCAGAAGAACCATAACCAGTGAAAAAATAAAACAGGATAAGGAATTGAGAAGGGTTTTATAAATGAGACAGTGTTATAAGGAGACTGCTTAAGTTTCATTTTAAGTAGTTTTTTTCATAATATGTTCCTCATTTATTTGCTTTTCTTCTCTAAGATCTGCTAAACGTCTGCTTCCGTTTCCCTGCTATGGAGCCTGACTTCGCACTGTCAGAAGTTTTTCTTCTCAGATTTCACACTCTGCACCTGGTAGGTGTTACTTGCCTTGCAAAAGGAGAGTGTTTAAGCTCTCAGTCGGTTAGGTGTCTGCCTTGGCTCTGGTCATCATCCTGGAGCCCTAGGATCCAGCCCAGTGTTGTGCTGCCTGCTCAGCAGGGATCTGTTTCTCCCTCTCCCTCTGCCCTTTCCCCCCTACTCATGCTCTTTCTCTCTCTCAAATAAATAAATAAAATCTTTAAAAAAAAAAAAAAAGAGGGTAACTTTCTAGTACGGGTTCAAGCTGAAAATCCCCCTCTCCCCTATTCAAGAAATATAACTGCCAAAGTATTTTCAAGGTTAAAACCTTTAATCTTGACCTTCAATGAAATTAACTCAGTAGTTATTATAGCTCCATATTACAGAGGTTAAAAATTTCTAGAATATATTTATAAAAAAAAGATATGAAATAAAATAAATATGAAGTAATTTTCTTTGCTAAGCTATATGAAATCTTTAAGATCACAAAGGTTAAAATTTCTGGAATATATGTATAAAAGATATAAAATAAGTTATGAAATAAAAAAATATGAAATAATTTTGTGAAATCTTTAAGATCACCACAGTACATAATCTATGTGGGATAAAAATATTATCAAATAAATATCCTTTGAAAAAATCTAATCCATCATACACATATCACATATACATTTTTTTTCTTCCTTGAGATAAAATGGTCTTTTAAGTAGTAGTATTTTCTTGAAACTTTGGAGTTGGGTTTATTGACTTCACACAGTTATAATTCATGCCATACTTTAGAGGAAGGAGTGTGCTATATCAGGCTGTGGAACCTAGGTGGTCAAAGACCTAAGATTTCTTTTTTGGGGTGAGGTTTATCGAATTTCCTGAATTGGGTAATAATGATCTGGAAATCTTGAAAGACACAGAAAAATTTCATTAGAAATTTCATTAGAAGTCAGTGGTTTGATCTTCTGGAAGTAAGATATTTTCTCACAGGAGGGCCTCATACCGTGGAGACACACCCAATGAGGGGCCGACCCCTGAGCTGTGTGGATCTTGAGACCAATTCTGCATGGGGTGAAAAAGTCAGTATACCATCATCTGTTTTTCCCCTGTATTTCTCGTGTGTGTGTGTGTGTGTTTTCCCCCTGGCTCCTGGTGTGATCAACTCTAGATAAAGTCTGAAGTTTTAGAGACCAAAAATCTGGTTTTTTGTCCTTTCTCTTTTTGATGCCTTGAGTGACCACCCTGATGGTATAAAGAAAGTGAAAGATGAGACATTTTTTTACTGCCTAAAATTATGTATTTGGCTTGTCACCTCAGTTATCTGGGGCTTCAGAGTCCTTACTAGGACACTGAAGGGTGGAACAAATCTTATTTTAAGTCTCTATTTGAAAGTCCTATGTTTGTAAATCTTTGACTTTTCATCAAAACACATATCTGGAATAATGTCTTTTGAGTTGCCATTATCCCTAAACAGTGTGTTTTCATAAAACCAACAAAAATTCCAGCTGTGCCTCTCACTCAGATCTTGGTCTATTACATTATACCCTCAACGTATTTACAGTTGGTTTTTTTTATAGATTTGAGATTCAATTTTTATTTTATTTTTTTAAAGATTTTATTATTTATTTGACAGAGAGAGAGAGAGAGAAAGAGAAGAGCAACAGGCAGAGGAAAGTGGGAGAAGGCTCTCACAAGAAGAGAGCCCAATGTGGAGCTTGATCCCAGGACTTTGGGATCATGATCTGAGACAAAGACAGACACTTAACCACCTGAGCCACCCAGGCGCCCCTGAGGTTCAATTTTTAAAAACAGAATATATATAAAACAATTCCTCTCTTGTGGCAGAGACCTCTATGTAGTTCACTACATGAACTGATTTTTGACGATGGCTTCCTCAGGATAGATAGAGCTGCTGCTGACCAGTGGTGGCCTGTCTGGGGACATCATTTCGCCCATCATTATATTTATCTGTGAGGCCTGTGATGACCTCAAAAGTAGACCACTGCATCCTGACCCAACCCCTAGCCAGAGACTGCATTCACATCTCCCGTGAACTTGGTAGACTGTTGGGCCTGTTCTCAACATGTGGGAGATGAGCAGAAATGCCATGTGTTACTTCTGGCTGCAGTAGCTACAAAACAAGTTTGTCTACTTTTCTTTCTCTTTTTTCCACTCTGTTGGCAGTCCATCCACATTAAAGGTGACCACAGAAACCTTATAAGGCATCTGGAAGATGGCAGAGGCTCCATCAGTCTGGGTTTCTGCATGATTGTGTGGATCACATCCATCCTATCCCCTGATGCCAATTCTGACTGGGGATTCCCACACTGGATTCTACTAGGAGCAAGAAATACACCGTATAGTGTTAGGTCATAAGAACTAGGTCGTTACTGCTCAGCAAAATAATACAACTATGTTCATAATGCATGTTTTCCATGTATCAGCCTGTAGCGTATGTTTTCTCATCCTGGGGTCTGACACCTGGTAAGGTCAAGGTCTGAAATGCTATTTCAGTTTTCCCAATTCCAGTGCATTTTACCATACCAATTGCTCAGAATCATGGGAAAAATCTATCCTCACCAAAAGAGAGGAAAGGATGTGAAATTCAGAAAGCCCACTAATGGGGTGCTTTGTTGGCTGTCAGACAGCTGTCTTGATTGAGAATCTTTCTTTCCATAATAAAAAAGTAGCCTTTAACTTCTAGTTACTCTGTGTGTATACGTGTGTGTGTGTGTGTGTGTGTGTGTGTGTGGTGTGTGTGTGTGTGCATGTGGTGGGGGTGGAAGAGTAAAGATTGAGGGTATCATGTTTAAAGATTTGTCCTAAACAGACTTCTGACTGATATAGAAATTATACCTACTTATGAGGGATAAAGGCATAGGCTTGCTAATGATATTTAAAAGCATGTGCTCACTGCTTCACAGAAAACGACAGAAGAAAAACTGGTCTGAGCAGTTCTCAACAGGCATTTTTTTTCTCAACAGATTTTTCTTTTAGATTATGTATGCATATTAACTTTGAATTATTTGGTTTGTCATAGCTTGTATCGCATTAATCATATTCTTGTATCCATGAAAGTATACAGAGAAAAATTGGGGGCAATTAAGTTCCTATTTTGTAATTAAGAATTTGTATTTATAGAGATCTTACTGAGTAGTGCATATACAATATCTTATGTAATCCCCCTATCTCGGTCACACGCTTTATGAAATGAGAAATTTGGAAGCAGAAGGTGAAGGAACTTTCCTCAAAGGCACCCATGGAGTAAGATGGTAGAACTGGTATCCGAACTCTTGATTCTCTGACTCCAGACCCCACCTCTAAATCACTGAGCCAGTACTTCTCATCTTGCATGTGTATCAGAATCACCTGGAGAGCTTTGTTAAAACAGATTGTTGGGCTCCACCCCCAAAGTTTCTGATTTGGTAGGTCTTGGTTGGGTCCTAAGTATTTGCATACTAATAAGTTTAGTTTCCAGATGATGATGATGCTACCAGTCAGGGAACCATACTCGGAGAGGCCCTGAAACAAGGTATACTGCTTCTGTTCTGTGAAGCTTCCTTCGGTATGCTCAGAACGATCTGATAATCCATAAAATGGTAAAGAAGCTACCAGAATACAAGATTCAGTAAGGAAAGAAGCCAGTGAGAAAATATAACATTAAAAATCCAAATAAAGCGTGGCTTTAAAAATTCCACCTGGATTTTTAACTCGGTCAGTTAAGTAGCTGACTCTTGATTTTGGCTCAGGCCATGATCTCAGGCTCCTGGGATTGAGCCCTTAATGGGGCTTTACCCTTAGCAGGGGGTCTGCTTGAGATTCTCTCCCTCCCTCTCCTTTTGCCCCCCCCCCCCGCTTGTGCTCCCTCCCTTTCTCTCTCTCTCTCTCAAATAAAAAAAAATGTTTAAATCCAAGTGAAAAAGGTAAGTGAATTATAAAGATGATGTCTCGTTATTGCCTGAGGAATAAGAGTGAGACTCTGCAGGCAGTATTTAGCGTCTTCCATAATTTAACCCCACATTTCTAGATTAATCTTTACTCATTGGTGCTTTGTTACATAGCACATCTCCAATCTCTCACTTTGGGTGACTGACTGTTAGATCTGCTTCATCTGCCTGGGAATGTTTTTTTCTCCCATCTTGCAAAATGTCTGACAAAGCTCTAATTTTGCTTCAAGACCTAGTTCAAATATTTCCTTTTCTACAATTGTCATCCAAGTTTCTCTCAATTGCTGCTTCCATCCACCAACACTCTCCCCCTACATCATAATAATTCTTTGTTTGAGCTGCTCACGTAACAGTGGGCCCAGGAAGAGTTGTGTATTCTTAATGGCACCATAATGAAGTCTTATTCATCTTTATGTTTCCCATAGGAATAAGACTCCACTGCATCCTGGCAGTTACTCAATGAGGAGTCATCGAACTGAAATAAAGAACTTTGTTAGAACCACCAATTCAGGTATATGTTTGCCTTATCAACCTATATGAGGTCCCCAAAGTTATAGATAATTGTATAAAGTAGGACATGTTTTAACTATAAAAGAGACTAAGAAAAAGTGGCTGAAGATGACGAAAGCTAATTTCTCTGTCACGTAAAAGAAATTTGGAAGTTGTTGATCCATGGCTGAGATAGGGGTTCTAATCTATGTCTACGGTCCTTGCTTGGCTTCTACAACACAATATCAGGATTTGGGTGAGTTAAATACATTTAATTCTTATAGTTCCTGAGGCTGGAAAATCTACAATCAAGGTGTCTTCTCTAGGTAATGTAACACTGTTCTCTACCTGCTTTTCAGCAATTTAATTATAATGTGCTGTGATGTTATTTTCACTGTATTTATCCTGCTGGGGGTTGGTGTCCTTATTGGACTTGTGGGCTAAGAGTTAATATCGGATTTGGACATTTTTGGCCATTATTCTTCAAAACATTTTTCTTTTCTCTCCCTACTTCCTCTGGACTTGAATTAAAGGAATGGTAGACTGCATCACATCATTTCACAGGACACTGCAACATTGTTCATGTTTTTCTGTATGCATTGGTTTGTATAGTTTCCATTGTAATGTCTTTGAGTTCTTTAATCTTTTCCTCTGCAGGGTTTAATTCACTGAATTCCAGCCAGTAAAATTTTCATTTTAGATACTATATTTTTTAGTGCTAGTAATTTCATTAAAAAAATCTTCCATTTTTCTCCAAATTTTATTTAGGTTTAATTCTAAATATATTAATTTAAATTCTTGAATATATTTATAACAGCCATTTTAAGCCCTTGTCAGTTAAATCTATAATCACTGTTATTTTGGGGTATGGTTTTCAATTGATTGATTTTCCTTTTATATGTGGATCCCATTTTCTGCTTTTTAAAATATGTTACATTGTGATTGGATTCTGGGCATTGCTATCGTTGCCACAACATTATGTTGCTATGATTCTGGATTTTGTTGTCTGCTTTTAACAAGAGTTAAGGGGTGCCTGGAGGGTTCAGTCAGTTACACTTCTGACTCTCGGTTTTGGCTCAGATCATGATTTTGGGATCCTGGGACTGAGCCCTGGGTGGGGCTCCCCACTCAGCGGGGAGTCTGGTTGCCTCCCTCTCCTTCTGCCCCTTCCCTGCTCACTCTTTCTCTCTCTGTCTCTCTCTAAAATAAGTAAATAAATAGATCTTTAAAAAGATCTGTTACCCTCCCCCCAAAAAAGATATGTTTCCCTTTCTAAAAAAAAGTAGAATTGAGTTTTATTTTTTAGCAGCCATAAAATTACTTGCAGGTCAGATTGATCTTTTTGAAGCTAAAGACAGAAAATTCAGCTATATAAAAAAAATGGTAACATGAAAGTAGAGAATATGATTTGTATATAAAAGGATTCAGTCTTGAAAGAACTTCTGGAAATTGCTGACCAATTGCTTTTTCTGCTGATTATTAAAGTCAGTATAAATAGTTACTTATTTAGCTTTATATCCTCATTTTCTCACCTTGTCTCTACTTTGCCATCACTTCTTGGAAGAAGCAAAAACCTAGAATTCAATAGTGAAAGTGCAGATACGTTGCCCTATGGCCTTGTGCTACAATTCAGGCAGTCTCCTTCTTAACTTGATTTCCTTTATATCACCTTGAAGAGTTATACATGTGCATCCTAAAGAAGAGAACAAGGAGAAAACTTTAGATATCTTTGTAAATATTGAATGTGGCATAAAAATAATCATTTACGAATAGAATATGATTAAGTGAGTTCTGCTCTGGTGCATTTTCAAAAGATTATAAGGGAGAACACTTTATTTGATCACATTACCTAGAGATTATTGAAGAAAGAATTTAAAAGTTGGGGTTTTTGAGCTTTCTCAGATGTACCAAATCACAGCATATATTGTCATCATGCATTTTCCTCCTTTTAGAGGTTTGTAGAATTCTGTCATTTGAATATGAATAGTGTATTTATTTATATGCTTATTATACCAGTAGGTTAGGACAAAATTATATCAAACCTGAAAAATGCTAAAATAATCCATTTCTATATGTAGGCATTCAAACAAAAAAATAATGCTAGTCACCTAAGACATTTAAGTAAATTCAGTTACTAATTTATTCATTCTACCCAAGTGATGATGAAAGTTTAACAAAGCAGTCCACCATGGGGATTGATATTTAAACTTTTTTTGATTCAATTTAAATTTCCCCAAAGTATTTTATGTATCAGCGAAGTTAAAATAGTAATGCGATTTCCCCATCAGAATTTATTGGTGTAGGATGCCCTAAACATGTGATTTTGGTTGGTTCAGTTAAAAACGAAAAGAGATTTTTTTTTTGTTGTTAAAATATTTACTTTTTTACTTCTTGATTGTTAGGTTAATGTTGCAACTGCATAGGGCATGGCAGTACTTCTCCAAGTGGCTGAGACTCTATGAAGTCAAACTATTCTCATAAGAATATTATGAAGTTATTTACCCATTTCACTCTAAGTCTCTCATGAGTATATAGAAGAGCTTTCCCAAGGCTGTAACATGTATGACATTGCAATAGACTGAGTGCAGAGACAGATAGAAGATTCTTCCTGTCTTCTATTAATCAAGGCATAAAAGAAATATGAAAAATATAAAAGAGATACTACTCTTATCTGTAATTTTTTTTCAAATCAGATAATATAGTTTTTAAAATAAAAATACATTATTTTTGTGAATGTGTAATAATTGTATATTGCCACTTGAAAATGAATTGATATAAATATTTTTAATTGCTCAGTTTTATTTCCTAATATGGCAGATATCTATCTCTTTATCATTTGCTAAATGATTAAGTGTGGAAAGATTGCTTCAGACCAAAATGTTTAAGAACTTCTAGTATATATTCATATAGGCTATAATGGCCTAAGACAGTTAAACATTTCCAAAAACAAAAGCAAAAACAAAACAAAACTCTAGATGACAAATGGGAGGGAGATGTGGCAGCATGATTCTGGGAAAGCAGATATGACACTGTGAAATAGACACATCACAGTCAGAGATGTGGAGAACTATTGCAAGCACAACAGCACCTCCCTAATATCTTTCTCACACCAGAAAAGGAAACAGGATAGCTATAAAATCCTTCACATGATGGCAGGACAGATGGACTATAGAGCAGAATATAGCCATAGAACATAGCCACAGAGAATCAATGCAAATTAAAAAAAAATACATACATGTGTGTGGATAATATCTGTGTGTGTGTGTGTGTGTGAGAGAGAGAGAGAGAGAGAGATATTGTGGGTATGTGTGTGTGTGTGGTGTATATCCCCCTCCTAAGAGAATAGAAAATAGAAAATGGTTTTGAAGAGAGCATGCATTAATAGAAAAGCAGAACTCATTTCTATTTTCCCAGTGTTTGCAGATATCTTTGCAGGGTAAATGAGAAATTCAAGTAATGTTTAGTCAAGGCTCTTTGGCTGTAGAAACCCACCATGCTGAAACAGGAAAGAGGATTTATTTGAGGATACAGGGATATTTTGTTAGCAAGGGAAAAACTGCAACCAATTTTTAGGAGAGGCCAGAATCTAGAAGTGACCAACATTAAGTCTTTGGGATGTTATTAAATTATTTTCCCCCCTTTTAAAACACTGTTGTTTCTCATCTTTGCTTCTTTCTGGCATCTTTTTTTTTAATTTTTTTATTAACATATAATGTATTATTTGCCCCAGGGTACATGTCTGTGAATTATCAGGCTTACACATTTCACAGCATTTGCCATAGCACATACCCTCCTCAATGTCCATAACCCTACCCACCCCCCCACCTCCCAGCCACCCTTAGTTTGTTTCATGAGTTTAGGAGTCTCTTATGGTTTGTCTCCTTCCCTATCCCATCTTGTTTCATTTCCTTCCACAACCCCCTGCCCTGCCTCTCAAATTCTTCATATCAGAGTGATCACGTGATAATCATCTTTCTCTGACTGATTTATTTCGCTTAGCATAATACCCTCTAGTTCCATCCACGTCATTGCAAATGGCAAGATTTCGTATCTCTTGATGGCTGCATAGTATTCCATCTTCTTTATCCATCATCTGTTGATGGACATCTAGGTTCTTTCCATAGTTTGACTATTGTGGACATTGCTGCTATAAACATTCGGGTGCATGTGACCCTTTGGATGACTACATTTGTATCTTGAGGGTAAATACCCAGTAGTGCGATTGCTGGGTCGTACAGTAGCTCTAAATTCAACTTTTTGAGGAACCTCCATACTGTTTTCCAGAGTGGTTGTACCAGCTTGCATTCCCACCAACAGTGTAGGAGGGTTCCCCTTTCTCTGCATCCTCGCCAACATCGGTCATTCCCTGACTTGTTAATTTTAGCCATTCTGACTTCTTTCTGGCATCTTGATAAATTCATCTGTTACTGTAGATTGGTGGTTTTGTTGCTTCATGCATGTGGTTAAATAGGATTCACATAATTTCCCATGTTTACAAGCCAAGCCACCATCGTTTTACCTCATTTCCAAATGCTTTCAATGATCTGATTGGCCCAATTATGTTAGCTCTCAGATAAGTGCCTTGTAAACTTGGCAAACACTGCCTTTCAAACTGGAAATGAGATATGTAAATATATCTAATAGTCTTCTATTTATCTTTAGGTAACTTTAGTTACCCTACCCAGTGTCCCAGCCAATCACTTGGGTAATCACAATGCCTCGTGATTTCAGTACATAATCAGCACATTTTTAGTAATTGGTGAAAAACTCTTTTTTACATATCATTGTAGGTAACTGTTTTGGTAGAAATTTCCTGGACCATTTTTTTTTATGAAACTTGAGACTCCCTAGGCAACATCTACATTGTAATAAAATTTCTTTCTTTGGGTATGAGACTCTAACCTAAATTAATCAAAATCTATATACAAGTGGGTGTAACCTGAGAAAATAAATATGGATGTACATAAATCTGCAATGGAAGCATGGAGTTGACTTTTAGCACCACAATCAATTTTTAGAATAGCATTCTGTCCAGAATGCTCTTAGTTGGAATGCCCCATCACTGTTGGTGATGTTAGAATAACACTCAATCATGCATGAAGTGGAAGGCCTAAATGTCATCCTTCCCCTACAGCCCGAGTTAGTGGGACATGCACCATCTGGTCTGACATGCAGAGATGGACCTCTCCTGGAAAAGCCAAAAAAACAGAACTGTTTTCTTAATACTGTGACCCATTCCCTTTGAATTCTACCTAGAGGATGTGGAGAAAATATAACACATAACCCTTTGGCCATGTACCATATGTTTTATTCCTCTAGTTAATGATAGACATTGGAGCTTGAATTCAAGCTTGACTGTGTCTTTTTTTTTTTTAAGATTTTATTTATTTATTTGACAGAGAGAGACACAGTGAGAGAGGGAACACAAGCAGGGGAAGTGGGAGAGGGAGAAGCAAGCAGGAGAAGCAGGAAGTGGGAAGCCTGCTTCTCTTCCCACTGAGCAGGGAGCCCAATGTGGGGCTTGATCCCAAGACCCCGGGATCATGATCCCAGCTTAATGGCTGAGCCACCCAGGCGTCCTTTGACTGTGTCTTATGAAACTGCCTTACAAGTGTCTCTAGGTAAGTACCCACTTAATTAAAGGGGAAAAATAATTTCTATAGGTCCGCTCTTGAGACTAGAAAGTTAGATCTTAATTAGGCTAATTTAGTAACTAGGGCAATATGACATGTGCTACAGTTATAGTTCTTTTTATAAACAATTCATTTGAAATACCCATTCTTATGCTTATCATGGTTGTACCCAGAAATCATTTCTTCTATTCTTTAGCAGATCCTAGAGACCAGCTTTGATGTTACCAAACTCCTTGCCATCATCTAACATAACTAATAACTGATGTACTCAAAAATATACTTTTCCAAATGTTGAAATTGAGCGGCAGTATTGGGAAACAGGACCAAAACCCAAACCCCTCCTCCTGGCTACCTGCTGCTGATCTAGATTCAGTATCACCCTTTGAATAAGACAGGATGATTTGGTCCCTTGTTATAAACTTCTTCTGATCATGCTTTCTCTCCAAAGAGCTAAAAGTCTACAAAACCAAGAGATGTGTCCATCCAAAGCTTGGAACTCTCTTCTAGACCAAGTTTTGGATACTTGAAATCTAAGAAGTCACTTCCCAAACAGCCTTAAACCTACCTCCAACATTTGTTTAAGGCATTCCTAGGGTGTGTTCTCTCCAGGAAATATTGTGCAGCTAAATGGCCCACTCCAAGTCTCAAGAAAGGACGGAAGGACTGGTGTTTACAGGGACATAGATGGGGCTTAGATTTACAGGTTGGGGTGGGCATGCAACCAGTCCTCTTCTAGAGTCAAGTAGAAGAAGGAATGAAAGAGAAGGGAATAGATTATCTCCTTTTGGATGCAAGGGACTGGTTTTCTTTTGCTGCCATGTATTGCTATAAAAACCCAATGAATTCAAGAATTCTAAATTGAAATCTGGCCTTTCAGGTTATTATGAGGGTTTATTTAACTGAATAGGAGAATGGACATTTTATTTAAATTTTTGGCTTGATTTATAACTTTTAAATACTTAGACATATGGTATGTGGGCCTCCATTTGTATTCTTCCCAGGGACTAACGAATGTTAGAGATCAGCATGCCCAGATTCTTAGAAGTTTCTAGAAAAATGCAAACGCTTTATAAATATATGACTTTTTGCCCTAACTCTAAAGTATTTGTTTGATAGGTTGAACTGGACAGGAAGGCAACTTAAACTGGAATCAGATTAGGCAGAGCAGCTTGTTTATGTCTCTTCAAAGCCCAGAACTACATTTCATCTCTTCATAATCAATCTTTAAAAGCTAGAGAAGATAAATCTAAAGAAATGCCTGACAAAGGGGAATGGAGGATAAAGGGTTCACTGTAAGACTCAGAGAACCTCGGACTAAAACAATCTATTCTCGGATTCCTGTATCTGAGACCGACCAAGGGCCCTGATAGACATTTCCTCCATCTGCAATGGCTGCAATTTCTTAGCGAAGAGGACTGCAAATTACCATCGAGACATTACTTGTATTTCTTAGGCATGCATTGGGGTAAAAACTATAGGTTGAATACTTTCTTCTGTGACTCATTTTGCTGTTAGAATTAAGTCCAGAACAAATATCACTTTCAATCACTTGTTATAGATTGGTACCTAGACCTGGCAGGCCAAATATACAACTGAAGTTAAGATTATTGCATAGAGAGCAGACTGAGAAATGCTCTCGAGCAGTGCCCTTTAGAGAATCCTGCACCGATGAGGTCAGTGTGTGCCCAGGCGTACCCTTAACTTACACAAACACAGCCTTCAATGACGCGCCAGGCAGAGCCAGGATTTCTCTTTCACAGCATTCAAGTAGCAGCATGAATGCTAAAAATGCAAATTTCTTATTATCCTTTATCTGGTAAATTAATCCTGCAGTATTTTTTTATTACTGTTAAACCTCTAGGTATCTCACCATTCGTGGAATTTTATGGTACCTAATATGAGAGTACAGATCAGTCGTCAGTAAAGTTTACAGTGTCAATACCATTCACCGCTGATCTTCTGATCAGCTGCCATGTTTTCTGGCAGGTCGAAATGTGGGGCATTAGCCATATGCTCTGTCTTCAAGCTTGCTGTTATATCCAGCTATGTGGCAATGTAAGTGCTCATAAAGCCTAACCTTTGCAGGGTTCATCCTGTGTGTAAGCGGGTTAGGTGGCTGCCTCTGAGGCATGATTTTGGAGGCTACAGACTCTCTCTATTCCTGATATTTTTAAACATCGTTTCTGCACCTACCATTGTATTAAAAATCTTTCTAAATGCTAGAGCTAGAAAGACACAGTCTTTGCTTTCCAAGTCATTAGTGCTATAAAAGTGACAGACACAGTTGGCTTGCCAAGGTGTGCAGAATTCTTGTAGGAAAGGTACTCCTTGTTGTTAAAGAAGGAGGCCTCTTTGCTGCCTGTGTTAAAAAATGCAAACATGGAAGATAAAACTCACTGGTTTATTAATATCTGTATTAGTTAGACAAAAGCTAAGCTGCTAGTTAAAAAGTAGGTCCCGAACAGGGGCTTTACAAGATCTGTCAGTTCTTAGGAAATGTCTTCATCTGCATGATCAAAGCTACATTGCAGATATGTCCATGTTCTGGCTCAATGCAAGGGAAAAGAGCACATCTTGGGGGCAAGCAATTTTCTTTTAAACCAGTGAAGTAGAAACTGTACTTACCACTTCCTCTCCTATTCTCTTGGTGATAACTAAGTCACATCCCAGAGGCAGCAGCAAAGGAGGCTAAAAATGTAATTTTAGCTCAGTAACCCGGTACCCAGTTTGGATTCTATCCTATGGAAAAATAGGAGTATGGATTTTGATAGCTAACTAGCAGTCTCGACCACAGAATCATTCAAATCATAAGCATGTTCTGCATAGTCCACTCAATAAAGTAACTATTGTTTTAGTAAAATCTTGAAGTTATGGGATGTAGAACAGGAATATTTTTAACAGGGAGAGAGTGAATAAGCATTCTGCAGGCTAGTTGGGCCTGATTGTGAATTCGGTGTGCAGATGAGACTATGGTTGTCTAAGATAAGCTTAGAAACAGTATGAGGGGATCCTCTTGGAACAAAGGGAAGCTGGTAGTAGAGAAAGGTCAAGATCATCCCAGGGCTGTATGCCAGCACTTCAGTAGTTATAATACTCACATATTCACTTTTCGCAAACCATATTGTACCTATACTTGCCACTCTGACTGGGAAAGTCATATAAGTATGGACATCACCTTTGGGCATTTCTATATATAAAATTGTTTAAGCATTAATATCAGAAAAAATCATTTTAAATTAATGTATTAACACTCGAGAGATTTCATACTTTTTTCCCCTTTTTGATAGCCTTAGTTGGATTTTGTAAGAAAAATGTAAAATAGATAATGAAGATGATAAGTATATATTTATCCTTAGTCATTTAAGATTTTTGAAATGCTAGTTGTTTCTGGGATTTGGTAGTTCTGTGATGATCTGGCGCCACCCAGCAGACTCAGTGAACATTGACTTTGTTGCCTTCTCACAACACAGGGCTGACAGGAAAGCATTCCTGGTGGTGGACTGAGGTGAGCTTCCACTGATTTACCTCTTTCACATACCCTTTCAATCTCATGAGTTCCCTGAAGAGTACCTCCGTTGTATAAATTACAAAGAAATGTGTATTAAACCATTCTACCCTTTGTTGTGAAAAATATAAGTAAGGTTTTGCCCAAATTGCCTTTAAGTGTTTATTGCATTCTTCTATGTAAACGTATGCCTTTTCTAGACCCTTCACACAGACAGCACTCTTGATAGAAAACATAGTACAAAGTGCTAATTATCTTTTAAGATGTCACTTAGGTTGAAAATCAACATAACAAAAGAAGCTATGATAATCTCTCCATAGGAAAGAGTTTACTGGTCACTTAAATTGAAGAAAGTGCCTACATCTTTCTTTCAGCTCATAGTAGACTTTCTAATTATTGGTGACATCAGTTATTGATTTCAAGTCAGGAGTTCCTATTCAAATTAAAAGTCAAGATCCCTGAAAGAATAAGCTATATTAACTTTTCTTCACCTGCATTTCTCATTCAGTCTTCAATTGAGTGCAGTTGGGTTTCCATACCTTCTCTTCATGAAAGTCATTCTGTTAGAGTGGGGAGAAATCTTCTGCTCTCCAAATACAAGGGATGTGTTTCAGTCTTCACTTTCTTGTAGCATTTACCTCCCCTGGGTGCAATCCTCTTCTTGAATTCATCTCTCTTCTTGGTTTTCCTGATTGACTTTTTCTGATTATTATCCTATCCTTCCTTTCTTTTTTTTCCATGACAGTTTTCTCTTCCTCTGTCTACCTTTTCTGAGACAGAGCTCAAGTGTCTGTATTTGGCCTTAATCTTGTCTCCTGGGGTCCTTCAACCATTCTGGTGACATCAGTCACTGTGACTATTTCTAACCTTACCTCTTTCCGGTCATCAGACCCATATATTGAGTTGCTGACTGGACATTTCCAACAATGTCTCACAGACATCACAAAATGATCCATAAAGAACTAACATTGCCTTTCCTCTTAGTTGTGCTTCTCCTCCTTCACACTATGTTGATGAAAAGCACCCATCCAGTCTTCCACCAAGAATCCTTGAAGATTCTAGGAGTCTTCCTATTGCCACCTCCCACTTGTACCAAGCATTCAAGAAGTGACTTGTTTCTGTGAATTTTAGAAATTAAATATATCTCCAGTTTATTACCTTTTCTCTACTCCCACTTCTTTCTTCAGTAATTCAGGCCATCATTATCTCTTACTCAGTAACTGTAATAATTACTAATTAATAATCTCTCTGTTTCTATCTTCCCTCCGTCAAAACTTCTTTGAGAATTCCACCAGAGCAAAAAATGCAAATCTGATCTTATTATTTCCATATTAAAAAGTTGTTCTATTAATTATTGGCTGAAGGATGTTGAATTTCCTACCATAATTATAAATCCAAACTTTTTTTTTTACAAAAATGTTAAAGTTTCATGTGAATTTGTCTGTATTTTGTTTCTGTAAAGTTTTGCTTCACTTACTTTTAAGTTCCATTACTGGGAGCATGCACGTTTATTTTTATTTATTTTTTTAAGATTTTATTTATCTGAGAGAGAGAAAGCACAAGCAGGCAGAAGGGCAGAGGAGGAGGAAGAAACAGTCTCACCGATGAGCAAGGAGCCTGATGAGGGGTTCAATCCCAGGACCTGGGATCATGACCTGAGCTGAAGGCAGATACAACCAACTGAGCCACCCAGGCCCCCTGGGAGCATGCATGTTTAGACAAACTGGGTAACTTTGGTTAATTGATCTAGTTATCATTATGAAAATCTCTCTTCATCTCTGGTAATTTCCCTTGTTTTGATGTCCATGTTATCAGATATTAATATAGTTCTACCAACTTTCTTCCTATTGGATTGTGCATGGTAGGTTTTTTCCATCCTTTTACTTTTAACCTCTCCATGTTGCCTTTAATTCAATTCTTATAGAGAGTTTATATTAGTATTAGTAATTACTTTTTAACTATTATTAATTAACATTAGTAATAATTTTTAATCCCTCTGACAATATCACTTTTTCTTTGACGTGTTTATTCCATTTACATTTAATGTAGCTATTGATATGGTTGCTTGATGTTTAACATCTTTTATTTTCCATTTGTTTTTTCTGTTTTTCTTTTGATCTTAATTTCCTGCTTTTAAAAAAATTAATCTGGGAGGTTCCTAGGTGGCTCAGTTGGTTAAGCATTTGACTTTGGCTCAGGTAATGATTACAGGGTCCTGAGCAGGGAGCCTGATTCTCATTCTATGTCTCCCCCTCTCATGTCTCACTCCCCAACTCATGCTCTCTCTCTGAAATAAATAAATAATAAAATATTAAAAAATTTAATCTAGTATATTTTAGCATTCTATTTTATTTAACTGGTTGATTTTTATTTTTTATTTTTCTAAGTAGTTCCTCTAGGTATGCACCTTTAAGCTATCATGTTCACATTAAATTAATGTTATTTAATGTTAAATTAATGTTATTTCACTTCATGTATAATGTAGGAAGCTCACCAAATTATAATCCGTGTATCTTCATTTTATCGTTCTTAAAATTCTTATGTATATTACCATTACATCTTATAAATCCCATAATATAAATGTTGTTTTTGTTTTAAATAGACAGACATTTTTCAAAGGAATCAGAGGAAGAAAAATAATTAGAAGCATATTTATCTCTTTATTTACCATTTTCAGCATTCTTCAATTCTTTCTGCAGATCTGAATTTCCAGATTTTATCATTTCTCTTCAGACTGAAGAACTTCTTTTAGCATTTCTCATTGTGCAGTTCTGATGGCAAGAAATTCTCTCAGTTTTCATTTATTATGTATTTATTTATCTAAAAATGTAGGTGATTTACCTTCATTTTTGAAGGCTATTTTTGCTAGCTATAAGATTCTAAGCTGATTTTATATTCTGGTTGTTTTCTTTTAGCACCTTAAAGATATCAATCCATTGTGTCTGCCTTGTCGTCCTTTTAATGAGATTGTTACTTCTCTGTGTGTCTTGTATTGTACATTTTATTCTGGTTCTTTTTAGAATTTTTCTCTTTACATTTGGCTTTCAGTGGTGTGACAGTGATATGCCAAGGTGCACTTTCTATGAATTTATTATATTTGAGATTCACTGAACTTTGAGGGTTTTTAGTTTATGTATTTTTAAACATATGAGGAAACATTTCAGTCATTATGTTGTAAGGTTTTTCTGTCCTGTCCCATTCTCTCTTTCCTATCTTTCTGGGACTCCAATTACATATGTATTTGACTACTTGATATTGTTCCACAGGTCAACTAATGCTTCTGTTTGGTGTATTTTTTGTCGTGCCTTTTCTTTCTATGCTTTACTTTTCAGAAAAGTGAGAATTGAAAAATAACACTGTTTTCCCCTCTCCAGAAACTTTCTTCTCTCAACTGTTTGCTATGAGGAGGAGGTCATTATTCACATTTCAGCAAGAGTTCATTTGACTGGGACTGAGCTACAGCTCACTTCTGGTTAATGCAAGCCTCAACCTCCAGTTTCCTAAGGAACTGTTCCTAAGTCCAGTTGTTCTTATCAGGATTTGATGTGGGATTTCATGTACTCCCTTTTGGATTCCTCAATTTCAGACATAGGGAGGACGTGGGAGATGGGACAGATGGTATGTTTTCTTTCATTTTATCAGTCCTGCCTTCACTTCCATTTTTCTTGGTAAGTTTAGGGTGGGGTAGAGAGGATTTTCTGTGTTGAGCCAATTATTGTATTGATAGCCTTTCAGACTCCAAAATTTCCCACCTACCTCCACCATTGCCAGCAGCTCAGTTGGCTTTGTGTCCGCCCCATTAAGTTCTGGGTCTTGAGAAGCCATTGGCTCTTCCTGCATCCAGACCATCCAGGACTCACTAGTCTCTTATGAAGGATTCCTATCTCTGGAAATCAATTCATCACGACTTTCATGTTTCCATTGCTCTTTGATAGTCCCACATAAGTGTGATTTTGTATTTTTTGGTGTTTCCATGGGAGCTAAGATCTTCCTTGTCCTACTTGGAAGCAGAAAGTCCCTAGAGCATTTTTAAGTATTTTTTGGGACTCTGTTCAAGTGTTACCTCTTAGAGGTCTTTACAGAACTTCTTATTTGAAGCCAGATAGTGCAGATTTTACCTCACAATAGATACATAATATGAGTTTGTTGAATATACCATATTTTCTGTAGCCTCCCTGACCTTTAATATACTGGGGTTTTCTTGTTATTTGTTTGTTTGTTGGTGTATTTCCCATCAGATGAAATTATCTTCTTTTCCTTTACCTAGGAAATTCCAGCTTATGCTTCAACGTCCAGCTCAGTCTATTTCTTTTTAGTCAGACTTTTCTGATCCTCTTTAAGAGCACTTAACACAATGTAAGGTAATTTTCATTATGTCCTCATCTCCAGCCCCAGAGTGCAAACTATAGAAGACAGTTGAAGGACGTCATTTAGCATGGTTGAAAGAACATTGGCTTCAGTTTCAGATGAAGTGGGGTTTACATGGACTGGGTTTGTACTTAATTAGTTTGGAAATCTTTAGCTAGATTCTTGAGTTTTCTGAAACTGCCCACGTACAATGCCTGACATGTAACTGGTACTCCATAAATGGCCCTTATTATCAATGTGGGTATTAATGAAATATTCGTTGTTACAAAGTATTTGCAAAATACTGAGTGAGTGAGTGAGTGAATGAACAATAGCTGTAGTGATTTCATTAAATTTTCAGCAGTTTTAGCTTTTTTTAGAGTATCTTTGTGAACTACTACTTTCTTGTATCTGAGATTTGCTCATTTCCATCAAGTTTAGCAATGGTTCTCAATTAACTGTTCCTAGATAGGTTTTGAATGAAGTCAAGTTGGCCTGTGGATAACACCCTGCCTATTTAAGAAAAATGTATTTATAATGTCTTATATCCTCAAAATTTGCAAATATCAGATATCTAAAATTAAACCCTCTTTCATGTGCTATCATAATTCTTTAGACATAAAAAGAAGGGTCTGTACCAAGTACCTACCAGTAGTGATAATAAATGCTCATTAAATCTTTAAATAATTGAAATGTACATATTTCATAATAAATTCACTAGGTGTAGAAAACATGTTCTAACAAATACAACATCCACATATCAATTTATGGCCTATAGTTTTAAAGCTCTTAAAAATTCAGACTGAATATTTTTCTGAAGGATTGGGGATTTTTAAATAAAAGCACATTATTGACTATGTTATCCAGTTCTTCAGAGAATCTTATTTTTTTATGTTTGTTGTAGACTGACAGTATATTTGGCATTTCAAGATAAAATTAATTTGCATTTATCAGTTATAGTCAAGTCATTTCTTCTTGCTGTGATAAAATATTGAAAAGGAAAAGAAAAAACCCAGTAAGACATCCTGAAACATCTATACATTTCTGAAACATAAACAAAATGAAGAATTTGAAAGTCCACAAATCAGTTTTTCACTGTAGATATTCATTATCTACTATCTTGCTTGACTGAGCAGCTCTATAACTGAACAGGAATTAGAGCTCATTCATTTTCCCCCTTTTGTAGCACAGTCATGAAACAAAGTGCCAGGATGAAATGGGCACACTACCAACTTCCTGTACATTAGGATCTACTGGCCCACATGTACTTTGTTTCTTTTCTCTCCAATCCCTGTGCCTGATTTTCCTCATCTGCACTTTGCAATTTACTGAGCCTAAACTCATTCTCATTTTACATGCAACACAATCTTTTTTTCTTTTGCCAGTGAGTTTCAGTTTAGTATCTTGAAAACCACCAAGATTCCCCCTGCCCACCCCTCTCTCCACACCACCATCAAACACTGCTGATTCAGCAGGGCATTTTTCCTCTTGAAAGGCAAAGCCATTTCTAGTGCAAGTTCTCCTAAAGATGATTTGTTTTTTCTTAGCCTTATAAGTTTTGTCATCGTCTGCATTTCTCTCAACATAAAAGGCTCCCTCCTGCCTTTCCCTTTTATTTATTGGCTGCTGTACTAACAATAGTTTTCCTAGAAGCAGGAACATTTCTTTCCTTCTGACTTCTTGCTGGTCAACACAGCTCTCCACTTTGACATGTTACATTTGGAAATAAAATATTAATATATGAGGTTAGGGGGTTTTTCAAGGAAGATAAAGTAAGGAAATAACATGTGTTTGATCATTTTCCTATGACATGGAAAAGTGTGTGTGTGTACATATGTTGTAATGGGATAGGGAGTAATTTATTTTTGAAAGAGTATCATAGGTCATCCATACAGTCCATGTTAGGTGACTTGTGCATCTTTGCAAACCTAAGGCAGTCTCTCCCTTATGCAAATGAAATTTAGCAATTCAATTGGTGGCTGAAAAAAAAAAACTCTGAAAAATGCAAAGGAATTGGAACCAGGGAACACAAGTGGGAAGTAGAAGGTGGTTATGGAAAGGAGCCAGATTTCTACCACTGAGAAATCTCTGTGCTTAACTAATATCTCATCAGTTCTGCAAGCCAATAGCTGAGTTTTTCATGTTTATAAATGAGATACTCAAGGATTTAATGATTAGGAAAGACAAAAAAAGTAAACAGTGTTATGCTTACCATATGAGACTAGGGCACAGCTCCTTTCTCCTTGGTCTGCACAATAACAATGACCAGATCCGACATTATTGCGATATTTTATTTAAGTCCTGTGAAAAGTGGAGACAAATGGTGGTAGTTTAAATTTCCAAAGTAATTTTGCTATATCTCAGTTTTTATTACCCTTTGCTCTTAGGAAGAAAAGGGCAAGAAAAATTGTTAATGTAATTATTTTCCAATTAAGATATTCATTGACAAAAACTTAAAGACTTTAGTGTAACACCATCATTGTGTTTATTTTGAAAGAACTTTATCATTTGCACACTCTTATTCATAAATCATAAATATTTATAACATGCCCAGGCATTCATGACTAGTTTCAACAAAGCAAAGCAAAACAAAATGAGTTGCTACTTCTTTTTTTTTTTTTTTTTTTTAAGATTTTTCATTTATTTATTAGAGAGACACTGAGAATGAGAGGGGAGAAGGTCAGAGGGAGAAGCAGACTTCCCGCAGAGCCGGGAGCCCGATATGGGACTCGATCCCGGGACTCCGGAATCATGACCTGAGCGGAAGGCAGTCGCCCAACCAACTGAGCCACCCAGGCGCCCTGAGTTGCTATTTCTTAACAATAAGTCAAATCTGAGTATAAAAATGTAACAAAAGTCTCTGGGTTCATGAACCCCAATTTTACCTACTTATTTGAAATTATATGAGTCCATTTGGATATCACTTTAATATAAAAATAAATATATATGTAATATTCCTTTGTTATACACATAAAATATGTTTCAAATGTGATCACGTTAAGATTTTTCTTGGAACTTAGTAACTCATTTCTTTGAAATTTGATTTATTGACTATCTGCATCAGAATTATCTGGATCCAGACAGAACTCGATCACATTTGAACAAATAGTTTGCAAACCCACAGTCATCCTCAAAGCAAACTTCGAATAGCACTGAGCTAGTTAGCTCATGAAAGTCTTAATCAGAATCTTGTGAGGTGGATTGGATCTTAGGGATTGGCCTGTCTAACAAGTCCCCAGGTGATACATGTGTATCCTAAAGTTTAAGCACTGTTGCTTTTAGATAAATCCAAATTTTGCCATTGCTCTCAGTCACAAGCCCGTGCAACCCACTGTCAAATATAATACTTTGTAGAGCAAAACGGTTTGTAACCACAGCCAAGCATATGGTCTTCCCACAGTCTCTAACAGCTACTGTCTGGGCATTGCATTCATTTTTCATCATCTGAAGACCCCTAGTCTCTGTCCATTAGACACATTTGGTCTTATTTTTCTTCCTTGGCTTTCAAAGAATTACATTAGATGATTCATCTCTTCTATTTCTGCATTTCTTTTATTTATTTATTTTTCCTGGTTATTCTGGCCACTAGCCTTGTTCCAAGTTCAATCTCATCATTGTTAAATTTTTATAGGTACTTTCTTCCTCAATGATTTTACCTGCTGTGATAATGTCCCACTATCATCTGTGTATTAACAATTCCAGTTTTGTGATTTTAATCCAGTGTTTTTTCTACTGTTCCACTCTGCCTAGAAGATTATCATCCTTGAAACTCTTTTATTTCCTTCATTGCTATCTCTGCCAGCCAGTGCTAAGTCTTCTGGCCCATGACTTGAAAACGGCCACATAAGCTTCATTCTGTACAATTTTGTGACATGCCATTCAGGTATACTTCAAAGTGAATGATGTCCCCTGGGGGTGTGCACCGTGGTAGTCGGGATTCTCTCAATCACCTGGCTTACAGCTATGCAGACAGACTTAGTCTGCATGGTTTATAATGTCATTCATTTATACATTCAACAATCGAACACAGGTGGGAGCAGCGGACATAGATAGAGCCAGGAAATGCATCGTGCATTCTGCTGCAGTCAGCTCTGCTGGAAGACAGTGTAGAATGGAGACAAAGATGGATCTGGGGGCAGACAGACCCAGGATTACATACCAGTTTACATATATTCAGAAACTCTGTTTTTGAATGGATTCGATTGGGCTCCCTTAAGCAGACATTTTGCCAGGCGAGCAAGGAATTCTGAAATCATGCCATGGCAACGATCTTCCTCTTCAAGTAACTCCTGAGTAAGATATAAAAGTGTAAAGCAAAACAAAGGGATACCTTATTTTAACTGGGGGCTGGACACAAGTCTTAAAGTAGAACTCTAGTAAGTGAGGGTGGGCCGTGCAGAAGGCTCTTTCCATACCAAGTAAGCCAGACCCTGAAACCAAAGTGGGCCATATGGTTTCTTTCTTCATTCTATACTTTGGCATTAGTTTTTCCGAATTTGTAACTTCTGATATGTATGAACAAAAGGGCAAAATGATCCAGAATCGAAGAGAGATTTAAAGAAGAGTAAAGAAAGTGTGTGTCCTGGGGCGCCTGGGTGGCTTGTGGGTTGAGTGTGGGTTTCCTGGGTTGGGGGATCAGTCCCGTGGTTGCACTCTGTGCTCAGCAGGGAGTCTGCTTGAAGATTCTCTCCCTCTGCTCACCTAGTTCTCTCTCTCTCTCTCTCATAAATAAATAAATCTTAAAAAAAAAAAAAAAGCAAAAAGAAAGAGAAAGCATGTGCCCTGGTATGAGCTAGCAGGCTAAGGCTGTTTCCTGAGTGAGACTGAGGCCAGGCCACATACCTAGACTTAGCAATAACGTGGTGAAGGAGAGATGAGAGGATGGTAGGGTCACCGTGAGGAAGTAGGCCCCAGCATCTCCTCAGCCCAGCCAGTGCTGAGTGGAAGAGAAGGGAGAAGGGCAGCCACCTAAAGCAACATGTTGACTTTCAGCCTTTTCAAATCCTTTTAAAACGTGACTCACCAGTCTTCTACACTCTAGATGTGGGGAAGGAAGTACAGCTCTTTCTCTGTGCCAGAGCAAAGGGGGCACAAAGAAAAAGGAGTCATGGCACCTGCTCTGAGGAAGCTCAAGGACACATGTGAATGAGGGAAGCTAACCTATAATTTTTCCTATTCCTGTCTACAGTGTCTGGTGTGAGTATGACGTGTGCTTTAAAAATGCCACACATAGGTGAATTGATGTCATCAAATAAGAAAGTAAAAATCTTCCTACTTCTTGATATTTATTATGGAAGCACATTGATACGTCATGTTATCTAGACCAAATATTAACCTGGAATTAGATACTTTAATATTTTGAGTATATCTTTGTCACATTACCTTGAGCAAAGGTGTCTAGCACCGAGGGTCCATGTATACCATTAAAAAACTCACCAAGTATAGTGTTGGTTGGTATTTCTTGTATGCGATCTTGTCTTCCCAACTCTTTATTGATTGAAATACCAATAACAGAATATATTACCCTTTGAAAATGTGAACTTAACCAGTGTTAAAGGGTATTGTCTGAGCAACACTTTCATCACATAGAAGTTTGGAAAAAAGTTTGCTTAGAAACAGTTTTCCAGGTTTCTTCTGATCATAACAGTATATTTGTATTTCTTATATAGAATACAGATTCTCTGGACTCTTGGAGAGACTGAGTCAGTAGATCTAATGTGGGGACAGGAAATTGGAATTTTTAGCAAGTACTCCACGTGAGTCTTAAGATGAAGAAACACAATCACAAGGTGTCTTTGAATTCTAATATTCTGTAATTCTTTTGTAATCCCCTGGACAACAAAGAACATATCACTAATGGCTACATCAGAGTTAGAATTGTACTGAGAACAGAGAGGGTGTTCAGTGCTGATTTAATTGATCATGGGTGAGCTTTTGGCAGATTCTCAGCCTTCAGTTCATATACACACTTTATAACCAGCGGTGTTTGGATGGTGACTTAGAGGTGAAAATGGATCATTAGAAAAAAAAGCTATCGTATGATTTCACTCATTTGTGGAATTTAAGAACTAAAACAGGTGATCATAGAGAAAAGGATGGAAAAATAAAATAAGATGGAAACTGAGAGGGAGGCAAACCATAATAGATGCTGAACTCTGGGAAACAAACTGAGTGTTGCTGGAGGGAAGATGGGTGGGGAGAAGAGATAATTGGGTTAGGCATTAAGGAGGGACTTAATAGAATGAGCACTGGGTGCTGTATGCAACTGAAGAATCACTAAATTCTACCTCTGAAACTAATTTAAAAAAAGAAAAAAATTGCTTTGATTTTTAAAACATTTCACAGTTCACAAAGTATTTTTATTATGTGCTTTTTTTTGAACCTCATCACAACCTGATAAAGTTGTTAAAGCACTATTATTGATATTTTATAAATTTAAAAGTCATGGATGTTTAGAACGTGCTCCCCTTTTCCTCAGCTCTGCATGTGGAATTAAGATTCAAATTCTGATCTCAGGGTATTTTATGAGCTTTCCATGGTAGCAGGCTACTTTTCCACTTGCCTGTTCTTATTGTAAACCCAGCAGAAGAGAATTCACTACTTTATTCCTGCATAAAGACCAGTATTACAAGTGAAACCAGCTAGTACCAAAATTGATAACTATCATATACAAAACATGAGACCAAAAGTGGAATATTCAAGAACATTATCCCCTCTTAAGAAAGGATGTTAGTAATTTCTTCTTCTTCTTCTTCTTCTTCTTCTTCTTCTTCTTCTTCTTCTTCTTCTTCTTCTTTGGAAGATTTTATTTATTTGAGAGAGGGAGAGAGAGAGAGAAAGAAAGAGAAAGAACAAGTAGGGACAGGGGCAGAGGAAGAGGAAGGAGCAGGCTCCCCGCTGAGCAGGGAGCATGATGTGGGGCTCAATCTCAGGACCCCAGGATCATTACCTGAGCCAAAGGCAGCCACTTAACCACAGAGCTACTCAGGCACTTTGATTTTAGTAATTTCTCATGAGATCAAGAAAATATCCATCTAGCCCAATCTATAAATCCTCATATCTCACCATTTTTCCACCATAATATTGGCCTTCATTCTTCTAAATGACATAAATAAATAGCATACTTTTTTCTTTTTCTTTTTTTTATTAACATATAATGTATTATTTGCCTCAGGGTACATGTCTGTGAATCATCAGGCTTACACATTTCACAGCACTCACCATAGCACATGTCCATAACCCAGCCACCCTATCCCTACCCCCCTACCTCCCAGCCACTCTCAATTTGTTTCCTGAGTTTAGAAGTGAGTCTCTTATGGTTTGTCTCCTTCCTGATCCCATCTTGTTTCATTTCCCTCCCCCACCGCCCGACGACCCTCTGCTCCACCTCTCAAATTCTTCATATCAGAGAGATTATGTGATAATTGTCTTTCTCTGATTGACTTATTTCGCTTAGCATAATACCCTCTAGTTCTATCCACGTCCTTGCAAATGGCAAGATTTCATTTCTCTTGACGGCATAGTATTCCATTGTAGATATATAGCACATCTTCCATATCCATTCATCTGTTGATGGACATCTAGGTTCTTTTCCTAGTTTGGCTATTGTGGACATTGGTACTATAAACATTCGGGTGCACGTGCCCCTTTGGATGACTGCATTTGTATCTTGAGGGTAAATACCCAGTAGTGTGATTGCTGGGTCATAGGGTAGCTCTATTTTCAACTTTTTGAGGAAACTTCATACTGTTTTCCAGAGTGGCTGTACCAGCTTGCATTCCCACCAACAGTGTAGGAGGGTTCCCCTTTCTCCGCGTCCTCGCCAACATCCGTCATTTCCTGACTTGCTAATTTTAGCCATTCTGACTGGTGTGAGGTGGTATCTTACTGTGGTTTTGATTTGCATTTCTCTGATGCCAAGTGATGTTGAGCACTTTTTCATGTGTCTGTCGGCCATTTGGATGTCCTCTTTGCAGAAATGTCTGTTCATATCTTCTGCCTAAGTGGCATACTTTTGAGAGGGTTGGGGAAGGAACCCTAACTAGTCAGCAAGAAAATTTTAAGTCTCCCTTCAGAGGATGAATTGAAATTAGAGGGATAATTGAACTACCATTGCAGGTGCTTGTAAAACGTACAGATTCTTGAGGTCTACCTCAGAAACATTAAATCAAAATTTCTAGGATTGGGTCCTTTATGGGATATTAATGATACTTAGACCAGACTTCCCGTGAAAGCTTAACCTGATTGTGTATACAGGTGTAAATCTTTTTTCAAGGAGCTCGTTTCCTAAGTATATGTCAAAATTTTGGCAGCTTTCTGTAGCACCTATTAGAATGGATCAAGATTAATGAAGAGTTGCTTGTTTGGGGCAGAGAAAATTTTGTCTCAGAGGAATTGGGATATCAGATGCTTACTTTTCTTCTTGATGGCAGAAAAAAAACATGAGTTTGAGAGATGAAAGGACAGAGCAGCATTTTTTACTAAGTCAGTTATTAATTTCTAATCAATCTCATTAGCCTGCATATTTGGGGGAAAATAAGCAACTGTATTTTTTTACAGGGTTATTAAATCCTAAATTGTGTCCATTTGTATGTGGCTTGTATTTATACAATCAGAAAAGAAAACAATGCTCATGTCAACAGTCTCCAAACAATTTCCAATGGGAATATTTTTAAAGTCTATAGATAGCAAATATTGCTTAGCCATAAGCTATATTAGGCCTGGGGAAAAGTTAAAAAGAAGTTGAGAAACACTTTAAAATGTTAAGTTATAGTACAACTCCACCCGATGGATTTCTGTTGAATTTCACTTGTGTTGAGAAACACGAGATGCTATCTGAATTTATATTTGATCACAATTGTGTGAAGATTAAATGATTAGTAATATGAACAAAGAAAGGGCTGGAAGAAAATACATACATGTACAAACAGCTTTGATATGTGCAGAAAATGTGGAATGAATATATTTTCTATGTTTAAAATATTTTCCACATTTTCTTCTGTTTTTCTATATTTATATATCTTCATATATATAAACTTAATAGTGAAAAAGATCAGCAAAATACATTTTTAAAAAGTAAGAAACATTTTATAAAGTGCTGATGGGCAGTTTTTTGGGGCTGTCTCCATGATAAAAAGGTTATGCTGCTTAGCTCTTGTATCCTGTTTTTAATTGGTTGTGACTTGTAATCCAATAGTTCAATAAAAACAGGAGTGAGATAATTGCATTTTACTTCTACCTTTTCCATTAACTTGGTTTGCTATTATGGGCAAATAATTTAATATCTCTACTTCGTTTTCTTCAGTGAAATGAGGACAACCACATTAGCTTTTTTTTAAACTTTAGCATCAAGAATTAATTGAGGCAATGACTGGAAAGAATTGCTAGTACATGAAGAAAATATTCATTAATATTCTGCAAGATAATATCACTATTTCTTGGAGCAGTTTAGAAATGCTAGCAACCTAAAACTTCTTTGTAAACTAAGCCTGAATGAGTAGTGTCAAAAAAAATAAACAAGATCTTGATAAAATCAATAAAAATGAATAAAATAAGTGGCAACAGAGATTTGTTTAGTTGAGCATAAGAAATAATTGGATATGCTTCATGATTCAGTTAAGCCTTACGCTGCTAAAAAAAAAATCACATATAGTGGCTTAAATAAGATGGAAGTTAATTTTTTTTTTTAATGTAAGAGTCTGGAAATGGGCATCCAGACTGGTAGGGACATTATCACTAACATTCCATTGAATGATAAGAATTTAGTCCTATAGCCATACCCAGCTTTAAGAGAAGCTTGGAAATATAATCCCTAAGTGGTTTACTGTATTATTAGGGAAAAGGGGTAAAAAGGTTTTATGTTTTGTCATTTTGTTTTAGGGTAAGTAGCACTCTGCTAGTTATATTTATACTTAGCTTGGTTTCTGAAAACTGCTTGTGAAACCATTGTATCATCGGAAGGAAACCATATACTACAATCACTCCCTCATGATCTCATCCCATCCCATTGCTTTAAATTATACCATATGTTGATGATTTTTAAATCTGTATTCCCAGTTTTGATCCTTGATGGAAATATACCAGAATGGTATATTGAACAGGTTACACATCCACCCACTTGGGCACCTAAATCTCAAATTTAGCATGTCAAGTCAGTTAATGGCACCCACATCCACTCAAAATCCAGAAGCCAGATTTGATTTCTCCCCTTCACATGAAGTCAATCCCTCACATTTTTATTTTGTCTTTCTTCCACTGGTAGTAGAAACACTGAGTTTTAGAGAGGCCCCTGGCATTTGAGTTATAGACTATTTTTCCAGCTTCCCTTGTAGTCAGATGTGGTCACATGACTAAGCTCTGTTTAATTGGATAAAGACTGAAGCCATACATGCAATTTCCAGATCATACTCATAAAAGAAGTGATGGCAAATGGAACTCTCTTACTTGCACACAGATGTTCAAGGCAGTTTTACTCATAATACACAAAAACTAGACACAATGAAATATACATTAAAAGATGAATGTATAAATGAATGTATAAATGTATGAATTGTAGTATATCTATTCAATGGAATAGTTCTTAGCAATAAAAGGGAGTAAGCTGCTGATGCACACATCAACATAGAAAATTTTCAGAAACATTTTTCTGAGTAAAGAAGCTTTACACAAAAGAGTACAAACTGCATGTTTACACTTATAATGAATTCTAGAACAAGAAAATTATTCTATAGTGCCAGAAAGTATGTTAGTGGTTATCTGGGATTGCTCACTGCAAAGAGGCAAACAGGAACTTTCCTGGAATGATATATTTTTTACATATCTTGAGTGTAGTGGTAGTTATACAGGTACATGCATGTGTCAAAATTCATTGGCTATAAACTTAAAATGTGTATAAATTATTGTAGGTACGTTATATATACCCCAATAAAGTTGGGTAAAAGAAAGATAGCCTCGGTGCCTGGGTGGCTCAGTGGGTTAAAGCCTCTGCCTTCAGCTCAGGTCATGATCTCGGGGTCCTGGGATCGAGCCCTGCATTGGGCTTTCTGCTCAGCGGGGAGCCTGCTTCCCCCCTCTCTCTGCCTGTCTCTCTACCTACTTGTAATCTCTCTCTCTGTCAAATAAATAAAAATCTTAAAAAAAAGAAAGATAACCTTATTTGCAGCAGAAACTAACTGGTAATAATTAAAAGTTAATCATGTTGAAAAGAAACAGTTCTCAAAAATAGAAATACAAATGGCTATTAGAAAATGCTCAAACTCACTATGAGTAAACATAATTTAAGAGATAATTTTCCATATCAATTATTGAAAAAACAAGGAGGATTCCAGTTTCTGATCTGGCCTGTAATAAGCTTGGAAGTCACCATTCAGTCCTAACGAAAGAAAAGTTGAACAAACTGAAAAATCAACAATTCTCCTTTGATCTGTAGGAAAAGTAAGCTCACAGGCAAACCACTGCCTCTAAATTGTAGACACTTATAGGTAAATACAGAGAATCACAACTTACTGGAACAAAAACTTCCTTGGAAACCAGTATGAGGGTCAGGAAACTTGAACTGTAATTGAGGAATTGTTGGAGGTGCAGTTTAACTCAGAGTTAAAAACTCCAGGGGGACTCCCCCCTCCCAGTTTTCCCCCCTAATTATTGGAAGGATGACACAGTTTGTGAATTTTGCCTTTTGAAATTCTACCAAGTTCTCACAGTGAATATTGGAGGAAAATCCCCTCATGCTTCCAGTAGAGGGAGAAGAAATTAAAAAAAAACAAAACTTCAGAGCATCCTGTTCTTCTTAAGAAGGTCTACCTGCAGGAGAAATTATTTAACCGGAGTCTAACCTGCTGGTGCTTTTTGGAGTCTGACCTGGGGGAAGGGAAATACCCAACCCCAGCTTGCTTTAGTCATCCTGTCCCACTTAAAGGGGAGGCAAAACAACTGAGAAACCTATAGGAAGTTCAAAATTCAGAGGCACAGGCTCTGAAAGGACTGAAATCTAATTATAAGACTTGAGTGTTTCCCCTCCTCCCACACTTACCACCACATTACTGAAGGCCTTACAGCAATTGCTTTTATCCAGTACCTCATGTCCAGCTATCAAGGAAAACAGTTACAAGATACTAAAAGGCAAAAAACGTAGTTCTAAAACATAGTTCTTACAAAGCAAGTATCAGAATCAGAATCAGATATGGCTGGCATGTTTAGGAATGATCAGACTGATAACTTGAAACAACTATGATTAATATACTAAAGGCTTTAATGGATAAAATAGACATCATGCAAGAACAGATGGACAATGTAAGCAGAAGAGCAAACGTTCCAAGAAAGAACCAAAAAGAAATGCTAGGAATCAAAGCTGCTATAGCAGGAGTCAAGGATGCCTTTGATGGGCTTATTAGTGCACTGCCTATGGCTGAGGAAAGAATCTCTGAGCATGAGAATATCTCAATTGAAACCTCTAAAACTGAAAAATGAATGGGTAAAAGACTGAAAAAAAAACCCCAGAACAGAATATCCAAGTGCTGTGGAGGTACGAGATACACATAATGGAAATAATAGAAGGTGAAGAAAGAGAGAGGACAGAAGAAATATTTGGAACAACAATGACTAAGAATTTCCCCAAATTAATATCAAATACCAAACTACAGATCTAGAAAGCTCAGAGAATACCAAGCAGAGTATGTGCCAACAGCTATACCTAGGTATATGATTCTCAAATTATGGAATTCAAAGATTAAAAAAAAAAAACAAAACTTAAAACAAGGCAGGGGAAAAACACCCTAGCTAGAGAGAAGCAAAGACAAGAAGAACTGTGGAAAACAATATTCTTAAAAAAAAATAAAAAGAGTTTACCTAGAATCATCCTTCAAGAAGGAAGGAGAAATAAAGAATTTTTCAGACAAACAGAAATTGGGGAATTTGTTCCTAGCAGGCTTGCCTTGAAAGAAATATTAAAAGAAATTCTTTAGAGAGGAGAAAAATGATATAGGCAAGAAATAGATCTACATATAAAAAGGACACAGGAGAGTGAATAAGTGATGGTAGAAGAAAAACTTTTGTTTTTATTTTTCTTATTCTTAATTGGTTTAATAGACAACAGTTCAAGATGATTGCAATGATTAAAGATGAAAGCAATGATTAAACAGTGAAAAGCAAGCATTTAACTTTGCAAACTTATTTGTAGTATATATATGTTATATATGTATAATATAAATGCTTATTATATATATGGTGTATATATAAATGAAATGAATGACAGCAATGGTATCATGAAAGTGAAAGAAGAATTAAGATTATTATTATGAGGTATTCACACTACCCATCAAATGGTACAGTGTTATTTAAAAATGGACTGGGATGAGTTTAAATTGTGTGCCACAAACACTGGCATGACTACTAAAAACATTTTTAAAAAGGTATGACTTATAAGCTAAGAAAGGAGAGAAGATGGAATCATATAAAATGCTCAAGTAAAACTACAAAAAAAGCAAAAAAAAAGTGGAAAACAGAAGTAAGAGTAAAGAACAAGAGTAACAAATTTTAAGAAGTACCAAATGTTATAGATATTAATCCAACTATATTAATCATCACTTTGAATGTCAATGGCTTAAATGTACCAGTTAAAAGACAGAGTGTCAGAGTGGCCTGGAAAACAAAACCTGAGGAGAGAGGAAGACGGCTGACACAGAGGAGGGACTCTAGGCTTGCCCCAGCCGATGAACAGAACTAGATAATCATCAAATTATCCTAGATACCCCAGAAATCTACTTGGAGACTGTTAGAATAAATTCCACAACTGAAGGGAGAGAAGAGGCCACATCAAAGAAGGAATGAGAAACATAACAGTCTTTTCTAATACACAGAAGAAGGCAGAGACTTAGAGAAAATGCAAAGATGGAGGAATTTATCCTAAATGAAAGAACAAGATAAGGCCATTGCCAGAGATCTAAGTGAAATAAGTATAAGTAACATGATTGATGGAGAATTTAAAGCAACAATCATAAGGATACTCACTGGGCTTGAGAAAAGAATAGAAGACATCAGTGAGATCCTTACTATAAAGATAAAATAGTTAAGAAAGAATTAATCAGGGGCGCCTGGGTGGCTTAGTCGTTAAGCCTCTGCCTTTGGCTCGGGTCGTGGTCCCGGGGTCCTGGGATCGAGCCCCATATGGGGCTCCCTGCTCGGCAGGAAGCCTGCTTTCCCTCTCCCACTCCCTCTGCTCATGTTCCTGCTCTCCCTGTCTCTCTCTCGCTGTCAAATAAATAAATAAAATCTTTAAAAAATAATAATAAAAAAATAAAATTAAATTAAAAAAAGGGCCCCTGGGTGGCGCAGTTGGTTGAGCGACTGCCTTCGGCTCTGGTCATGATCCCGGAGTCCGGGGATCGAGTCCCACATCGGGCTCCCAGCTCCATGGGGAGTCCGCTTCTCACTCTGACCTCTCTCTCACTCTCTCTCTTTCCTAATAAATAAGTAAATAAAATCTTAAAAAAAAAAAAAAAGAATTAATCAGAGATGAAGAATGCAATAAGTTATATTGGAAACAGGCTTAATGCAATGAACAGCAGGCTGAAAGAAGCAGAGTAATAAATTAATGACCTAACTTCTACTCGGTTGGTGGGAATGCGAATTGATGTAGCCACTCTAGAAAATAGTATGGAGGTTCCTCAAAAAGTTAAAAGATCCAGCAATTGCACTACTAGGTATTTACCCAAAGAATACAAAAATACTAATTCAAAAGTATACATGCACCATGATGTTTATAACAGCATTCTCTACAATAGTCAGAATTTTTTTTAAGATTTTATTTATTTATTTGACAGAGAAAGAGATCACAAGTAGGCAGAAAGGCAGGCAGAGAGAGAAGGGGAAGCAGGCTCCCTGTTAAGCAGTGGCTTTAACCCACTGAGCCACATAGGTGCCCCTACAATAGTCAAATTATGGAAACAGCTCAAGTGTCCATCAACTGATGAATGGATAAGGAAGATGTGAGATATATACATGTGTATATATCCATATATATTTATACACACACACACACACACATATATATAATGAAATATTACTCAGCTATAAAAACAATGAAAACTTGCCATTTGCAATGACATGGATGGAGCTAGACAATATTATGCTAAATGAAATAAGTAAATAATAAATAAATAAATAAATAATTTAAAACAAGAGAAGACAAGTAGAATTTAAGAAACAAAGCAAATGAACAAGGAGGGGAGAAAAAGAGGAAGGCAAACCGAGAAACAGACTCTTTAACTATGGAAAACAAGTTACCAGAGGGCAGGTAGGTTCGATGATAGGTTAAATAGTTGATGGAGATTAAAGAGGGCACTTGTGATGAGCACCAGGTATTGTATGGAAGTGTTGAATCATTATATCGTACATTTGAAGCTAATATTACATCATATGTTAATTGGAATTTAAAAACTTAAAAAAAAGAAAAAAGAAAAACAAAGCCCAACTATATGTTGTCTAAAAGAAACCCACTTTAAATGTAAAGACACATATAGATTAAAAGTAAATGGAGAAATACAAAACATGCTAACATTACTCATAAGAAAGCAGGAGCATTAAATTCAGACAAAGCTAACTTCAGAGCAAGGAAAAGAGTACTAAAGAGGGGCATTACGTAATGACAAAGCGGTTAATTCTCCAAGAATATGTAACTTTTAACACTTATGTAGCTAACAGCAGAGTGACAAATTATGTGAGGAAAATACTGGTAAAACTGTAAGTCAAAATACATGAATCCACTATTAGTTAGATATTTCAACCTCCCTCTATCAGAAATGGACAGATCCAGCAGGCAGAAAATCAATTAGGGCATAATTGAACTTATCAACACCATCAATCAACTGGATATAAAGGACATCTATTGACTACTTTATCCAACAACATCAGAATACACATTCTCCTAAATCACATGGAATTTTCACTAAGATAGATTGCATTCTAGGCCATAAAACACACATTAACAAATTTGAAAGAATAGAAATCATAAAATGTGTGCTCTCAGACCACAATGAAACTAAAAATCAATAAAGAATGATAGCTTAAAAAATCCCCAAATACTTGGAGATTAAACAACACTCTTCCAAATGGCACATGGGTTAAAATAGAAATCTTGAGAGAAATGAAAAAAAATATTTTGAACTAAATGAAAAAGAAGACACAACTTATCAATATTTTAGGATGCAGCAGTGCTTTTGGGGAAATTTATAACATTGAGTGTATACTTTAGAAAAAAAGAAAGATCTAAAATCAGTCATCTCAGTTTCTACCTTAGGAAACTAGAAAAATCAAATCAAATTAAATCCAAAGTAAGCAGAAGAAAAGAAATAATAAGAAAGCAGGAATCAATGAAAGTGAAAACAGGAGAAAATCAATAGAGAAAATCAATAAAACCAATTGCTGGTTCTTTGAAATGATCAACAAAATCAGTAATTCCCTACCAAGGCTACCTAAGGATAAAAGAGAGAGGATACAGACTACTAATATCAGAAATGAAAGAGGGGGAGTTGCTTCAGATCTATTGGACATTAAAAGAATCATCAGTGAATACCATGAACAACTCTAGACCCACAAACTAGTAACCTAGATGAAATAAACTAATCCCTTGAAAGATACAATGTGCTGCAACATACAAGAAGCAATGGACTATCTGAATTGGCCTGTATATATTAAATAAATTGAATCAATAATTAACCTTCAAAAACGGAAAGTACCAGGCCCAAATAGATTCACCGGTGAATTCCACCAAATATTGAAGGAAGAAATTATACCAATCCTGTGTTACCTTTTTCAGAAGATAGAAGCAGAGGGAATACTTTCTGATTCATTCTATGAGGCCACCATTACTCTGATACCAAAACCAGACAAAAGCATAATAAGAAAAGAAAGCCATAGACCACTATCTCTTGAGCATAAATGCAAAAATTTTATCTTCAGTTCTGTAAATAATGGGGATCACCCTTTGATTCTCAGCCTCTCTAATCAATTCCAAGTCCGCTGATGAGTTTTTCAATATAAATATTGGATCTTTTCACTTTCCTTTAATATTACTTCAAGATCAAGGCCTAGGTCACTAGTATCTCATAGACTGTAGGAATAACCTCTTAGTCTCTTTTTTGCCAGGGCATGACCCCCTCTTCTTTTCTTCCCCCTTACCTACTTCTCCCAAGCCCTTTTCATGTTTCAGTAATGCCGGAAATTTTTAGATTCTTTAAACTTACCATATTTTAACTCACTGTGGGGAAGTTTGCATATTCTTTTTTGTTCTACCCAGAACATTCCCTAATGTCATCCCCCTTCCCCAAAACCAGTCTGGAGCTCCTACTCAACCATCTGGGCCAAACCTAGATAGGACATCTCTTGTGTTAAGATGCCTTTCTTGAGCCTCAACTGTTGGGTTAGTGTTCTTCCTCTGCGCTCCCGCAGTATTATGTTCTCACACAGTTTTAGCAGTTGTTATTCTCAATTCTTCTCTGTATCTCCCACCTAGACTATTTTTTTTTCTGCAAAGACAGAATACCACTCTGTCTTGTTTATGTTTGTACCCCTTATCTATAAAAGTACCTGTTATGTAGTAGGACCTCCATGAGTATTTGGTGATTGTCCAAAGCTTCACAGAAGCTAACTACATTAGATGCATATGGTTTTGTGAGTTAATGTGAAGATGGGGACATAGATCATGTTAACTCAAAGTGGGCCTAAGAATAGTAAATCTAGTTTGTTGTATAGTGGAGAGAGTTGTGACAGCTCCTTTGGAATGTTTTGGAAGCAACTTTTGCAAAGGTAAGGTTGTTATAAAATGTTTCACAAAATCTGATGAAAAATCTGCCCTTGGGGATGAGAACTGTAGGAGAATAAAGTTGATGAAAGAAAATTACTATTAGACATCTCATGTCAAACAAACCTTGTAACTCTTGTTTTGTGCCTCCCAGCTTGAGTGCATAAGAGAAAAATGCAAATTTTCCAAATGAAGTATAGCTAACAGTGCATAAATCTCAAGAAGACAGTAGGATACACTTATTAAAACTTGGCAAGGATCAGAAATGAATGACTTTTTCTCTGAAATGCCAGCTTTTTTCTTTTTAAGATTAGCTTTTCCCTAAAGCTACATCAATTATAAATAATTGTCTGCTAGCAAAACTGGCACAGCTAAACTTAAAGCAAATAAACTAAGAAATTAAACTGATTAAAAAATAAACAAGAGATTCAAGTATTTTTTGGAGAGAATGGCTTCAAAAGAATGCCAGATGACTTTCCTATTTTGCGTATGTAGGAATATTAATTTAAAATTATCAGAGACATAGATTAATATTCTATTGCTGTTTATAAGAATTCTCTGGAAATCTATACTTTGGACTTGCCATTTTAAGACAGTTACTTTATATTACAATTCTTCTGGGAGTCATCTCAGTCAAGTTTCTTTGTTCTGAACAGCTGAAACCAAGCTACGCTAGTTTAAGTTACAAAGGAGAATTTATTTTAAGGATACAGGGGTGTATCTTGAAACTCAAGGGCTAGGCTGTAGCTAGAGTTCAGGAAAAGGAAAGCCTCCAGATAATCTCCTCCTTTCCTGTCTTTTTTTTTCCCCTCCTTTTGTCTTTTCTTCCTTTTTTTCTTCCTATGGTCCAAAAAACAAAATATTGCAACCCTAAGACTCTCTCTCTCTCAGACTCAATTCCACACTCTTGCAAGACAGAATCTGGTCTAGTTTGGACTCCTATCCAATAGTCCATTATAAGAGTGGGTTGGGTTGTGTAGGAAAACATGGCTGCCGAGGCTCACAGATTACTCCCAGGCAAATAGAGGAATGAATAGCAGATTGTTGATGTCCACCATGGTTGTTTATCAACCCTTGGATGGAACCAAGGAATATTAACCTCATATTAAATTAGAGGGTGTGGTAAAAAAATGAAAGAAAATAATATTCTGTTCAAATAAAATGTCTTTCTAAGACCCTCATCACAAGTTCTAGCTTCACTTACTCTGGACCTGTTTACATGAATTGCATGTAAACTCTTCCTTCATCTTTGATTACTCTCTACATGCTGATGACATCCTAATACATATGATCAGCCCTCATCACTTTCCCAATAATTGGACCCATATTTTATGTTTTTTTATTACTTCTTATTGCTGTCTCAGAAGTAAAACCTTCAAAATGGAACTATTTTCTCCACCACCTCCTTGGTCCCCACTCTCTGTGAAGTGTTTCTTATTCCTTGACAAACACCTGTCTTCAGTCTCCAAGTGTTGAAGTTCAAGAAATCCTCTTGAATCTATCTCACCTGTGACTTCTGCATTGATTTATTCTAGACCCAACATTTCTATCATTGACTGATATAACTGTATTTCAAAGTTGTCCCTTTGTCTTCATCTTCTACTTTTGCTCTATCCTCACATAGCCACCAGAGTTAACTTTGAAAGATGCTGCTATAAGCATACGGAGATGATTATTTTCTGTCTTAAAATCAATTTTGGGGTTTCCATTGTGAACAGGGTAGTGTCTTATCTGATATCCTTTTAAATTTGACCACAACACTGCTTTTTATCCATATCTCTGTACCATATATACTGTGTTTGAATGACCCAGAATTTCTGGCCATGCCACAAACATGTCTTGTTCCCCTATTTTGTGAGTATGATACTTGCTACATTACATATCAATTATTTGTAAACTCTCACATCCCTCAATAGACAATGAGTTCCTCAAGGGCAGAGGTGCATCCTTTGTTTCTCTGTATCTGTTAGGGCATCACTTGGGAGAGAGAAGGTGTTGAGTAGGTGTGGGTTAAATGAAGCTGTGCCCGTCCAACAAGCCCATGCATTTATTTCTCAACTGGGAAAGAACCACACACTGCAGAGAGCAGAAATTTATCATATGCCCAGATGATTTTCCTCCACTTGCAAAACATCAGTAATAATTGCCTAGTGTTACGGAAATTTATTTGCTGAAGAACTGTGTCATTGGTGACAGCCAGAAATTACAAGGCTGAGAAAAATTAGAAAAGGACAATGTCACCTCCGAACGACAAGTTTCTTCTTTTTCCTTCTGTAAGTTTAGCCCTTCAGCACCACTTCTCTATATTTATATCACACTAATTTAGGTTTTTTGTGAAATCTCTTCGTAATTTTATGTTGCCTCTAAAGCTCAGCTATCCTTGACAATTTGAAACATCCCATCCATATGTAGTAGGATGTTGTATTCAGTGTCTGCCAAGGCACGAAGGAAGTAGATGCTCCATTTCCAAGTAAGGTTACATCGCAGGGCTTGCTGAGTGGAGCTGGTAGAAAACTTGTTTCTCAGTCCTGAACTGACCACCAGCTTCTGTCTAGAAAAGGGTTTGAGGAGCCAGGAAGTAGAGTGGAGGTTGAAAGAGTACTTTTGGAAAGCTTTTGGAAAACTTTGTCCCATCTCCTTTCAAAAGAGGAAGTCCTGGCAATATCAAAATATAATTTCAGTAGGTCAGAACATGATGTTCTATAAATATAAGAATGTCTATGTTCCACAGTGTATTTAATTCATTACAAAAGGAACCATCAGAATGGTAAAGCTGGTTCAAAAAATTTTGAGAGGCTTAAAAAAAACCACAAAATTTTGAGAGGCTAACTATATATAGACATTGACCAAAAACATTGGTATAAGATTCCTAGAAAATAAGGTGACCTTTGAGTGGGCTCTTAGAGGGAGCTTTGAAAGGATGGGCAATTATTTCTTTACCTTATTTCCAAGTCTTGGGCAATGTCTGTCAACAGTCCCTGACTGTTGTTTGAAGCCTGGTGAGACATACGTCAGTGGGGTCCCCGCCACTGGGGATGCAGCAGACTGGCTGTTTACTCCCATCTGGGGAGTCACGAGTGTGGGGGTTAAGCTGGCTGGCTGCTGGTGCATGAGCTGGAGAGAGGTGATTACACTGGCCGTCTTGCACACCCACAGGGTGGCGGGGCAAAGTATGCAAGAGGATTGCCTGTAGGTCAGACACAGAATATGAGAAAATGTAAGAGAAAACAGGTCATTTAAAATTCTGTCCAGGACCCCACAGAGACCCCACAGAGAGAAGCAAGAATAATCACTCGATGCCTAGCAGCCCAGTAAGCAAAGGTGTTAGGAGAATGCTTTACCCGCAGCTGGGGAAGGTAGGCAGATGTTCTCAGTGGAGGGGGGTGGGGTGGTCTCTGTCGAATGGCCTGCTCTAAAGGCCTGGCAGGCTCAGTACCATCAGGTTAGAACTTTTCAGCTTTAATTCTTCTCCTTTTCCATGATTTTAATGTAGGCAATTAATAAGACTGAAGCAAGCATGGATGATGAGGAATGGAAAACCAAGCCTCCCTTAACAGGTTCTTGACTTCAGGCCTCCCTGCATTCAGAAGACCCAACCACTGAGAAGGGGAAAAAACTTAATACTTAATACTGAGTTACATGCAAAGTTTTGACAATTATATGGAACTGGACATTTTTATTATTCATCTAAGAACTTTTTTCGCCTGTGAATGGCCAGAAAGTCTCAAGGCCTATGCAATTTTCCTGTAGGCAGCAGCCTACCAAGTACAAAAGAAGGTTACTTCATGAGTGGGGCTTAACACAAGTGTGTGTGTATGCATGCGCATGTGAGAGAGAATGACTTTTTAAGCATAACCTTGTAGCTAGCTATCCTTTTAATTCAGTAAGTCTGTGCTCTCGGTTTCTTCGCTGTGGGTAGTTTTATCTCTACATTGAACAACTCTAGCTCAGAAAACTTATCTTCCAATCTTATCTTCATACTGGCACAATGAAGCATGAATTTGCAAAAACGCTCAGGAATACCATGCTCCCAATATAGATGTGGTAACTATTTGCAGAATTGCTGGTGTCAGTTAAATGCACTCTGCTTCAGCAGAGAGGAAATCCTATCTCTAGAGGTGTCATTGTTTTTACTTGTTTCATTTAATTTTGTCACTAATCATGGTTCTGAAAGACAAGCTTTTCATATCTTTCATTTTACTATGCAACTTGGCATCAGGCTTATTTTTTGGCTGTGCTTTGTTTTGCATAACTGTGCATAAGCTAAGATATTTCTCTAAGTATAAGTAAGATTATGTCCTTTTAATGCTTTTGAAAAGTGCCAGAATATTTTATACATTATTTTTATGAGTTTAATTTTACTGTTGCACCAGTAAATGCATTTTAAGAATGCCTTTTGCAAGCAAAAATGTGCTGTACAGAAGTAATGAGAGGTTTAATGCAAAATACTCCTATTGATTGGCTCCGAACTGAAGTTTGTTTACTCTTCCCTCTGTCTGGAATGTTCCTGGCCTTAATTGCCCATGTCTTCCTCTCACCGCATTCTGGGACTTTCCTGACCATCTAACCTAAATTTGAACTCTTAATTATTTTCCGTTTCCTTATTCTGCTTTATTTTTTTCAAGGCACCTGACATATATTTATGTTTGTTTATTGTCTTTCTGTCCCTATTAGGATATAAGTTTGCTAACACGAAGGGCTATGTTTCCTTCACTGCAGTATTTTCAAGATGTAGAAGAGTGGACTTTTAATAAATATTTATTGAACAGATGAATGAATGGATACACACTGAAAGTATCTTTCCTGGTAATTTGAAGAGCATGTCTGGAAAACAGTCCTGCATAAGAGAATTCTCATAGTATTGTGCGTCCATTTGACACTTGGCATTGTACTAGATTAAGAAGGACTTGCTGAATTTATATCATGAACACTTAGATACCAGAGTACAGCACTGCCACCATTTTTTTAAACCATTTATTAAGCACCAACTATGGGCCTGGCTTAGTGCTAGACTTAATATGCATCGTTTCATTTATGCTTCCATGCTGGACTATGTATAGACTAAGTGTATTATTATCTCATTTAACCAATTAAGTGGGTTTTATATCTCACTCAGGGTCACACAATAGCTAAGTCGTGGCAGGACCAGGACTCAGACTCAGGATACCTTCATTTCAAAGCCCAGAATCACCGTCACAAGACCATCATTGTCTTTTCTTATTTATGTTAGTTAAGTTTTGTACAACTGAACCTGCCAGGGGAAAACATTAAATGTGTTCTTAAATGAGTATTGACAGACATATTAATGTGGAAAGCAATGGTGCAAAAGTTAGTATCTTAACCATAATAGCTGAGATTATTAGTCTAGTAACAAGATAGATAACAATGTGGATAAGGATAGACATTTTTAGACCAACTGACTGAAGAACCAACCACACATCCTACTTGAATTGTATAAAAAAAAGAGTTAAAAAAACAAAACACTAGTATATTTAGGAAGCAAAAAGTAAGTTCACAGGTGACTGGAACAGAAAAGTTTGAGAAGCATGGGTTGATTATTTCTCTCTCTCACACACACATAATATATATGATATATAGAAGACTCACACACAGCCATGGATCATATATTTGGTATAAAGAAAAAAAAGGTTCTTAAGTCCTAGATTCTAGTGTTGATTTTACCTATTGTGACCTTTGATAAACGATTGAACAGAGCATACATATGGAATTTAATTGTTTGGGTTAATTCTTCTTGGGTTTGCCATTTGCTAGCTTTGTAATTTTGAGTCATTATTCAAACTTTCTGTGCCTTAATTTTCTTAGATATAAATTGGGCCTCTAGGAGGATGAATTAAATATTACAGATAAAACTTTTAGAATATTGCTGTGAATGTGGTAGGATCCCCTCCAGCAGAAAGCCTTCAGAGCCTGCTGAGTTTCCCAGTCCTTTCCTTTCTTGAGAAGATCCTTTTTCGCCCTGTCCCTGCTCCCATCTTCCCTCTCCTCTCTTTTCTGCTCCTCTCCCCTCTTCCCTCTCTCGGCAGACTCCTTTGTGCCCTCTGCTGGTCAAGAGCGGCAGGACCTAGCGTTCTAGCTGCTTCGGGGGTTTTAGGCTCCTCTCCCGTCTTCCCTCTCTCGGCAGGCTCCTTTGTGCCCTCTGCTGGTCAAGAGCGGCAGGACATAGCATTCTGGTTGCTATGGGTACTGAGGTAACGCGGTAACCAAGGGGACCGAGGCGGAAGTTCTGGGGAGCCAGAGCCGGCGGTGGTGACGCAGGCGGCGGGGGTCTCCAGGTGGGTCGGCTGGCTGCAGGGGGCGGTGGTGCCCGGCGGAGGGCTTCGGAGTTGGCGGGAGTGTGTGGCCGCCAGCCAGGTCTGCAGTGGTGCGGGGAGCAGGGCGGGATGGCGGGAAAGTAGACGGGGTTGAGGGTGGAGCTGGGGCTCTGACCCAGTCGGTGTTTGGTGAGCCGCTGCCATGTGCCAGACGCTGTGCCAGGCCCGTGGACTGCGAGACGAGGCATCTGACCTCAGGAATTGAAGCTCTTTTGTTGTGTAAACAAAGAACTTCCAAGCCCACGATACTAATGGGAGTCATGAACTGAGAGTGAACTCCAGACAGGGAAACCAGGGGCTTGTACCCTCTCGACAACCTGACCTTTTCAAACACCACTATCTTTTATCCTTTGAAGTCGTTGGTGCCTTACGAAAAATTTGGTGCCCTGATAAGTCATTATCACATCCCCTTTTGGAGCCTGCTTTCTGCCTGGGACCACATGCCCCCGCCATATTCTGGAAGTCTGCTCCTCCCAAGTAAAGAAATCTAAAGCTTGTGGGAGTTTTTTCTTCTACCCCCAAATCAGCATTAGAAGTGCTCATATATAAGTACAGTTATGTATTTTTTTTATAGCCTGATTTTTTAAATTCAGAGTTAGCGAGACTCCTAAGGGGGGAAAAAGTCCTATAAATTTGAACCTACACAAGATTAAAACTATGCAAACTGTATACTTATAGAAAATGAAAACAGAAACAAGGACAAAAACACCCCCACTTCCCATAGTATTTTTAGTTGTGCTACAAATGTATTTGAAAGTGCCTGGGTCTTTTGTCTGTTTATTTCAGAACGTTTAATACTTCCCCCAATTATTTTATTTGCTTTTTAATTTTTTCCTACTTTGTTCACCAGAGTGTAAGTTCATTGAGGATTGGTGTTGTACCTGTTAGGTCTACCTTGCTCTTCAGTGCTCAGTCTGATACTTGGCACGGAGGAGGTGTTCCTATATTTATTGAATGTTCATCAAAGTCTGGTAGGATATATAGAAAAAAGAACAAAAAGATTTGTTGAAGTGGGAAAGAGGGTGTGTTTGTTTAATTTTTTTTCATAAGGTTGTGCAATAAATTCAAAGCCATAGGAAAAAACTAAATATTTAAAACATAGCGTATTATTACTGGCAGTATCTTATGGGTAGGCCCTCTTCTAATTGCTGGGCATTCAAAGAATGGCATATTTGGGATGCTTAGGGAAAGAACACCTATACAAGCAAAGCAGCAAAAAATAACACAGGGCAGCATAGCACAGCAAATGACGGTGTTACACACGATGTCCTTACAGGAGAAGTTCACTTTTGATGGAAGAAATCTTCATGGTACAGGTGGCCTTCCAACTGGGCACTGAATAGAATAAAACTTGGTGAGCAGAGAAGTGGAAAATAAAGTATAATCCTTAGGAAGATTGGAATGCATAATTGAGGCTCTTAAGGTACCAAATAGAGCAGCTGAGAAAAATTTTTTTTTCTTCTGGGTATGGGGAAAAATATAGAAACAAAAAATTGTTATCTTGTATTACATGGGAGCAATTTGACACCCAAAAGGTTTTCAAGGTGTTTAAATATATTGCTGTAAAATTTAGAAAATGATCTGATGCCAAATACTTCTTTCTCTAAATTTCTTTTTTATGACAGGTTACGAGTACAAAAGGGGGAAGAATATAACTGATATGAATTAATCATTTTAAATATGTAGAACAATATATAGATTCAAGACTTAAGAGGAGCTAACAGGATTGGGAATAAAATGATAATTTCTTGCTCTGTCACTAATCGTGGACAGGTGCCTTAATTTTCCCGTTCCTAAGATAGTCATAAGCGATCACTTAGGCTAATAGTGGATGTTATGAGAATGGATGGGATAGATAAACATAAAAGGACTTGGGTTTCTGAAATATGTGATTTATATATGTATTTTTTATTAACATATAGTGTAATATTTGCCCCAGGGGTACATGTCTGTGAATCATCAGGCTTACACATTTCACAGCACTCACCATAGCACATACCCTCCCCAACGTCCATAACCCAGCCACCCTATCCCTACCCCGCCTACCTCCCAGCTACCCTCAGTTTGTTTTGTGAGTTTAGGAGTCTCTTATGGTTTGTCTCCTTCTGGATCCCTTCTTGTTTCATTTCCCTCCCTCACTCCCCCAACTCCCCATGACCCTCTGCCTTGCCTCTCAAATTCTTCATATCAGAGAGATCCTATGATAATTGCTTTTCTCTGACTGATTTATTTCACTTAGCATAATACCTTCTAGTTCCATCCATGTTGTTGCAAATGGCAAGATTTCGTTTCTCTTGATGGCTGCATAGTATTCCATTGTGTGTGTGTGTGTGTGTGTGTGTGTGTGTGTGTGTACCACATCTTCTTTATCCATTCATCTGTTGATGGACATCTAAGTTCTTTCCATAGTTTGGCTATTGTGGACATTGCTGCTATAAACATTTGGGTGCACATGCCCCTTCGGATCACTACATTTGTATCTTTAGGGTAAATGCCCAGTAATGCGATTGCTGGGTCGTAGGGTAGCTCTATTTTCAACTTTTTGAGGAACCTCCATACTGTTTTCCAGACTGGCTGTACCAGCTTGCATTCCCACCAACAGTGTAGGAGAGTTCCCTGAAAGATGTGATTTATAAACTTAATGCTTTCATTTCTATTTATAATCATATGAAGTTTTCAGTTGATACAGAATTAATAATGATTGTATATTGGTTTACTGTTGTGCCTTTAAAATATTTTTTTAAGCTGTAGAGGAGTTTCTTTATAGTAAATCTGACCCAGAGGCTCATTATGTAAAATAGATGATATCAGAGAAGCTGTGGTTTAAGAAAAGCCTTGATGCTCCCTCATTCCACTCTCAAGGTAGCTTCTAAGGCTGCTCCTTTCCTGAACCCTGAACTCTCTGGAGATCCTTAAGGAGGATTTACAGGTCACAAATTTGAGTCTTTTTTTTTTGATATTCTGCAAAGTAGGTGGTGGTGGGAAGCTGTGTGGTGGGGTGGAATTCTCATCATTTAATACTGATAAACTGAGGCTCAGAGACCACTCTCACACAAAGGTTCTCTAAACTTAAACCTGGTATCATTTAATATTACTTATCATTTTTAGTTGGCAAATATTTTAAAAAGATACCTTGCCCCTTGATATCTGAAAGAACTTTCTTAATTATTCTCAAGGGAACCTGTGGATACAAGGTAAAAACTGGGTGACATAGCTACTATTTAATACCCTGATGCAGTATTTATCAGATATGTTGGTTGGCTGAAAGATTTAACAAAGCTGAGAAGTCAATACCTGGTTTACTTTCATGGCCTGCACAGAGAAAATGACGTATGTCTATTTAGTAGGCCACCCAAGCACAAGATATTATGCTAGGGATCATGTATTATCAGTCTTTTCCTTATGTTTTTAAAAAGATTTTAAAATAAATATATACATTTAGAATGTGGATAGTATCATATAGTGAAAATATTAAAAGTTTAATTCTTTTAAGAGTTTAGAACTACTTTTTAAAAATTCATTTTTATTTAACATTTCTTTCTGAGTCTCTGATTTCTAAGTAGTATGGCAAACATGTTAATCCACCCAAAAGAGCTTGCTTTTGGACCTTAAAGTATGTGTTAAAGGAAGGAAAAATTCTTAATTGTTGGCTTTTAAGTTTTCAGGTCTAAGATGATCTGGGTCTTTAGAATAACCAACTCATCTTAGATTAAGTTTTCAGTTACAAATATTGTCCCTTCTTGGGTACCTGGGTGGCTCAGTTGGTGAAGTATCTGCATTTGGCACAGGTCATGATCCTGGGGTCCTGGGATTGAGCCCCACATTGGGTTCCCTGCTCAGCGAGAAGTCTGATTTTCCCTCTACCCCTCACCCTACTTGTGCTTTCTTTCTCACTCTCTCTCTCAAATAGATAAATCCTTTTTTTAAATTAACATATAATGTATTATTTGCTTCAGGGGTACATGTCTGTGAATCATCAGGCTTACACATTTCACAGCACTCACCATAGCACATACCCTCCCCAATGTCCATCACCCAGCCACCCTATCATTTTCCCCAACACCCCAGCAACCCTCAGTTTGTTTCCTGAGATCGAGTCTCTTTATGTTTTGTCTCCTTCCCGATCCCATCTTGTTTCATAAAAAATTGTCCCATCTTGAAAACAGTGGTTTCCCAAACCCCCCGTTCTGCCAATGATGTCATGGCAAGTTCTAGGATACTAGGGCCACTCTTGATAAATGCTGAGTTTCTAGGATTATAAATCATCATAATTTCCTTGTTTCCATTCTTGGCTATCTTGTGATAGCCAGCCTTGATGACTGGGTTGCATTCCCAGGACAGGAACTTCCGTAGAAGGAGAATCAAACCATCACGGACTGCATTGGGTCATATTATGTGTACATGTGTGAGGAAGAACAAGGTTGGGGATAGAAAAATGATGCAGTCTAATAAATCAGGTAATGAGGAAATTTTCCAAGTAAATATTAAACTTTTGGTATTTAATCCTCAGAAAAAAATGGAGTCACCAAAGGACAGGAGAAACTACAAAATTTGCATTATAGGGAGTTTATCTGTAGTTCCCTGATTCCATTAAGAAACTAAAAGTTTTGTGCTTTGCTATTCTTCCTGCTGACATTGTTATATCCTTGCTGTCCCAAGAAAGGTGACTAATTCTGTTGGTTTTACGAAGGGAAACAGGCAGAACAGCATGACTCACAATTATAATCTTCCTTTTTTCTTCATACAAGAAAATTGGCTTATGTGTGTGACTTGATAAAACATTTAACTGAGAAGAAGCCTTACTAATTGCATTCAGTGAAGTGAAATGCCCCCGAATAAGACCATTTATTGGTTAAATCACATTATCAGCAGAGCTATAAATCTGAATCATCTCATCCTAATGAAATTTACAGACTTTTTTTAATTCATTTCAGTCTTCATGTGTTAGTTTAGTTTTATGCATATGTACATATGCAGTGGACCCTTGAACAATGTAGGGGATTAGGTACAGCAACTCCCCACACAGTGAAAAATCCATGTATAGCTTTTGACTTAATTTTTTTGGTAATGATAACAGTATGGAACTTTCCATGAAAAATTTAGCCACAGTAGACTAGGGTCCAGATGTTGGATTTCTAGATTATAATCAAAAAGAGACATAGACTCTTTTTGAGTAGGATTATTCCTGGAGTTTTTGTTGTTGTTGTTGTTGTTGTTTTTCAAGGTAAGTTTAAGTGAGACAAAGGTTTTACATACAAAGAAGGGGTAGAAGATGCATCCTCCGTTCCCAAAGCAAACCAAATTTTCATTTTCCCGTGGTATATTTAGTTTTCCTTAACACTGATTTTAGCTTTGAGAGATAGGACTTGGTGCTTGAGAAAGGAGTCTGAGTTAAATGTCCCTCCTAAGTATTTCCTTCTGTTGAAATGTTCCACAGTATTGTCATTTGTGTGACTTTCCCTTTCATTTTGAGTTCTTTGAGAAAAGACACCATGGTTTTACCATTGTGAGCTCAGTACTTCCAAGAGAGTCACAAAGGAGTAGCTAAATGCTTTTGAAGGAAACAAATATACTTAATTCTATGTTGCATCCACTATACTGCTTACAATATAAAATTATTTTGTAATTTCATTTTGCAATTATCTTCAGAGAATAAATTCATTCAGAATTTTCTCCAAGGTAGTAAAAAATCTTTCCTTTCAGACTAGTTTGAGTTTTTAGAGGTAGAGTAACTTGAAACTAGATTTGAATGAACAAAGTAGTCACTCTTGTTGAACAATATCATTTTCAGTTTTAAATGAGGCACAACAAAGTACATCTGTGTGTTTGTTGGGTATATGATGGACTCTTCAGATAGTTTCAAAAGAGGCATTTTTAAAAAATTTAATTTATTTACTTGAGAGAGAGAGGACACAAGCAGGGAGAGCTACAGAGAGAAAGGGAGAAGCAGGCTCCCCACTGAACAGGGAGCCCAACAGGGGGCTCCATTCTAGGACCCTGGTATCATGACGTAAGCTGAAGGAAGCTTAACCAACTGAGCCACCTGGGCACCCATCGAAAGAAGCATTCTAAAAATGTTTTGGTCAGTAGTTGCATCATTGAAATTATGAGAGAGTGTCCCAAAGGAACAAAACTGAAGAACTATTTATTTGATTATGTAGACTTTGATGTTACAATAGCCTTCTATTTGGTTACTCCTGTTCTGATGCCTTCCCTCCTTAAGTTTTTGAGCAAAGCTTCTAGATTTATTTTCTGTTCTTTTGTCTAAAACTTCCAGTGACTCTCATTAGCTAGAGAATGAATTCCAAATGCTTTAACTTTGCATTTAAAACCACTCATTATTGGGCTTTAGCCTTATTTCCTTATTTAGCCTTATTTCCTTATTTCCTTATTACACTTATTTCCAAGTGTATGCCTACTTTTCCCCCTCCACATAACCTACACATCAGCCAAATTAGCCCGCATTCAAAATCTGTTCTTTCTCATAGTGCGGAGTGTTCATCCCATCCATATCTTCTTCTTCTTTTTTTTTTTTTTAGTGAGGGGGAGAGGGGAGAGGCAGAGGGTGAGGGAGAGAGAATCTTAAGCAAGCTCCATGCCCAGCACGGAGCCTATCGCAGGGCTCCATCTCACAACCTGAGATCATGACCTGAACTGAAATAAAGAGTCAGACACTTAACCAACTGAGCCAACCCGGCATCCCCCATATAAGCCCCCCTTCTTCTCAGAACTCCACTTTAAATGCTAGCCAGCTTGAATTCTCTCCTTTCTCTCACTTATATTATTACACCTAGTTTTATGGCCTTTATAATTTTTTCCCTGTTTTATGGCTTTTATATATAGGTTTTATATGCCCTTTTGACTCTTTGCCATTTGAGCCAGAAAACAAATCTCCCTGGGCCTTGATTCCTTCATGCCTCTCAGCACAGTGCATTGCATATAGCAGAGACTTAGTATATATTAATGGAGGTTGTGAATACATAGTAACACATATATAAACTAACAATATCAAATGGTTTGGCCATTTAAGACTATGGACTCTACGGTAATGCCTCTTATATTTCTTTAAGAACATTCAGAATTTGGAGATTTTTATTGGTATAAAAATCTAATAGTTGTGCATGTGATTCAGTAATTTAGCATTACAGAAAAATTATTATAGAACCATGAATAATTGGGATATTCAGGAAATAGGGTGTTCTGAATAATTTAATTTTCTGGTTAACTTGGAGTTAGGCAGAAAATCTTTTTTGTTTCATTTCTTGCTAAAAAAATTCTTTCTAAATATGCTAATTTCTAGTCTTGGGCAAAGAGCATCATTAAAATTTTCTTTGATGAATGATGATATTAGAATGCCTTTGGGTAATTATTACATACCTTAATTCTCATTTTACATTACCATATATGTACAAAAAAAGGTTTTGAGTTTGGATTGTATCTCAGAAGTTTTTTTTTATCCCCCTATATTTGGCCATGGATATTTGGATGGGAACAAAACCTGATATATATTTTTATACCCCTTACCTTAGAAAGAGCCGGAGTGTGTTCTCTGTTTGTCTTAAAGAGTGCATTCTTCACTTTCAATTGACTGTTTCTATAGTCTTTTGCTATATAATTATTGGTAAAATTTTAGTTCCATCAGATATGCTATATTTATAACTTTGTTAATATATACATATTTATAAAATTTATATTTAGCATATATATATTTGTTGCTTAACCTTTAATTCAGCTTTTTCCCTCATAATGATTTCTGTTTTTAAAACTTGCCTGAACTATATGTAGTTTTGAATTTGTAATTGACCTGCTTACTCTAGCATAATTCTTTTGTCTGTTACTTTTCCAGAAGTTTTTGAAAATCACAATGATTTTTATTTAATATTAAGACAGTGGAAAAAAAAAAAGACAGTGATCATGAACACCAAAGATTTTGTAGTTCTTCCATGGGGAAAACCTGGAAATTCTGTGAAGCTGAAATACAAGTAAGTGCGTATTTATTACTTAAATAGAAATAATTGCTAATGTTTCTGTATGTTGTAACTTAAAATATTCTTTTTATATGAGGCAGTTTAGACTTAAATTTGTGAGTTATTATCTCCATATTCTTTACATTGGTGTGTTTTTATCTAAAAGAGAGTAGGTTTGACATATTATAAATCCACAATAGTTTTTAAAATAAGGACTAAAATTATTTATGCCCAAAACTGAAGTGAAAAGTTATGTTCTAAAGTTAAAAAGTTAGAAAATTTGGATTTGTTGACTATTAAAGCAATTAAACAAAGTTATGAATCGTTTGTGACCCTTGTTCAAAATTAAAAAGAATCACCTTGAAGAAACTTTTGAAAGGCACTGAAATTTAAGGAGACTATTGGGCCAAGAGATCTTAGAGAAGGTACTAACTATCCCATCACTTTGCTTACTAAGGGACAGCATGTTAAATTCACCTTTCTCAGGAGGGGCACCTTCTCTCCTGGATTGCCTTGTGGATGCATTCAACTAGAACCAAGCCATTCTGGGTATCCTGGGAATTTCATAACATGGCAGGAATACTGGAAATGTCAATACACTGTTTCCCTTTGAGGTCATCTGGAGTCACTGGAAATTGGCAAGGCCTTCCTTTCAAGTATCAATAAGGGCCAGCTGGATTAGGGACAGACTGTAGACTTTTAATTTTAGTTTTAGTTTCCTGGATCAGATCTATAGTCCTGTGGTTGTTCATTGTCTTCAGAGCCTTCCTAATTCTTCCTTCACTTTTAATATACTGTGTGTAAGAGCATGTGTAAACTGGAAAATTTTACACAAATATATGGGATTCTCAGCAGAGATGAGCCTGAACAACATGTGGGTTAGGGGCACTGACCCCCTCGCACAGTCAAAAATCCATGTATAACTTTTGACATCCCCAAAACTTAACTACTAATAGCCTACTGTTGATCAGAAACCTTATGGATAACATAAACAGTCAAATAACACATATTTTGTATGTTACATGTATTATATACTGTATTCTTTCAATAAACTAAGCTAGTGAAAAGAAATTGTTATTAAGAAAATTGTAAGGAAAAGACAATAAGGTTGAACTGTATTTTATCAAAAAAAAATTTGTTTCACAGACCTGTGCCCTGGGGTAAATAATACATTATATGTTAATAAAAGAGGTATTATTATATAAAAAAAAGATAAATGTAAAACAGGTTTGTATACATTATTAAAGTGCTCAGGTAATAATATAGTAAAAACCTTTTTCATTGATGCATTTGGCAAATGTTTATTGAGCACCTACTATATGACAGGCACTGTGCTAGGCATGGAGGAATTAAAGGTGAATAAGAAACAGAAAAAAAAAAATTTGTGTATAACTGGACCCATGCAGTTCAAACCCCTGCTGTTCAAGATCATCTATATTAGTTTTACCATTTTTTGGTAGGAGGGAAGCTATCCAGCTGCTACTATTACCAATTTTACTTTTTTTGTGTAAAAGGAAAATGGGCATACAAAATTTGATTTTGGTCATATGTTTCCAATCTGTGTTTATATACCTATAAACCATTTATCCAACCATACATTCTACACACTGTGCTGGAGAATGGTGAATAGAAAAGTAAGAAGACACAACCTTTGCTCTCAGGTAGCTTGTAGAGGATGTGAATTGATAAAATCACATTTATGAGATAGTGTGAAATATGGTGTGATGAGAAAGCACAGGGGGCTGTGAAAACATGGCCCCAACTATTGGGTCAGGGGGAGGAGGTCTCCAAGCTTCCTCTGAATGATGCGGTTAGTTGAGTAATTACTGGGGGAAACTGGTGCAAAGGCACAAAGACCACATAGTCCTGGAACTTTCAGAGACATCCGTGATACATGGAACAGAGACTTATAGAACAAAGTTGTAGTGGAGGGCGGGGTTGTATAAATAATAGATTAACTTGTATGCCACACTAAGGAGTTTGGAATGTATTTTGGAAGTAAGGGGGGCATTACTGTTCCATGGCCTGCAGATCTGTCTCCCTGATCCACCCATGATCAATAACCTACAGAAGCTAGGATGAAATACTCACTCTATGGTAATTGCTCTGGAGTTCCATTTGTCCTCCTTTCCTTATTCCCCTTGTCCTCCTATTTTCATTGATACTGTCTTAACAATTATCTTAACCTTGTCTGATGTATTGGTGCTCTCCAACCTTTGTCTTCCTCTTTCTCACCCTCTAACTCATTTCAGCAGGTTGTCTCTGGCCCTTGGATTTGTTGAGTTGACCTGGACCCTAGTTTTCCTCAGTGGCCCTGCCTGCCTCCCGGCTCTGTGTCTGAGGCTGTCTCCAGGGGAGACCCTTGGCTTGTTTCGTACCCATAGCATTCCAGCGACTTGACCACTTGGTCAGTAAGCCAGTCTTCTTTTTTTTTTCAGTCTCATCCCTTTCCTCTATCACAGTGGGGTCTTCAGAAATATTAAATGTTTTCTAAGTAAGTGAGTAACACAGTCACATTTGTGCCCTTGAATGCTTTCTCTGGAAACCATGTGAAAGTGGGCCATTGAGAAGTTGGGCAGGGAGACCAGCTCAGGTGTCAGTCCTGAACCTTGTCCCCATCCCATCCCAAAGTGATGTAGGCATCATTATCCTTCTGGTTGCCTGAGGAGGAAACCTAGGATTATCTTAGATTCCTTCCTTGTCCCTTCCCTGGTGAATCACCTGCTTCTGGTCAGTCTCCAAGTCCAGTTAATTTTATTTCCTTATATTTCTCAAATGCTCCCGTTTTCTCTCCACTGTCTCTATCCAGTCAGACCAGCATCATCTCTCTATTTTTAGGATTACCAAAATAGTCTCCTAACTGGCTACCTTGTCTTGCCTTTCAGCCTTGTACCCTCTAATTTCCCATTCTGCAATCAGAGTGATCTTTCTAAGTAAAATGCAAATCTGATCAATTCTCTTAAAATCCTTTGGTGAGTCTCATTGCTTATAGAATACTGATCCTCGTCATGGTCTATATGGCTCTTCATGATCTGGCCACTTTCCACCTCAGCAGTTCCATTTCTTGCTACTTTCCCCATCCTGTACATAATGCCTGGTCACATGGAACCTCTTGTTCCTTGACCCACACATCACCCGCGTTCACTTGTGCTCACAATTTTCTTTCTTCCCGGAACACTGCTCTCACCATTGCCCTTTGACTGGCTAGGTCCTTTCATCTCTGAGGGCTCAGCTCAGACTTCTCTTTCTCCCAGAACTGCTCTTGCAGGCCCATCGGCTGGGTATGTGCCCTGTGCCCTTTCTGTGTGTTCCGGTACCTGCATGCACTTCTCCAACGACAGCTCCATTTTACTGTATTTCAGTTACCTTCAGGCATGTCTGTGTTCCTGTGTGTACTGGAAACTCTACTGGGTCTCATCCCCTATCACGTACTATCACATATCCTGTGCCTGTTTGTGCTGGGGGCTGAAATACTCCTTATAATATATAATGAGAATAGTGCCTCCCCCTCAGTATCTTTGCCAGCTTCTCTGAACCCTCTGGCAGCCTTTGCCCCCTTTCACTTTCCGTGTATCTCCCTGGATAGTGTCTACTTGAGCATGGATCTTTGGCCCCCTTGCTCTTTGGTGACTGCTTCTATAAATAAGTTCCCTTTTCTGATCTCCATTATTTATATTTTTCAACTCCTTGCCATTAAATCCTTGGGTATGCACACTACTTAAATTTGGACAAACACTAATGTAGTCATAAGGAAGAGATTTAAACTCATGATAGATAATAAAAGCTAGAGAACTAGGTTGGCATAGACCCGTGGAAGACGGAGTCAGTGACTAATACTGACAAGAGAACAGAACTGTAAAATGAAGAAAATGGCTTGTGTCAAAAGTTTGATGAGCTTCAGATATTATTATCAAAATCTCTTGCAGAAGAATCTATAAGAGGGCTCCTCTCTTTCCTCAAAAAAGTTCTTTTCATATCGCCTTCCTTCAGAGGAAACAATAGGTGGTGTTGGCCCAGTTCCCATTCAATCCTTTTGATGGCTCCTATACCGAGACCCTCAATAGATGCCTTCTCCCTAATAGGCCCCAAACAGGCTCTGCTCTTTTTTTATTTTTTTGTATCGAACTTGTACAACATAAAGATAGAAATTTATTGAAGGTTTCTAAGATGATCAGGTCAGCAAAAATGTGTATTCTGTCTATGGAGAAAAAAATAGTTATTTTAAACAGTCTGCCTCAAACCACTTGAATTCTTTAGAGGAAAGACAGTATGAAAATTAGAACATATTTTTTCTTTTGCTTTCTATAGCATAGATATTTGTACATATGTAAAGACATAGTTCATATGGAAAGTGAATTATGATTTGAAGCCTCTAACACTATAATAGGAAAACCAAAAGTTTGAGATTTGAAGAGATACATACATTAAGGAAAACATTGATGGAAGGTAATGTTAACTTGATAAACCATATTTCACAGAATACAAAGGAAGTAGTTAGAATATTTCATCACTTACTTACTGTTCATAATTTTAATTAAGGGCAAAAGATGATATAAAATGATTTTGCATTTTGTTTGTTTGTTTATCACAAGTGAACATTCTGTGTTTAACTCTTACTCAGAAATGCTCAGGAACTGAAGATGGAGAAGGTCCAGTTAGAACTGGAGAATCAACAGATGGAAAAGAAGTTACAGGAATTCCAATCAGCCCGGAGCAAAGAAAAGAAAGAAAGAGAGTAGGTGATATTTTTAGGCAATTTGAGAGGAATAAACTGACTTGGGTGAAGAATTATTTCATATATTAATATATCATTCCAAAAAAGATCTGCCCTGAATGAATAATTTCTAGCTTTCCCTGATGAACAAATAGTATTAAATTTCTCCTACTTTTTCCATTTGTGTCTTTTATGATGTAAGGCATGTTGCTTTTGAAAATTACCATTACTTCTGTGTCCTTTGAACCTTATTTGGTCTTACACTTTCTTACGTCTCTTTTTACATGACTCTTCTGAACCATTAAAGTCTGGGATGTTTAGCACGGCAATGCAGAAGTTGGCCTTTGCTCTCATAAAGCTGCTATCCATAGGAGATTGCGTTTGTGTTTAAGGTCATTTTTACTTAAGAAAAGACTTTGTGGGGGCAGCAGTTTACATGTTCATATATAAGAACCATTCAAACCCTCAAGTATGTTTAAAATATTTTTAGACAAATGTGTTTTAGCTGAAATTTTATTAATGAGCACTCTCTAATATTGTGCTTTGTATCTATACTAATTTTATTGGGCATTTTCCTTTATTATAAAAATAATAAGTGTAGATGGTAAAAGTCAAACAGAACTGATGGTTATGTAATAGGAATTATATCTTCTTAGCTGTAGGCTGAGTCCCAGCCCATTTGTAGCTCTTTTTAATAATTAAGTTTTTTCCCCCACAAATATCTTATCTTTGTGTAATCCTGTGTGTGTGTGTGTGTGTGTGTGTGTATATATACATATATATATGTGTATGAATGTGTGTTTGTGTATATCTCACTTGTCTTTTATATTTTTACAAGTGAGGTTATCTATAAAATGATTCATACCCTATTTTTTTTCTTAATACATATTAGCATTCTTGCCACATCAGCATGCAATGGATCTCATTCTTTTAAAGGCCACATAATATTTCTTTGTGTATTTTTCAGATCTTTATTAAATTTGCTCGGTTTTGTAGTTATAAGTGCTGCCGTGAGCATGCTTCTACGTATATTGCTGCTCACATATGCAAGAGTATCAAAGGGTTAAATTTGAGGTCAAAGTGTATGTGCAGTTTACATTTTGGTAGATGTTGGAAATATTGTCTTTCAGATAGGCTTCAAAAATGTATAACTTTCTCCTACGAGGGTAACAGTGCATGTCTCATGTGCTTTGACTGGTACTAAATATTGCCAGGCTTTTTGTATATTAAATTTGCTTTTGTTTGGTATTATCAGGTATTCAAGTGATATCATCAAATATCCATGCAATACTTTCTGAGCCATTAAATAAAATTCAAATGTTTACTATTGCCCCAGTAATATTTATTTTTAGAATCTGATTCTTTGAAAAATATTCGTGACATATATTCGCGCACCTTTTCTAATAACAGAGCATTGATTTAATCAAGGATTTCAATGTCATATGTCATCCCAGATGATAAAGTATATTGTATATTTTGCTGCTCTTCATTTAATGATCCAGTTAACTTAGTTTGCACTTCTCAGTGGCTCATGAAATATTCGTGAATCAGAGTTTCTAAAATCAGCCCCAAGAGTGGTTTTCATTAGCTGAGGAACCTTTTCTAGATGTTTTTAAAAATGTTCTAAAGCTTGACTGAGTTTTCAGAAGAGTTATATGTTCTTCTAAAGTCACATAAATAGTAAATGTCATAGCCAGAATGAGAACCAGCCACTCACTGGTCAGGAAGATAGAAGTCCAATGTTCTGACCTTGACCTTATTATTTATTGTCTGTGTGACCTTGGGGAAGTTTTTGTCTCATTATTTTTTAAGTGAAAATTGGACTTCTGCCCTGTTGACTTCAGAAAATTTTGTGAGATTCAAAAGTGCTCTGAAAACTAGAAATTAAACACTTTACCTTCTTTGTCATCTCTGTTACCTTTCAATGTGGGAACTGATTTGTAGTCTTATACATGGAATTCATCACTACTAGATCTGCCAAATACTTTAGATATTGTTTTGCTTCCTTTTCCTCTTTACATTTGTAGACACTTAGGTTTTAAAACTGCACGACAATCTGTAAAGTTTCCTATAAATCAGTAAAGCTATCTTTAATCATCATAAATGTCTAAAAAATGAAATTCTTCATCTGTGTTTGGACATTTTACTCTTTTTCATTTCTTCTCAACAGTTCCAAATATGGTAGAGCTATATTTTGGGATTGCTGAGGATATCATGGCATTATTGATATTTCATTTTCATTTTGTGGTGGTCTGTTACATGTTAATGTTTGAATTTCATTTCTTGAAACAGGGACAATATATTTGTTTTCATTAAAAGGAGAAATATATTTAGTAATTACATTTTGTCTTCTCTTTATATATTTTGAAGGTCAAGTGGATATCACTGGAAATCTGGACAAGTGGGAAAATTGGGTAATCAATCACACATGATGTCACAAAATAAAGGAAATATTATTAAGGTAAGAAAATACCATTTGGCTCTCAGGGAATTTACTCAGTGAAGAGATATAAATTAATTTTTTAGATCTTATATTCCCTTCTATACTTGAGAACCTACTATTCTTATTTTAACAACTTCATATTATTGGATTTTGATTAATTTTTATGGGTTAATTTGTAGCTTTCATTACTCAAATATATTTTGTTTTTCATCTGCAAGATGATTTTTAAAAATTCACCTTGAGTAGAATTTTTCTAGACTGATTTTTTTTCCATACAGTTCAGTCAGTTCTGGTTTCAAATATGTGAAATACAACTATGTAGTTTTATATTAAGGTGAAAACTAAGTTATTTGATGTAACAAAGGACAGACTTTTTTATGCTTTCCTATAATCACATTTGTTTAATAGTGTTTATGTTTTGCTTGAATAATGGTTATTATTCATATACTATTGATTCCATGTGTGAAGATATCCAAGGAAAAAATGCTTTCAGGTTTTCCAGTTGTAGAATTGCTTTAGCTTTACTGTGTATTATAAAATATAACATTACATTATATGTAAGATTAAAACAAGATGAGTGGCTTTATGTAAGGAAAGCTGTTTTGTTTCTGGATTGTTTAGTACAAGGTCCATGACTTTGTAAGTTTTAACTTATATAGCTTACTCTCTTTTATATACCTATCATTAAACTTTCTTTGGGCCAGTTGGCATCTATAAACATCTTACTTGATGCTTCTAACCTTTCTGGCTTAAAAAAAGCCTTTTATTCTTTAGTGTCATTCTCTCCCTGAGATATGTTTCTTTAATTTTTGGATTAAATGTTTTGTAATCCACTTCCCATTTCTCATGATCTTTCTGAGATAGTGTTCCATGTTTCAGATGTTATTGAAATATAATATATTAAAAATACTGACTCTCTGATTATTGACTTATTTACTCAAGAACAATTATTAAGTGCCTCCTTTGTCACATAGTGTATTGTCCTTGTTCTCAAGGAGATCCTCATCTTATATAAAAGATGATGTACATATGAGAATAGGAAAAGTCAGTATGTCATTTTTGTCCTAACCATTTAGTGTATAAACCATCTGTGTTTGGGAAAAAATACTGTAGTTCTACAAATATTTGAGAGTCTTCTAGATGTCTTTGTAAGGAAAAAATGATGAATAAATCATAATGCCAGGCCCCATGAGCCTCATAATTGAGTCAGATGTGAAAGCATGGAGTTTAGGGAGCTCTGGAAGGTGGACTTAGAAAGTGAGCTAGGGCAGGAGGGAATACCAGAGTTCAGAGTCGTGACTCTTTCACTGTGACAGCTTTTGAGCAGGAAGATAGCAAGATTAAGGTGATGATTTATAATGGCTGATCTAGTTTAAATATCCAGTGCATTAGGGGTTTATAAATAGAGGATAGAATAAATGATATTGAAACTATTTTCATCATGTCCCACATCAATAAAGAATGTATTTTGATCATGGACTTTTCTTTACATGAATTTTTTATTTATTTATAAATAGAATTTATTTATGTACATGATAGCTTACTAATATATCATGTGTGTTGTAAAACAAATTGTGGACATTATTTAAGGATGACACAAACTTCACTTCTACTTTCTGGTCTTTTTCTGAGCTCCCTCAGGCATGCATACATGCTACTTTGGAGGCCACTGGCCTCCAAAGAGGCATAGACTATTTGGAAGACTAGTAAAAGAATCTACAGGTCAAATGAGAAGAGTCTGAATTAGAATGTGGCAAAAGAAATATGAAGAAAACTATGGAACCAAAAAAGCAGTGAGAAAGGAAAGGAGGAAGTCAGATGTATAACTTTTATCAGGCTGATTGACAATGAGGTAGAATAAAGAAGGAAGCTGAAAAAAAATTGGATTTAGAAGTCCCCCCTCCCAACTTCTTTCCTTCCTCCTTTCCTCCTGCTCTTCCTCCTTTTCTTCCTTCCTTTCTTCCTTCTTCTCCTTCTTTTCCCAGCTCTGTTGAGGTAATTGACAATTACAGTTTTAAGATATTTTAAAATGTAACAGCATGATGGTCTGATATATCTATACATTGTGAAAAGATTTCACCCATAGGGCTAATTAACACATCCCCACTTCACATATTTACCTCTTTCTCTCTTTCTTTCTTTCTTTTTTTCTTTCTTTCTTTTTCCTTCCTTCCTTCCTTCCTTAATTCCTTCCTTCCTTCCTTCCTTGGACATTTAAGTTCTACCTAGCAAATTTTGAAGACTTAGAATTTTGTTTGACTTCTTATGTGTTAATTGAAACCAAGAGAGTAAATATGCTTCCTAAGAATTTATAAAAAAGAGAAGAAGGGTATAAAGGATAAATCTCAGAAAGGGCAGGTGTGAAGGATAAAGCTCAAGGAATATGGAGGTAGAAGAGAACTTTAGTATTGATAATCACTATCTATTTTATACCAGTCTACATTTAGTTACTTTCCCTATTTGATCTCGTTAAATGCTTATATCATTCTTAAGAGGCAGTTGTTATTTTTCCAATTCTACAGATGAAGTAATTTGACATCAAAGAAGTTCCCTTGCTCAAGGTCAAGCTTCAGGGCCAAGATTTGGAATACAGGCTTTCAAACTGGTTCTAAGGTGATTTGCCAGCTTTCCAGTAAAGGGAGCCTGAGAAGAGGAAGAATGGTAGAATCAAAGTAATGTAATTTCATAGAAAATGAAAGTAAAGGAGGGTCTTTTGACTGTGATTTTAGACCAGTGTTTCTCAACAGAGGTTAGTTTTGCCCCCCAGGAGACATTTGGCAATGTCTGGAGACATTTTTAGTTATCACTACCAAGAGGGTTTCAGGTTTTTGGTTAATGAATGTTAGTGGCTACAGACCAGGAGTGCTGGTATGCATCCTACAACATAGTGGGACAGCCTCGCCACTGAAGGATTATTTGGCCTAAAGTGTCAATGGTATCAAGGTCAAGAAACCCTGTGTTCATCCATATTGACTAAAATCCTGACCTCATTTCATTAGCTCTGTGATTTTAGGCAAGTCACTTAACGTTTTGAGCTTCTGTTGTATTTGTAAACATATAATATTTGCTAATTACTTCACAGAGTTTTAAGCAATATTAAGATTATATGTGTGAAACCAATTGTAACGTTGACTGAGAGTCACATTAAAATGTTTGCGGAGAATTAGAATTTTTAAAAAACATTGAATTTGATTTGATGTTGGAAAAATATCACTTGGTTACAGGAAGAGAGGTGGGTGGCAGTGAGTAAAGTCTAAGCATGAGAACAGTGGGTGACATCTCAAGGATTTAACAGGATCAAGGAAAGACTTTATTGGCGTTGACCCTTGAACAACACAGATTTGAACTGTTCTCGTCCACTTAATATGCAGATTTTTTCAATAAATGTATGTACAGTACCATAAGTATTTTTTCCTTCCTTATGGCTTTCTTAATACCATTTTCTTTTCTCTAGCTTACTTTATTGTAAGAATACAACATATAAACATATAACATACAAAATACGTGTTAATCAACTGTTTATGTTCTCCGTAAGACTTCTAGTCAACAGTAGTAGTTAAGTTGAGGGGGAGTCAAAAATTGGTGCCCAAGCCCCCATATTGTTCATGAGTCAACTGTATATTGTTTATTATAATGAGAACCATGTGAGCCAGTTTGTAGCTGAGGGATGGGACTCACTAGTGGAGGAAATAGAGAAGATGCAAATGAGAGAGGTGCCAGTTGCTGGGGTGTAGTCTTTGAAATGATGGCTCCTTCAGAAGGCCTTGACCAATGGGAGAAGGACACACTGCATCTGACAAGAAAGATGGAAGAGAAAACAGGTGGCAGTAAAGGTAAAATTTTAGAGGTTGCATTTGACAGGAGGTGAGGCAGGAAGCCGTGGAAAGATATTAATGGGAAGACATCAAAATTTGTAGTAAATTTGAGGGCGCCTGGGTGGCTCAGTTGGTTGGGCAACTGCCTTTGGCTCAGGTCATGATCCCGGAGTCCCGGGATCGAGTCCCACATCGGGCTCCCGGCTCCGCTGGGAGTCTGCTTCTCCCTCTGACCTTCTCCCCACTCATGCTCGCTCTCTCTCTCTCTCTCTCTCAAATTCTCAAATAAATAAATAAAATCTTTAAAAAAAATTTGTAGTAAATTTGAAGGCAGGATCATCTTCTCACAGTAAGGAGGGAAAATGGAGTGAATGTAAATGGATGTGAATTTCAGAATGGAGAAAGTCTGAAGTAACCACTGTGGGAGTCATGATTGAGGTTGAGCACAAAATGAATAAGTAGACTGCTGGAGAGCCATCAGAGCATGAATTTGTAGGGGACCCAGTCAGGATTATTTCATCACAATGATGGGTAGATAGAGATGGAGGTCTAAGAGGAAGGAGGTAGGGTGATCATGGTTAGCACTGAGGAGCTCTGAGTCTGGGCTTTTGAAGGTGTGGCCATTCAGATTGCTGCTTAGGTTTAAGGTTTGGTCATAATGGTCAGGTGGCTGAAGAGGCGCTTAGATGTTCACAGTAGTCAGCGTGTTGGAGGGTTTTCAGCATCAGGGTGTCAGGTGAACATGGACATTGAAGTCTCAACGATCATCACTCAGAACTGTGATGGAGAGAAATACTGAGCAGATTGCTACAGTTCAGGTGGAAGAGGATCCTGGGTATTGATGAAAGCAGTCCATGGATGGTGAGGACCTTCAGTAGAGGCATCTTTGCTGAACGATGAGATCAGAGCAATATTCTGGAAGCAGCACTGAGGAGCAAACAGAGAGAAAAATTTTCTTCTCTCCTGGTGAGTGCAAGGGAGTAGAAATGGAGCTAGTACCTCTGGAGAGTTCTTTGGAAAAGGTTGTGTCTGAGGAAAGGTGGGTCCCATTAATGGGAACTCTTACAAGAGGTATTTTTAGGAAAGGTTTAAGGCATAGGATAAATGGCTATTTAATAAGGGTTCTATGGACTAGCAGGGAACCAGGATATAAGGACAAGCAGTAGAAAATGGCAAAAGTCATATAGCTAATTATATTAAGAATAAGAATATTTGAAAAGGTGGCTCATGGGAGGAGTATGGGCCCAGCATGGCAGATGAGGGCATTGGTGGGAGTTTGGAGGCATTTGTCAATGCCAGTGAAGCTGATGATGACAGCATAGTCTGACTCTGATGGCCCAGGTGATATGCCTGTATGGTACAACCACTAAGCTTCCCTGGCCCCCAGCGCACCCCTTCAGCACTCTCTGGTGGAGGCATAAGTGAGTTAATAAGGCATAGGCTTCAGGATATCAAATTCCTGATGTTTGGATCTACATGTATGTAAATATACATATATCCATGTATATATGTGTATATATATATGGATGTGTGTGTGTGATATGTGTCTATCCCTGGTACAACCGTACCTGACCCTCAACTCTTTTCTAAACGGATGAAAATCAGACTTAGGAGGAAATTCTAGCTGCCTAAAAATAGCAGCTAGCAGTTTGTTCACTGAAATATTTGTATGCAGTTTGAATCATTTGAAGTAAATGTGGCCATACTTATAGAGCTGAAAAATATTTACAATAATAAAAACAAATTATAAAATTTCCCTAATAATGGGTTCAATTTGCTTTGGCACAGCCATCCTGCCCAGGTAGCCTATAACCACTTTGATCATGTTGCAATTCAGATGTATCATTAAGGTAATAATATTGGATAATTTTGTTATGAAAAAATGAGATTAAATTATCTGTGACTTGTATAACATTTTCAGTTTAAAAATAAAAGTGTGATTCACATAAAAATTGATTATTTCAATCCCATTTTCTTTTCTGCTGTGTTTGGTACATAGCATCTGAGCAGCTACTTAAAGAATGTGAACAAAAAAATGCCCTTTTGAAGCAAAACCACTAGATTCACTGAGAATAATTATGCCTAAATTTTCAAAGATGACTGCTGTTGGTACAGCCGTCGACATAGAGGCAACTGTTGTTCTCATATTCTCATGTACAGATTGGGCAATTGAGCATGCAAATTGCAAATTGAAAACTGGGCATGAATTGACAGGGCCTGTATAAATGTGCACCATTCCTCTATGCTCGTTTGTGTACTTTGAATGTTAGTTTTAATAAGACCAAGGCAAGTATGTACAGTTAGTGAGTCTGTTTTATGTCTTAAAATCTTAAGATCTAAGGATTTTAAGTGACTATTTGAAACACCTAACAGCGAAGCTTATTTACTCAGTATTTTGTCTATAGCTTTGGAAAGTCAGGGATCACAGCTGATATATTGAAGGTTAAATCTATGATGCTTAAACATGTGGTTCTCCAAATTAGACAAATAAGATAATATTGGCTTCTACAGTTATGTAAGCAGAGTGGCTCGGTCAGAATTCAGTTTAGATTTAGTCTACACAAATATTAGACTTTGTGTGTTTCAGAAAGATCAGAGATAGAAAAGACTTACTGAGCCTTTACAGTGTTTGAATACTAGTGCTTTCCTAAAATAATTTCATGAGGATATATAATTATTTTTGGTCAAAACATAATTTATGGCATGTTTTTAAAGGTGGTTTAGATATTTCCAAAAGTTCTTTTTTTTGTACTTGCTCTTCCTTAAAAGTTCTATATATGCTTTAATCATGAGTTTCTATTAATTTTATATTATTCACTGAAAATGTTTGTTTTGCTCAAGATGCACTGAAATTTTATGGCTCTCTACCATTTCCGTTAGTAACTTAAACTTTCTTTGAATAAGATAATATATACCTGACAAATAATATCCATTTCATTAATACAGCTTTCTGCTGGAAAAGTGAAATTAAAATTACTGAAGGAGCAACTTCAAGGTAAACAGTTTACTGCTGTGTTATTAGATGCTAAAGATATAACTTGTTTTCTTTTTTATTTGCATTACA